>OY979716.1:4008081-4578081 GCA_963855995.1 Muricea muricata
GGGCAGAACCTGAATAATTTATATGAATATAGAACACCCGCCAATTAATGTTCAAGCGCGGGCCTAGCTGTTTAACATATTTAACTGTCTCCAGCTCAGTTTATAATTATTACCAAACACCATTCAATCATGTAAAAAAGTCAGGTCAGTGTATAGTTATTACCAAACACTATTCAAGTCATGTAAAATAGCGACTTCAATGAAAACTAAATTCAGAGTTCTTAATTCAACGTGTCAAAATAACAATTTAAATAACTCATTCTTATATTGCATAGGTTGGGATTGGAGTAGCTGTGAAATATTGCACTATCCGCACTTTAATGTACCAAACTGAATTAAGAATATTTTGCTCCTTTTAATATTTCAGTGACAACTCCTACAAACGCTTCAGCAACTAATGCGACAACTGTGCCTCCAACTGTTCCAAATACTAACGGTATTGTAATCGCTCATTCATTAATTTATCGTGAATAGATATAGTTGGCTTGGAACTATCTAGAAAATGATTGCTCCGATATCCGGTTTCTCTCTCTATATATACTCATCTTCCCCCTCTTAATTTATTTATAATAAGCAAATTACTTAATGGTTGATTTGTTTGCACAGTTTATATTATTTACTCATTGCCAAGGATGTTTAATTAATTGATGTTTAATAAACGATCGTTCACAATTCGTAAATACTTATACAAATCATGGTTGCCAGATCACAGCATTTTTGAGGCCAAATCGTCATTAGTGTAGTCAAGTAAACAAAGAAAACAAAAGGCAAGTACAAAGAAAAACAAAAAGCATTGTTGAAGATTTGGCCTCAAAAATGCAGTGATCTGGCAACCCTGATACAAATCATATACTCACTCACCAGTCCTTGAGGAATATCTATAAACCTATATTGTTGTAATCTATTGTTGTGATAATGTACTATCCGCACTTTCAGTCGTCCAAGGGAATTAAAATTATTTTTCTTCAATTAATGTTTCAGTCACATCTCCTACAAATGCTTCTGCAACTAATGCAACAACTGTGCCTCCAACAACTTCAATTACTAACGGTACTGTAATCGCTCATTCTATTGATTTCATTGTGAAAATATAAGCTAGCTTGGAACTATCCGTGAAATGACTGTTTCGATATTTGGTATCTCTCTCTTTTGGTATATTTGGTAAGACCGTCTCATTTTTACATCTTTCATTATAAAACTACGAAATTCAGTACAAGTGTTATTGAAGACTTGCTGAAGATTTTAAAGTGGTGATTTTGCGCTAGAAGGTAGTTGCCATTGCAATAAATGGATAAGAACATGGCTTGTGTTTCGTCTTCTTTCCGCAATTTTCGAGATTTCCTTCAGTGAATTATTTTTTAATCGAACATGTTGTATGGTACTGACGTAAGGGTTTCACTTACACAGTTTAAAAAAATTCTATCAATAGGTTTTTTATTATCCTGCAAAAGGACAAAAATCAATATAAAAAAAAAATCGCCTTGATAAAATTTTTCGAAAAAATGACATTTCAAGCACTTGAGCCATGGTAATTGACGAGCAAAATTTTAAAACAATTCACGGAAGGAAACGGGCAAAATTTACAGTTCAATTTCATTATATTTTTTTGCTTTGACGTCATAAAATTTTTGAAACCAGTTTTTCACGCGTCGAGCCCGGCACATTTCGTGGACAACAACCAGAACAGCGAGAAATGCGTGTTTTTGATAATAGCTGTAGTATTTTTTCGTATAAAATTTTTGCTTTAACCTTATTTAAGAAGAGATTAAAAAACATTCATATTGCCAAAAAGTAAGAACAAGACATGATAAGGCATCAAATCAAACCACTGCTTCTTAAATTTATTCTTGTCATTAAAAACCGATGTACGAAAATAATTTCAAAACTCATGACTGTATATGCACGATAGTTATAAGACTTTGTTTTTAAAACACGACAGACATCCGACCTTAATTAAACAAGATAACTTACATAAGCTTCGGTAACATTTCAGAAGAGCCATGAAGTCGATAAAGACAATACAAAATGGTTCAGTCGGAGTCCATAAACTTTCGTAAAATGTCGAGTAACAAAAATTACATTACCGGACATAAAAAAGCGCCCAAAAATTGTTTTAAAACTGATTTAAAGCACCTAATACTTCAACTTGGAAACACAAACGATTGTAAGGAAGAACTGTCGTCTTTTTTGTGTGTAGAAACACAAAAATATCGGCAAAAACAATGTTTTCAACTTTGAATTTGAAAAATTTTATTATACCACGAACATTCCACGCGTGATTCGTGCGGACAGCGTCTGATCTCTATAAATCCGGTTATAACTGAACAAAACCATAGGGAGCCACCTTAATGTACCAAACTGAATTAAAAATATTTTGCTCCTTTTAATATTTCAGTGACAACTCCTACAAACGCTTCAGGAACTAATGTGACAACCGTGCCTCCTACAAATCCTGTTACTAACGGTACAGTAATCACTCATTCTAAATTATTCTAAATATATCAACAGCTTTAAATAGAAATTACTGATCATGCGGTGAGAGCTTTAGGCTGGTTCACTAATTAACATACTATCAGAATTTTACACTCTTAATTATCAAATATATTCAAGATAAAACATAATTTCAGGAGTTTATATTTAGACCAACATTATCAAATGTAATCAATACAAAGTTTGTTATGGTAGTATAGAGATTTATATACTGTATATAAATCGTATTTCACGGCAGTTAACATTATTCATGCACTGGTGAATATTGTACCATTAGCGTTTGATTCCAGCTCGTATGATTTTTCACAAGTAAAAAAGTATGAGTATTTTGATTGGTTCACATTTTCTTACCCAAAAATGCAACCAAAAAATCCATTTTTTGAGTATTTTGACAGCATACTGAGCAGAGAGATTTATAACGCTTGAATGATAATATTGATAACACCACAAGTGGAAGTTGTCGTGTGGAAATTGATAACACCACAAGTGGAAGTACAAACTATCATGGCGACTTAGGAAAGAAATACACGTGTTAAGATTTGATCTCCTGTGTTTTGACATAAATATATCACATTTTGGCGACGAGGATCAATGGCTAACCATGGGAAATTAGAGGAATACGACCCACAGGAAGAGTGGAGCCAATATATCGAGCGATTGGAGTTTTATTTCGAAGCAAATGGAGTCGATAACGCGGACAAACAGCGAGCAATATTATCGAGTGTGTGTGGAAGCAAAACCTACAAATTAATTCAGAACTTAACTATGCCGGGAAAGCCATCCGACAAGACTTTCGAGGAGATTGTAAAGCTGGTTCAAAATCATGAAAATCCAATGCCTTCAGCCATAGTCCAAACGTTTAAGTTTAACACTCGATTCCGGAACCCGGGTGAGTCAATTGCTTCATATGTGGCCGAATTGCGAAACATTTCGGAACATTGTGATCTTTAAAATACCTCAGAAGAAATGTTGCGTGACCGTTTGGTTTGTGGCATAAACGATGAACAAATCCAGCGCCGACTATTGGCCGAAAGTACTCTTGACTTCAAGAAAGCCATGATGCTTTCGATTGCTTCGGATTGCTACATCAATGGAGACTGCAATAAAGAATGCAAAGGATTTAACAAATCAAACTTCCAGTGGGATTGATTCACTCAACCGGGTTGGAGAAGAAGTACAACGAGATCAAAAAGGAACACGGACTGCGGAAGATGTGGGGGTAGACACAATGCCCCAGAAAGGGCACATAGCGAGGAACTGTCGAGACAGACAAAAAGGAGATGGTCAAAGTGAACGAAAGGAACAGACACCAAATTCAGGAAAACCCCAAAATTACTTAGAAAGAGAAGGAGAAGTAGAAGAAGAACAAGTGAATAACTATACATTGCGCAGCTTGGGGGAACAAAAGGCTGAACCATATGTTGTTGAGGTCTTGTTAAACGAGGAAAGCGTAAAGATGGAAGTCGATACAGGAATAGCAATGAGTGTAATTGGTGAGGACACATTCAAAGCACTAAAAAAGAAGCACCCACAACTGAAGCTGAATGAAACAAAGGTAAGACTCCACACATATACTGGGGAGCAAGTGACAGTTTCTGGCCAGGTTAAAATGTCTGTGAAGTATGACGAGCAAGAAGCAGTGTTACCAGTAATGGTAATTCAACGGAAGGGCCCAAACCTCATCGGTAGAAATTGGCTACAGGAGATTAAATTAAACTGGAGGAATATATTCCAGTTAAACAAAGCACAAACTAATACACACAGAGTTGAAGAGTTAGTTCAGAAATATGAACAGGTATTTCAGAAGGGATTAGGAACATTTACAGGCCCCATGGCAAAGATACATGTTGCTGCAGATGCGAAACCAATTTACTGCAAAGCACGTCCTGTCCCCTATTCACTGAAAAAGATAGTAGAGGAAGAATTGGAGAGACTGCAGGCGGAGGGGACGGTAGAACCAGTTCAGTTTGCAGAGTGGGCAGCGCCAATCGTACCCATTGTAAAGGAAGACAAGTCAATTCGAATATGTGGGGACTACAAAGTTACAGTAAATCAAGCTGTAAAGTTAGATAATTACCCCATCCCTAAAGCAGAAGACCTGTCGCGACCTTGAATGGGGTGATAAGTTCAGTAAACTGGATATGAGCCAAGCTTTTCAGCAAATTCCATTAGAAGACCAATCAAAGAAGTTTACCACAATTAATACTCACAAAGGGCTTTTCCAATTTAACCGATTGCCCTATGGTGTCTCCTCTTCCCAAGGGATTTTCTAGCGAACGATGGAAAACTTATTACAGAGAATCTCTTTTGCGGTGGTGCGAGTGGATGATATCTTGGCTTCTGGCTCCAATGATGAGGAACACTTGGCGAATTTAGAGGAAGTCCTGAAGCGGTTGTCTGAGGCTGGCTTACGGTTGAAGAGGTAGAAGTGTGTCTCCATGATGGGAAAATTGGTGTACTTAGGCCAAAAGATTAACCGTCAAGGAATACAGCCAATAGAAGAGAAAGTAAGAGCCATTACCGAAGCACCAGCTCCCAAGAATGTGTCAGAAGTTCGATCATACCTAGGAATGGTCAACTATTACCAGAGATATTTACCGAACTTGTCTACAATTCTGGCACCTTTGCATGGCCTTTTGGAAAAAGGGAAAAGTTGGAAATGGACGGCGGAGCATCAAGAGTCATTCACGAAATCCAAAGAGTTATCGAAGTCTTCGGGTTTATTAGTCCATTATGATTCCGGAAAGGATTTGTTACTTGCTTGCGATGCATCACCGTATGGTTTGGGGGTGGTGTTGTCACATCGAATGGCGGACAATACTGAACGACCAATAGCTTTCCCCTCAAAATCGCTGATCTCTACAGAGAAGAATTATTCCCAGTTGGATAAAGAGGCATTAGCCATAGTCTTTGGAGTCGAAGAAATTCCACCAATACCTATATGGTCGACAGTTTACTATACTTGCAGACCACAAACCCCTCGAATGAGTATTTAACCCAGACAAGACTACACCACAAATGGCAGCCGCTCGTATTCAGCGCTGGGCATTAATCTTAGCTGCATATAGCTACAACATTCCGTACAAAGAGGGAAGTTAGAACGCGAACGCTGATGCTTTCAGTCGATTACCATTGTCAGATACACCTACGTCGACACCAGTTCCAGGCGAAACAATCTTACTAATGGAGCCCCTAGAGAATACACCGGTGAGAGCAGAAGAGATCAAGAAGTGGACAAGAAGAAGTCCTGTGCTCGCGAGAGTTTTGAATTTCATAAAGTAAGGATGGCCTAGCAAGTGCCCTGATCCAGCCCTCCAACCGTATTTTCAAAGACGAGACGAGCTGAGGGTTCAAGATGACTGTATCCTCAGGGGAAACAGAGTCTTGGTACCTCCACAGGGAGGAAGTCAAGTTGTCGACGAGTTACATGAAACCCACCCTGGAATTTGTAAGATGAAAAGTCTTGCCAGAAGTTATGTGTGGTGGCCAAACATGGACAGTACCCTGGAGAATAAAGTACGAACTTGTAACCATTGCCAGATCCACAGGAAGAATCCTCCGGAGGCGCCTCTTCATCCGTGGGAATGGCCGAGTCGACCGTGGGAGAGAGTTCATATTGCTTATGCGGGTCCATTTTTGGGAACAATGTTCCTAATTTTGGTAGATGGCTACTCAAAGTGGCTCGAAGGTCATCCGACCAGAGTGACAACTTCGAGAGCGACAATCTAGAAACTTCGGACAACCTTTGCAACTCATGGCATTCGACAACTCTGGTTAGTGACAACGGTAGTAATTTTTGCAGTGAGGGGGTTGAGGATTTCTTAACAAAGAATGGTATTCACCACAGGAAAACTGCTCCGTACCACCCTTCGTCAAATGGACTTGCAGAGAGGGCTGTCCAGACTTGTAAAGATGGGATGAAGAAGATGTCGGAGGAAGGAAGTTTGGAAACTAGAGTATCGAGATTCTTGTTTAAATACAGAATAACGTCGCATTCAACAACAGGGGTCTCGCCAGCCGAAATGTTCTTAATTCAAAGTGTAACAATAAAAATTTAAAAAATCCTTCTATGGCATAGTTGGGGGTTGGGGTAGTCATGAAATTTTTCCTATAGTGTACTATTCGCATTTTCATATATGAAAGTAAATTAAGAATATTATACTCATTTTAATATTTCAGTGACAACTCCTACAAACGCCTCAGGAACTAATGTGACAGCCTTGCCTCCAACAAATCCAATGACTAACGGTATTGTCATCGTATTTTATTCTGAAATAGATAAGATAAGCATGCGCTAAGAGTTGCTGGTAAGACCTGACAGGTTGCATAATTCACTAATGCCATCAATTATATACACAAATCGTCGCAGATAAAATACACAGAATAGACCGGTATACACATGTTAGTTGATACCTCTCCCTACTAAGTAGCAGTGCATGATAAACGATCCAGTACGCTAAGCTCGTCTAGTAAAGTTGGTCACTAAAGCTGACGTATACACCTCCTGATCAGTTCTTTGACCTGAATAATAATAAAAATGTTTGCAAACTTATATGCAGGGTGTATAAAAAAGTAGACAACTTTGCCATACCTATAGACAAATTCATAAATCCCTCATAAATATCAAGTGGATTTGTGTTAGTATAAGTACTTTAGTGTCTTCAGCTCAATCTAAAAAAAAAAACTGAAAATTTAATCATGAAAAAAGGTAGAGCGTTTTGTGAAAGGCGCGTGCGTTTTGTAATCATGAATAAGGGAAATAAAATCCACTTTTAATTCCAGAACTAATGTCACCATCACTGGCTGTTCAACCAAGTAACTCTCCTTCAATGTCAAGTTCCGAGCTTGCTCCGCCCACCACCATTAGTGCCATAGTTTCAAGTACGCCACTATCCACTTCCATGTCACCATCACGGGCTGTTCAACCAAGTAACTCTCCTTCAATGTCAAGTTCCGAGCTTGCTCCGCCCACCACCATTGGTGTAATAGTTTCAAGTACACCACCATCCACTTCAATGTCACCATCACGGGCTGTTCAACCGAGTAACTCTCCTTCAATGTCAAGTTCCGAGCTTGCTCCGCCCACCACCATTGGTGTAATAGTTTCAAGTACACCACCATCCACTTCAATGTCACCATCACTGGCTGTTCAACCGAGTAACGCGCCTTCTCTATCACCTTCCATATCACCTTCTCCGTCGCAATCACCAGTCATGTCAACTTCAGCTGTTGTCGTTGCTGCTGAGGAAAATGCTATTTTTGCAGCAGAAATTGCAATTCAAGAAGTTTTTACCAACGATCTTAACAACAAGACGAGTCCAGCCTTTATTGCTTTAGCTAAACGAGTAGTTGATTTCTTGACGATGGTTTTCTCAAGTCGTCCCGGATTCGAAAGGGCAGAAGTCAATTCTTTCTCAAATGGGAGCGTCGTGGCCGATACAAGGGTTATTTTTGAGAGCAACTCGAATGTGACTACAGAGAACATTACAAATTCGTTGGAAAGTGCTAATATTACTGGAAATAACAGTCTTGAGATTATAGGAGTGAACGTCACAAGAATCGAGCCTTCAATATCAAATTCTGAGCCTGCTCCACCCACCACCAATGGTGTAATAGTTTCAACTGCAATATCACCTTCAATTTCTATTAAATCCAGTATTTCTCCCTTAATAACAAGTTCCATGTCTGCTCCGCACACTACCCTTGGTCTAGGCATGTCAACTTCAGCTATGCCGCTAGCTTTGGAAGGTACACGAACTTTTTCAGTTGTCTTAACAATCATGGGAAACTTCCACAGTAGCCTGAGAAACAGCAGCAGCCCAGCATTTATAGAACTGAAAATGAATATTACTAAATTCTTGAATGGACTTTACAATAATACACCGGGATTTATCAAAGTTGTGTTTAATTCATTTTCATCTGGTAGTATAGTTGCTGATTCTGATGTAGTATTTAACAAAACTGAAGCCACTGTAACTAGTTCACAGTTGAAAGCATTAATTGAAGATGCAATAAGGAAGAATGAAACTGGAACTTTAATCATTCTTAGAATTAAAGTATCAGAAAAAGGTGTTGCCGATCCTGATGACGGTGGTTTTGAAACATGGATAATTGTCCTTGCTGTCTGTTTTTCTTTGGTTTTTATCATTCTGATTGCAGTCTCATTGCTCGTAAGTAAAATCTTATATTGCACCAAACCTGCCTAATTTGAGTGCACTTGGAAACATTCAAACGAAATAATTATTTTGATATCCAAACAAGGAGACAAAATATGCAATCCCACATACACAATTTCTTTGTGTGTACCTTCCCCGCCCAAATAATTTATGCAGGGATGTTCAAATGAAATCTCCATTGCTGAAGTATTTAGTTGTATTACCATTTGTACATTTTGGCTGTGGTAGTATGTGCGTATAAGTCAGGCTTAATTCAACTTGGAAATGATATTTGCTGGTTTCAACAAGCTCTGAATTTCCAGCAGCGTTGTGTAATAAAACATGCCCAAAGAGCAATTTGTGTTGGAGAAAATAAAAAATGCTACCTAGGCATCTGTAAAGCCCGGCGTACACTAGAGCTATAAGTTTACTCCTGACTGTAGGCGCAAGTAAGTGCCGCGCTGACGATGTCAGAGTTTTTCTTCACGCACATACACACGCCACAACAATCACGAATAATCTTCTGCTAAGCTGATAGCTGTAGTGGGCGCCTGGCTTAACTTTAATTTTTTGTGTTCAATACTATTTTTGGACTAGGCTGACCTGAATTGTTCTCTTTTTTTAATTTAATGAGTATCATTATTTCGAACGAAAATTAAGTTGATGATGGATGAGGGAATAGAGCGATATACTACCTCCTCGACTTTTCAACGTCGACCGTTGGACCCTCGACAATTACCCAACCTCGAAAATAACTATATACAAGGTGTTTAAAATTTTGATATTTCACTGCAGCCAATATGAAAGGTTTGTACTGAACTGTTAAAAGTTTTACAGAAAATAATTTCGAACACTTCAAAGTTTCGAAAATATGTTTTAAATAAATGAATAGAAAATCACTGCACATTTACGTACATTGTAGGCCAAAGTTTTTCGTCGTCAACGTTTCAAAATGTAGAATTACTTATGGTGGCTCAATAAAGTTTCTTTAAATGGAAAACTAGCAATTTGATGCCTATTTTGGAATGTTCTTACTATGTTAACAAGAACGAGTATCATACTGATGTAAAACAACATCTAAAGGTTGGAATTTTTTCAACGAAGCTACAAAACTGTTCTTGCTATAGCAAAAACAGTGACGTTTAAAAATGGTGGATATTTTGAATTTGAAGCCATATAACTCGAAAACGATATTGGTGACCCTCAAATTTTATTTCGTAAAATAATTTCACTAAGTACGCTCAAATAGCCTGCGCTCCAACAGCAACATTTTTTGTGAAACTTTTTAAACGTATATACATAGTTATTTTCCAACTCACTAATAGTTCACCATATTAAATCAAAGACAATAATAGACGTGAAGCAAGTTTGGATAACCCGGTCTTAATTAGCATAGATTTTTACAGATTTTAGTACAACGTGAAAATTCCTTCGTAAAGAAGCTGACATGAGGGGTATGAAATGGATCGTTTTTGAAAGTCATTTATACTGTTCCCAATTCGTACTTTCTCAGATCTGATATTTAAAAATATCATGTACGACCTCGAGTCGTATACACGGCGAAAGTAAGACCGGGTTATCCAAACTTGCTTCACGTCTATCATTTTCTTCGATTTAATTTGGTGGATTATTAGTGAGTTTGAAATTATATATAAGGTTAAAAGTTTCACGAAAAATCTTGAGCTAATATCCTACTAGTAGCGAGCCAACCAGATTACAAAATACTTAATATCTGATCGCCGTCTATATAATAAGAGCTAATATCCTACTAGTAGATTAGCCAATTAAATTACAGAATACATAATATCCATTGGCAGTCTATATAATAATAAACAATTATTGAATGAGGTCGAGCAGGATATGGGGAATTATTTAGGCAGAGGTTTGTGTTTTATCTGGCAAAGGCAGAGGCTTGTGTTATCTGCCGAAGCCAAAGGCTTCGGGAGATAGCACAAACCGAGGCCTTAATAATTCCTCATATCCTGCGAGAACCGAATTCAATCATTTTTTATTATTTTTTGTTAAAATGTTATCATTTAACTCAGTTTAAACGCATGCTTTGTAAGTAAGAAGACACAAGCTGCTAATAATGGAACAGCATAAAATTGTTCGGAAACTTTAATAAGCCAACCAAACTACAAAAAGTATTCTTGAAACAATTCTCAGATTACAAGGTCAGTCAATATTCAACAAAATGAGCCATAATGTCGTATATTTGTTTTGAATATACGACGAAATGACTCATAATGTCGTATATTTATTTTCAACCCCAAATTTGGGCAACTACCAAGCGGATATGACGATTTCACCTATAGCTCTTAACCAATCAAAACGTTTAAAATATTTTCAATCGTGTTTTATAGATTACTTTAAAACCTTTCATACTTGTTGTCAGTAATTAATATATCATCACATATTCAGCAGAAACCTTGTTGTAAGCCCATTCAAAATTAAGTGTTGAAACACAAGCTCCTTTCTATAACCACGCAAATCTTTTATATGCAGAAATGATAAATAAATAAATATCTGCACATGATAACATAAAATATCCTAAATATTTTGAGGGTTTTTTGTATAAAACATTTTTATTCAACCTGTATATTATTTAAGAAAGGAAATTATTAGGTTCAGATTGCGTATGAAAAGGTAGAAAAGTGCATTAATGTTGATAATAGCATTGTCAATCGTTGTAGATTATTTTACCCAGACATAAATCAAAATCACTTGATTTCAACACATTCAATATGGATGAAGGAAACTACATGGCTATCGATTACGAACTCTACGATTTTAATCCTGCAAAAGCCAACTTGGACTCATTGCACACAAACGAAAACTCGGTGAGAAAAAAGCAAGGATATACTTATAATGTTTAATATTGTTTTCTATTTAACAATTAGATTACGAGCTCGAGATTTCTATGCGGTGATAGTTGATGAGGGCGAAGCCCGAATCAGCTATCACCGCATAGAAATCGAGACCGAGTAATCTAATTGTTTTAGTAGAATCAGAGGTCAAACATGGAATATTCAACCAAAAATTTTATTTTCAAGCAATTTTTTTAAAAGAAATCTCTATAGGAAGATGATTGTTTCGCTACTCGCTATCTAATGATGAATAGATAGCGAGTAGAGTAACCAATCAAATTACAGCATTTGCAATAGAATACTAGTATGATTCTACTAATTAGATTTATAAAAACAGGCACCACGGCGTCTCGGTAAAAAACCAAACTAATTGAAATTCGCTAAAATTACATCGTCTTTTATCTTTCGATCATCTCTTATTTTGTGCGTATAGTCTGTCAGTGATTAAAAAAATCTTAAATAAAACCCCAAATCCGCTATCAGAAAACATTATATGTAATCCACTGTCAGGAACCAAATTCGTGCTACTGTGACTCGAACATTAATTGAGTATATCTGGCAAACTGTTTGAACAATTTCAGTCCCTTACTTTCAGAAAGTTTCCCTGGCCCCTGCCAATATTCTGTCAGGATTGCAAATGAACAAAGTGAAAATTTTTAAAGGAGAACCATTACCCCACTTCTCACTTCTAAGAGACTCTCAGGCTATTTGCAAACAGTATTACCCTTGACCAATCAAACGCTTTGTATTATGTGTATTTCCGTTGAAGTTTGGGCGCGTAAACGTCATGTTTTATGATAACAATTGTTGACGTTTGCTCACCCCAATAGTTGACGTCTACACTGGGATTTTGCGATTTACAAGAATAATTCAAACAAGACAGTTGTATGATAAAAACTTATCACAATCATGAAAAATTATTGGAAATGTCGTTTAATTCATTTAGCAAGAAAAATTAATAAGAAAAAATTAGCAAGAAAAAGTGTAGTTACACAACATGACGTATACGGGCCGAAACATCATGTAAATAAACACATAAAAACATTTGATTGGTTACGTTTCACAAATGGTAGTATAATGTTTCAAAAATCCCATCGAAATTTATTTGCAGCTAAATGGACCTTTCCCCTTTTACATAAAATTTTGAGAAAATTCAAAATAGACAAAAATATCACCACAGCTTGAAAGAGCATCCTAAGTTTAGTAAGATTGCCGAGTTTGGTTATGAAATGTTGTAAAATGTAGAAAATATAGCCTTGCGAAGTTGGCCAATTTTGTATATATTTGTATTACGGGCGGAAAAGTGATAATCAGTTAATACTTTTGATTATCATTTTCCTACGCGTAATACAAATGTATATAAATAAATTTGCCAAATTTGCAAGGCTATATTTTCTACAGTTTACAACATTTCACAACCAAACTTCGCAACTTCAGTAAACTTGGGATGCTCTTTCAAGCTATGGTGATATTTTTGCCTGTTTCGATTTTTTCAAAATTTTGTCTTAAAGTGGGAAAGGTTCATTAGAGGCTCGATTTTTTCAAAGTTTTAATAGACGATCAATGCGAGGGTCAGCTATACTTAAATTCTGGGGCCGGTTGTATAAAACTCTTAATCACTTTTTTAATCACTGTTTTGTAGTTAAATAGTGATTAAGTACAAAATATGTTGTTCTGATTGGTTGACGTATCCACTAATCATAGTTAACTTTAATCACTTTTTTATACAACCGGCCCCTGATTGTTGGGACCTTAACTTTTAAATTATACGTGTGGCTTGAAGCCAAATAAATACATTGTACCGTTAAGCGCTTGACTTCTACTTTAGTAGATGTTCAAGAAATAATATCATGTATTTTTGGTGCGGGCGTAGTTTATAAGAGTTTTCCTTTTTCATTGTTCAGTTTTAGGGTTATTTGTACCAAGAGAAGTGAAGTACCATCATCTTCCTTGTACCGTGGCTACTAGCTGAATCGTTTAAATAATTATAGTGACGTTTAGATTGCACTAATATTAATGAATATAACCTGAACGTTCGACTCGCACACTGTATGTTAATCAAATCTATCTTATCGTGACTCTTAAGCATAAGATGAGTATATACCTGGTAGTGCAAAAAATGTCCCTCCCTCTTTCATTTCCTATTGCAGACATAGTAAAATAGGTATTACAGCCAAATAAATTACATATTATGCAGGGATAGAAACTTAAATTTTGACATTACACGATTTAATCGAGATTTTAACTGAACATTTGCTGAGACATGGAAATTTTAATTGAGCGAGCTTTTTTGAGACTGCCAAAATTTTGCAAAAAGGTTATTAAGGCCTATTAGGTTAATTTCAGTACCCTCGTGATTATTGCCAATTATGTTCATTTAAAAAAAAATTCCAAACAATTTTTATGGAATTTCTAAATGTTGTTGATTTTTCTTCCAAATTTCTGACATCAAGAACAAACTCTGAAGGTAAATTTTGACCAACACCCAAGAAAGATGTCAACATGGCGAAGCTTTTATTTAAAAGCATGCTAAACGTAGCCTTAACAACCTATCGATCATTCCTTTGGTGACGCATTGGTTTCTGCCAGGCAAAGGTGTCTTTAACATATCGACATGCATGCATGCTTCCATGATTTAGTAAATAACGATATTTGAAATTGCTACTAATACGAATTTTAAAACTATAAACCAAGTGAAAAAGCTACTCATTACTCTGCAGTGACAAATACTCGGTTCAATAGGTCTTTTTATACGAATTTCAATAGCATTCTCCTAAACGGATGTTTATACCTAAAATGTCAATATCTAAGCTGAACTTGCCTCAAAACCTTATTATACATATCAAAATTTAAGTTAGTCCTTTCTGGATAAGATGTAATCTATTTACATGGTACCAAACTGATGTTAAGGGGTCTACAACTCTGTAGAGGTCTGGATCAACGCTTGAAAAGTCCCTCCTGTAATAAGTTTGGGACTTTTATGATACTGATATACTTGTATAACCCAGTCATTTTATAACTATCTTTATTTAACACATAATATTTAGAGTTGAGCAGTATGTGTTCTAAACACAACACACAGGGCAAATGGAAAATGGACCTTTCCCCTTTCAGACAAAATTTTAAAAAAAATCGAAATAGGAAAAAAAATCACCATAGCTTGAAAGAGCATCACAAGTTTACTATAGTTGCGAAGTTTGTTTGTGAAATGTTGTAAACTTTAGAAAATATAGCCTTGCAAATTTGGCAAATTTTGTATACATTTGTATTGCGCGTGGGAAAATGATAATCAAAAGTATCAACTGATTATCACTTTTCCGCCCGTAATACAAATATATACAAAATTTGCCAACTTCGCAAGGCTATATTTTCTACATTTTACAACATTTCACAGCCGAACCTTGCAGTCTTACTAAACTTAGGATGCTCTTTTTAAGCTGTGGTGATATTTTTGCCTATCTTGAATTTTCTCAAAATTTCATGTAAAAGGGGAACGGTCCATTAATATACCTGTATTTATATATGTTACTGATTGTATGTAAACATATGTAGACGTATGCCCTACGTTTGACAAGTTTGATCAACTTATTTCCAATACATGCATCAATGTGTCTGTTTATTTAATTTGTGCTCGCTGTATATCTGTGCTTGTTTTTTTACCGTTATTTGGATAGTTTTCAACTTGGTTACATTATACTATAACTTTCGCCATTATTTCTTCGTTGATTTTCCGCGGTCAGTATCTTCGCAGTACGCCAAAAGTTGACTTGCAACGAGATTTTGATTTTAAGTAAGCCTTATATGTTAGCCCATTTTATTGCTTTATTACCCAACGTACATTCTGCTACGATACGGCCGAATTGGTAATTTGGTTCTGGATAGTGCTGTCACTGTCTAATTTCATGGAAATATATCCCTGATTCATCGTGTAACGATGTTAACAGCCTTGCTCATTGATATGTGTTGTAAAATTTTTTAGCGGATCGCTTTTATTCTACATATCATTACTCATTAGAAAGTGAAGCCCTAGATCTACAAACCAAGTTTAATCTTGTAATAGTTATGTTCTGCATATGGAATAACTCCTAAAGTAAACAATTTCTAAAAAGGATGTATTATTACAGTATATAGTGTGTTAAATTTATGAACAAAGCAAGGTTAAAAACTAAAAGTGTTTTGTTCAATTGCATTGAGTTGGGCAAACTTTGAAGACGTTTTGGATGAACAACGCACGTTTTTCGTGCGTTATTGTCAATACGGTACAAGACTCGTTGTTGCCAGTTAATCAAAACACACGTGATTGATTCAGTTGACCAAACGCATGCGTGGATTTTGTGCAATGTGAACGAAGATCATATATCAAAAACTAATAAACAATTTTTCCAGTGATAAAAGCAAAATTAGAGGCGCCGGAAGCAATCTAGGGCAGGGGGGGCAGCATCTTGGAAATGGGCACTTCACATTTACTACCTTCATATTTAACTATAGCTTTGACAATAAAAACAAAATAGATGTTCTAAACAGTGGCGGATCAAGGTAAGTCAAAATAAATTATACCAGCTCAATTTTAAATTCAAAATAACTTTATAACAATGTCAGAGGTTATGAATTTCAAAACAATAAAATCTAGCCAATGAAGTTGCTTTGAAAGTATTTTAAAATGTAAATGTATCCTAGAATGAGCTGTAGTAATTTATTTTGACTTACGCTAGATATCCGCCACGGTCGGCGTTAGATCATATCGAGTTAACGTACCATGACGTCACGGTTTTCGCAATACCTAAATTTAAGAGTCTAGAGGTGCTTGAAAAAAATATTTTTGCATTAATATTATTGTCAATCAACCCTAAAACTAACTCTAACCCTAACCCTCACCCTAACTATAAAGAAAAAAACTTAGGAAAAAAAACTTTGACTCAAAAGTATAAATTTGACTCAAAAGTATAACTTTGACTCAAAAGTATAAATGTATCCTAGAATGAGCTGTAGTAATTTATTTTGACTTACGTTGTTTATTAGTTTTTGATATTTGATCTTCGTTCACATTGCACAAAATCCACGCATGCGTTTGGTCAACTGAATCAATCACGTGTGTTTTGATTAACTGGCAACAACGAGTGTTGTACCGTATTGACAATAACGCACGAAAAACGTGCGTTGTTCATCCAAAACGTCTTCAAAGTTTGCCCAATTCAATGCAATTGAACAAAACACTTTTAGTTTTTAACCTTGCTTTGTTCATAAATTTAACACACTATATACTGTAATAATACAGTATATAGTGTGTTAACATCGCCGGGATTCGAACCCCAAACTACGGTGTGGAAGACGTGTACCTTAACCACTAGAACACAATACAAGAACGAAGAAACTGTGTTTAAAAACGGTATTTATAGTACTACTTGAACGTGTTAAATAAATATAAGAATTAATGACGTCATGGTACGTTAACTCGATATGATCTAACGCTAACCATCCGCCACTGGTTCTAAAATATTTGAAAATATGAAATTATCTGAAAATACTAGAAATACATGCATGCAGCAACCCCTCGCCACTAACTAAGAGCATGCAACTATATTTTCGGAATTACATGAAGTACTGCAATAGGTTGTTGTCATAGCAACACGGCAATTGTTATTCTTTCTGTATATTTTTTCAAAATGACAAAATATTGAGTTTTTAATCCTTGTTTTATTATTGACAATTTTTTAAAATGGCACATTTGTCATCGGTATGTTATTACGCCTAGTGTAATCTTAAATTTGGTATAAAATACGACCTATTAATTACATATATTAGACGTTTTGCAATATCTATGAAACTAAATTTTTATCTATAAACTTTGAGTTTGAAATAAAACCGTTTCAAGCCAATTTTGTATCTTCTCTCATATTCTTTTACATGTAAAGTTCGTCAATATTTTGAAATACAATAATAAGAAGACAGTCTTGCATCTTAATACAAAACATAAACTTACTCTGGAATTTAAACAGTGAATAGCCTGGAGGAGTACGGCTACGCCGGCCTTTATAAAGCAATAAAACACTGAGTATAAATACGCATTATCAACAAACTTGCCTTGTGTTTCACGCCGTAGTCAATTCTTGGCGCTTCTGTGTATTTTCCCAGAGTTAATCTCTCTTCAAGAGTCTTGTTGCAGTCGTTGTCGTCTCAGTTCTCGCCTTTTTGGATGCCCTAAGTGTTTGCTACTCCTGATATTCCGCCATACTCTTGAGATCATAAATGACCACCCTTCGTTGGTTGTGAAAGTTGCCAAATCTTTTTGCAAAAATTCAAAATATTGTAGAGCAAGTAGAGCAAAAAGCAAAAAGCAAATTTAGATATTTGCTGTCAGTTGAATTCGTGATTAATCAATCAACAATAAATTTTAAATCTGGCCAATCAGTGTTAGCCATTCATGATAGTCCGCCATATTGTTGAGATCAGTGAGGACATACCACTTTTACTACCTATCACGAGCAACGACTTTGAACTCCGCTAATACGAAATTAGTAACCCTCGCCCCGGGCTTACGCCCGGAACGGCGCTTCGCGCCGTTGGCTCGGGGACTAAATACTTTCAGTCTGTAGATCACACAAATTATTACCAGTAATAAACAATTCAACCTTATGAGAAAGGGCAATGCTGCCCCCACTGCTCCCATTAGCAAAGGGTAGGGGGGAGCTGCCCCGTGGCTCTACGCAAAATGTGCTGTGATAAATGTAAAAAGTGCTGTGATAAAATTTGAAGTCTTTTTTAACTGGCAAAAGACAATCGTGCGTTTGACAAATCAGAAGCAGATTATATATGCTGCTGAGCATTTGGTGAAGTTACATAACCTTACATATACATACTTAATCTCGAATGGACAATTGCACTGGCAAACTGTATTCGGCCAATTTAAAAAGTGCCGCGTGCTTCTTCTGGGAAACTTTGTTCAGAAATGCGCAATGATTAAAATATCTCAAAATTAGATAGTTAATGCACAATGTATTTAACTCCTGCTCAAATCCCATATAGCGGATCTATTAGAGCATTTGATACAGAAACATCATCGTAACCGAGTACACATTCCCTGTATGTCATTTTTTAGCCATAATCGTGATAATATTAATAATGAAAGTCTTAACAATCGTCAACAAAAATCGCCATCCACATTCGGCATGCAGTTTTCTATTTTCAAGAAAATGTATCTTAACTAGATAAAAAAAGCAAAGAATGTTCAAAAGTATTCTCAATTAATAGGGCATCCAGTATAGTATTCTACTCTCATAGATGGTCTGCCATTCCATGTCTTGGGTAGAATCTTGACATAACGAGCACTGAATGGACTTTGGAGAGCATTAGTCACAACTGTGTGTCGATCGATGTTTCCAGTGAAAATCTGTACAGAAAGAATATATTTATGGAGTAAAACATACATATATATATATATATATATATATATATATATATATATATATATATATATATATATATATATATATATATATATATATATATATATATATATATATATATATATATATATATATATATATATATATATATATATATATAATGTGCTAGTTTTGGTTAGCGAAATACAAAAGAGTGCTCAATGACATGTAGACAGAGCGAAATGTATAATTGTGCAAAATACCTCAAAAACTTACCACTACAGTCTGTTTCATCCAAAGGGAATCTTCAGGTGGTAGACAAATTTCGAAAATGTGCGAGCTTCTTTTATGCTCAAGGCGGAAACGTGGGCGCGTGGGTGGTTGAATAGCATGCATTCCTTTCTTTGTTTAGGTTGTTTACCTGAAATCTGCTTTTGTGTTGGCAGGCCGAAACTATTTCCGATCTTTTGTTAAGCAAGCAATTGTTTTTTTCTTTCAAAATACTGATTTTTTCCTCCAAACATAAATTACATCTTTTGGATCCCCCCGTGTAAGAAATAGACTTTTTTATTATGGACCATTTTATGGTGAAATCTGTTTTCTTTTGCTTTAAGTGCCAAACGTGTTTCGAAAGTTCCGTCTCGTTCGAATATTTTTTGTGTGTGAAAGATTTGATATGATTCCTGTATCGCTCTTTGAATGTGTTTGAGGTCATGCCAATGTAGTGCTTTGTGTCCTGTGTGTTGCCTGTCAAAATTGTTGCTTTGTATACAATGTCCTTACTCATGCACTTGTTCTGCAATGGGCATGTGTGCTTGTTCCTACAGTTACAGTTCTCTGCGCTAATGTCTTGTGGTTGGCTTTTCCTAATTATGCGTGTGTTGTGACTTGTGATAATTGACTTAAC
Organism: Muricea muricata; assembly: GCA_963855995.1. Classification (NCBI taxonomy): domain Eukaryota; kingdom Metazoa; phylum Cnidaria; class Anthozoa; order Malacalcyonacea; family Plexauridae; genus Muricea; species Muricea muricata. Next base: position 4,027,883 of record OY979716.1, read on the forward strand.
GTTGTTCATGCAGCTGTAACTGACCTTAACTGTGTTCCTATTGAAAATCTTGTGTAACTTGTTGCCTATTGGAAAGTGCGTGTCTACAAGCTTGAGGAAACTGCGTGCGATGTTTGTCTTGACATTTTTGCTAAATGGAGGGTTAAACCAAATGATGCTGCGTTGCCTGTTCCTGCGTGGTTGCTGTATTACATGTGGCATGTATTCCAGCTTGTGGCTGAAGTTGCTATGTCCTAGTGCGTTTTGATATGTTTGTACTGCATCGTCAAATACTTGTTTGTCGGATGACAGCGTTGAAATGCGCTTGTTGATAGATGCTGGAAGTTGCCTTAAGATGCTGGGTGGGTGGTTAGAGTGCTTGTGTATGTATAACGGATCGTCATTGGGCTTCCTATAAGGTTTATATTTTCCGGTAGAAAGGTCGAATGTTACGTCTAGAAAGTTTACCACGTGTAAATTTGATTCTGCTGTTATTTTTAGGCCAAACTGTTCGAAAATTTTGTGTAGCTCTTTCCTGGTTTTGTCTGCCAAACGTGCTGATCTGTTTTTAATAACCGCCAAACCGTCATCTCTGTACAAGCCGATGTTTTTCTTGCCAAACTTTTTTCCTAAATGGTTTAAGATGAAAAGACCTACTAGTTCGCAAATTTCTGCCCCGTCATAGCTGCGTCATAGCAGTATTTGCGAACTAGTAGGTCTATTCATCTTAAACCATTTAGGAAAAAAGTTTGGCAAGAAAAAAATCGGCTTGTACAGAGATGACGGTTTGGCGGTTATTAAAAACAGATCAGCACGTTTGGCAGACAAAACCAGGAAAGAGCTACACAAAATTTTCGAACAGTTTGGCCTAAAAATAACAGCAGAATCAAATTTACACGTGGTAAACTTTCTAGACGTAACATTCGACCTTTCTACCGGAAAATATAAACCTTAATTATAGGAAGCCCAATGACGATCCGTTATACATACACAAGCACTCAAACCACCCACCCAGCATCTTAAGGCAACTTCCAGCATCTATCAACAAGCGCATTTCAACGCTGTCATCCGACAAACAAGTATTTGACGATGCAGTACAAACATATCAAAACGCACTAGGACATAGCAACTTCAGCCACAAGCTGGAATACATGCCACATGTAATACAGCAACCACGCAGGAACAGGCAACGCAGCATCATTTGGTTTAACCCTCCATTTAGCAAAAATGTCAAGACAAACATCGCACGCAGTTTCCTCAAGCTTGTAGACACGCACTTTCCAATAGGCAACAAGTTACACAAGATTTTCAATAGGAACACAGTTAAGGTCAGTTACAGCTGCATGAACAACGTTAAGTCAATTATCACAAGTCACAACACACGCATAATTAGGAAAAGCCAACCACAAGACATTAGCGCAGAGAACTGTAACTGTAGGAACAAGCACACATGCCCATTGCAGAACAAGTGCATGAGTAAGGACATTGTATACAAAGCAACAATTTTGACAGGCAACACACAGGACACAAAGCACTACATTGGCATGACCTCAAACACATTCAAAGAGCGATACAGGAATCATATCAAATCTTTCACACACAAAAAATATTCGAACGAGACGGAACTTTCGAAACACGTTTGGCACTTAAAGCAAAAGAAAACAGATTTCACCATAAAATGGTCCATAATAAAAAAGTCTATTTCTTACACGGGAGGATCCAAAAGATGTAATTTATGTTTGGAGGAAAAAATCAGTATTTTGAAAGAAAAAAACAATTGCTTGCTTAACAAAAGATCGGAAATAGTTTCGGCCTGCCAACACAAAAGCAGATTTCAGGTAAACAACCTAAACAAAGAAAGGAATGCATGCTATTCAACCACCCACGCGCCCACGTTTCCGCCTTGAGCATAAAAGAAGCTCGCACATTTTCGAAATTTGTCTACCACCTGAAGATTCCCTTTGGATGAAACAGACTGTAGTGGTAAGTTTTTGAGGTATTTTGCACAATTATATATATATATATATATATATATATATATACATATATATATATATATATATATATATATATATATATATATATATATATATATATATATATATATATATATATATATATATATATATATATATATATATATATATATATATATATATATGTCTTGTATATTTCGTTTTGTCTAGTGTATATTTAGAAAAAAATAGAAAATAGGCAAATGTAGGTAGGTAAAACTTTAAAATGCGCGTAGAGATCTTTTAGAGGTCTTGTTTTTGTCTACAAGAAATACATCGTTTTATTTACCTGAGATAATAGGAACTGTCCTAGGATAAAATGACCATGGTAGTGAACAAGGTATGTGCCAAAACTCGAATTCGGGACAAAAGTTCTCAAAATGGCTCCGCCCTTTAACAGCAGTGTCGACATAGCTCTAACTTCTTAATACAAAAGCGGTAATAGCCTTTCTGAAGTGCTAATAGTGTTTAGAAGGGTTGCTAAATTGGTGGTTGTAACAAGGAAAAGTGTCCGTATAAGTAAAATATTTTACAAGAAAATGATCATACACCATGCCAGGTCAGCAACTACTTATAATGTGAAAAAGCTACGCTTAATTCGATACAATTATTTAAGATTTTTTAAGCATTGACTTTTTTAAAATATAACGCATTGTATTTCCAAATGCTCCGCGCCCTAGAAACACAATTTTAGTCATATTTGTCGTATTGTTTACCTACAGATTGCAAGTTTTAAAGCAGTGCAGTGTACTTTCACTTCGCATTTTCCAAAGCCTGGCGTTTTTCTGTACAAAAAATGCTATTTCTTCGCTTTCATAAGCATTACACAATCCAATAATCCTTCATTGTGTGATAGGCTTAATATATAAAAAACTCATAACACATTCAAGAGGGTACGCGCTTAAAATTAATTTAAAATCAAGCTCTTTTCTTAAATCAAGCTCTTTCCTGGTGCTTTAGGTTACATCAACGTCAGGACAGTTGGATAAGGAATTTGTTCACCACATTGTTTAAATCATTTTAATATTCTAGTCTAGATCTGACAAGTTTCCATTTTCAGTGAAATTTCATTCTTAGAAGTGAAAACTTTGGAGAAATTTAGAATGAATGCGCACTCAGGACAGTTGACTAACGCGCAAGCAAACAGTCATGCGTCATCGCACGAATCACGGTCGGTCTATTAGAGCAATTACGGAACTAATTTTCAGGTAAGTGGAACCGAACGCGGGAAATGAGAAAAGGTAAATTACTAAAGATCTGGCATTGGTTCGTGTTTTTTGCGGTAATTTCTTGGCTATTCATTATATCTACTGTAAACTTGCCCTTGTCGACTTCAAAACAACTTCTGAACATCTTCCTTCTCCAAACTAACATCAACACCAAAACAATTATGGGCAACTTATAGATTTTTACGCGCAATAATATTCAAAGAAAATATACTTTTGCCTTGAACCTTCAAGTTTATTCACCTTCAACGGCCGCTGCGGGCTACAACTTGATAGCTTGCATTTTCTTCTGGTCATCTTACTTGCTGGTGATATTGCTACCAACTCGAGTCCTAGCAATCAATATGTCAATTGTCTTTCATTTAACGTCAGAGTATTTGAAGTACTTACTAGGAAGTTACAAGATGGGACTTGCGCAAGTAATTTGAAATCATTTCCAATATTTAGTTCAATATTCAGTATTTATTTAGTAATTTTTGTGATGAAAACATAGCCTAATGATAACTTCAAATGCAATGAGACTCTACCGAAAGGTTACGTCATTGTGAGGGAAGATCGGGCAGTTAACCAACACGGTGGTAGAGTATTCCTAGCACTGCGTGATGACATCCCTTGCACCAGACTTACGGCTGCAAAAATGGTTTGAACTGGTCTGACCGCCTAGAAATTATCGTTATCGAAATGCCTAATTCTAAGAAATGTTCTTCATGCGTTTGCTATCAACCGCCTAGTTGTGACAGTGGTGAATGGCTACAGTTATTTACGACGGTTCCGAGACAACCACAAACTACGAAAAAATTCAAATCACGAGTGATTTCAATTTTCCTGACCTTACTTGGAACTCTACGACCCTTTTTTAAACTCTTTCAACTAAACCCTTTTGCTGGATCAGCAGAATTTAAAGAAGTAAGCATTGACTTCTTCCTACACCAAGTAAACATGCATCCCGCCCGTCTGAACCATATTCTAGGCGCTGATCTAACATCCCCTCCCGAGAATATCGGTAACTTCTGGTGCATTCCACCTTCAACTATGGGTATTTCTACCGATCACCATCTGTTGTTCTTTCTCTTTCAACTTCAGTTCAAGTCAAGCGGGTGTGATAAGAGAACTATATTTGACTCAGTGGCGGAGGTAGAGTAAGTGAAAATAAATTACCACAGCTCATTCTAGGATATATTTACATTTTAAAATACCTTCAAAGCAACTTCATTGTTTAGATTTAATTTTTTTGAAATTCATAACCTATGACATTGTGATAAAGTTATTTTGAATTTAAAATTGAGCTGCTATAATTTATTTTGACTCACCCTGGATCCGCCACTGATTTGACTTCCAACATGTCAACTGGCACGCATTGCATGCTTGCTGGCGGCTCCACTGATATCGATGCTGATTGGTCAAAATGGAAAGATTCGTTTCTTGGCGCTGCTTCCAAGCATATTCTAAGGAAGTATCTGAAAAGTCGTAGCACTTTCTGTGGATCGATGGCAAAGTAAAACGTTTGCCTCAAAAGAAAAACTCTTGTAGAAGAGCGGCCAAACGAAAGGCGTGCCCCCATATCGGGGAAAAGTGTCGAGAATTGCGACGAAAAACAAAATCCATCATCTACGCGAAGCGCAAGAAGTTTTTTGGATCCCTCCCAGCCTTACTAAAATTAAGCATAAAGGATCTCTGGGCAATATTCAAATCTGTTTCTAATCACTCGATCGCTACCTTCAAATTGATTTGGTCTCGTCCTGATGAGGTAGCGACTTTAGCCAAGCACCCAGTTGATATTGCAAACTTACTCAACCGGCCGCTACTCCTCTTCTTTAGATCTTGTGACGGCGAGATGGCCACTCCATGCGCAAACGATTTGAACTCTCATACTTCAGCAGATACAATTTCAAACATCACGTTGACACCCGATGAGGTTTACCGAGTTCTTATTACTCTCGATGAAGACAAAGAGACCAGACCAGACAAAATACCAGCAAATCGTCTCAAGAACTGTGCGTCCAATATTCCTACCTCGTTATGTGATCTCTTCAACAAGAGTTTAACCTTGGGTAAAGTTCCGCACGAGTGGAAACTTTCCGCGTGTTGTGTCTACAACCATATCATATCGCACATTTCCACTCAGCTTCACTATCTACAATTCTCTTTTCTCCGAGGAAAGTCTACCACCTCACAGCCTTTTCACGTTCTTCAAGATATTCATCAAGCGTTGGAGAATCTCAGCTGAAACTGTCTACTTTGATTTTGCGTTTTTGACAAAGGATTTGACAAGGTAAGACATGACCTTCTGTTGGTCAAACTTCAAAAATTTTAAATTAGCGGTGATGTACTACGTTGGTTTAAAGATTACCTTTCTGGCGGCCACCAAAGAGTGCTGCGCTTAGTGAAACCTTCGGTACACTCCCTGTCTTGTTCGAAAGCTGTAAGTTGTCGAAAATATCTTGAAACTTTTTCCACCAACGATCTCAAGACGCGAAATCGAATTCAATGCTAGGATTTATACATCGAACAACCACCAACACTCGAGATGTTAACGTACGAAAGATCTTATACTTTTCCCTAGTCTGAAGCAAGTTGGGCTATGTCAGTCAAGTGTGGGCACTTCAAATGGTCACTAACATATTAACCAATAAACCACTTCAACGACGTGCCACAAAATTCATCCTGTCGCTTCCATACGGAACGGACATTCCATGCAAGGAAAGTTTGCAATCTATTGGCATCCTTCCAGTCTGCTACTTACAAATATATCTGGACCTTACCTATCTCTTTCAATCTGTCATTGGTAATGACAGTAATATCTCGGTGTGGGTATCTACTCGCAGAAAACGAAATTTTAGTATAGTTAATGGTGTCCCAGTAAACATTTCTAAATTTAGAACAGTCAGCTACCAGAACAGCTGCGTTGTCAGATTAGCTAGCGTTTGGACCATTCTGCCCGGTAATATTCCTGACACTACAAAATCCACAGCGTACTTTAACTAGTCATTATTTAGTATTCGATCCGGACAATCCAAGAACATTCAAGTCGGTGGGCGTTAAATCCCACTGCACACGGCGTCTAGCTAATTTAGCAAAAAGATCATGTTGTTGGCGCTTTTACTTATCTCTGCATGGTTATCAGTCGTCTGGATGCAGGGTGTTTTCGCTTCATATAATTTCGCTTCACTTTAGGTCTAGGAAAAATTAAGACATAATCAAAGGTTTTATTGTCAGATTGGGTTAGTTTTTGTGTTTGATTTGATTTTGGTTGCGTGTGCCTGTGTGGCAAAATTGTTTGTTGTGGCGATATACTGTAGGGAGTCGTCAGGTAAACGTTGTTTAACATAATTGAGTACTATTTGGAAATGTATTTGTTATTTTTTGTTTGAGAGCCCGCTATTGGAGATTAGCTCAGTGGTCAGTCCCTTCCTCTATTGCACAGAATATACATGTTTATATTGTGTTTGGCCAATCTTGTAAAACTCCTAATTGTCCCGGCCCAATGTCCCAATTGTACAAACGTCGCACTTTTTATTGGAACTATTACACAATGAAGACAAGACGTCTATTGTACTGAATTTAGGTTATTATTTAAGGAAGCTAAATCGGAGGTAAACACACTGCACTACTACAAATGTCGGCGAAACGGCTATTAGTAAAACCAGGAATAGTGGAAAACTAGAACGCGGAGCACCGAAACAGCAAAAGTGCGGAACACCAGAAAAACTCTTGATTTGTTACAAATTCTAAAATCGCTTAATTTGCCGGAAGAATTTACCTATCAATAATTATTTCGTCCATCATAGAACGTGGATATTGATGTGGTGCAGACCATACGGAAATGGAATCATCACAAAAGATAGAAAAATTTTGCTGTCTTTCTTAACGATCTAAAATTATAAGCCATAAAAGATTCTTTATTTCAAAGAGAGACTTGTTGTGCTGAAATATGTGTGAACAACTACATGTTGAACATATTATGGCGAGATACGGCTAGTTTGGGTTTGAACATGGTTTCATTTTTCAATTCCATTCAATTGAATTGGCCACGTAGGTATGTAAACAAATTGAATTTCTATTTTCAAGTGTTGATTCTAACGATTGACTACGTTTGCACTCAGTGAGGGCAGCAAAGTGGATTAACACCTAAAACACAGCATGAAAGCGCAGAAAAGAACCAAAAAAAATCAGACATCGGTCTGCATTTGCAGACTGCAGCCTGCCATTCGGAAAGACTTACATAGAAATCAAATTATTGTTCAAATGAAACATAGAGTTTGGGTTTATACCAGACTTTCTTCTTACCTAGACCCGCTTCAGACGGGTACTTCTCATGTGCCAAACATGTCAAGTTATGCGGTGGCAATGGAGCGAGATTGACTTGTTTTTTAAATTTTGTCTATGATTCGTTTTGTCGAATGCCCAAACTTGTACTAGCATTATACGCCCCTGAAACGCACCTTATTTTAAAACATGTTCAAACCCACTATAACATGTACCATACTATGTTCAACATATAGTCATATACTAAAAAAGAACGCGTGTAAAAACACAACAAACATTTCATGAAATATGTATAGCTGTAAAGCTAATCTTTGGAACAAAGAGTCTTTGATGGGTTATAATTTTAGAGCTTTAAGAAAGACAATAAAAATGTCTATATAAATATCTTTTGCAATGATTCCATTTCCGCATGCCCTGCGTCACACCGCGGTCTTCACGTTCTGCGGTGACTTGCGACAAAATAATTATTCGAAGGATAAATCTCTCCGGCATGTGATTTTAGAATTTGTACTAAATTAAGGACTTTTACCGTTCCGGAATTTTGCTGTTATGGTGTTCCGGTGTTCCGCGCTCTGAATTTTTCGTCACCGTTTTACAATATGTAAAAGCACAAGAATTGCATTATGCTGATTCGGCCTTTCGGAAAATTTGGTTAAGGTCGGCGAAATAAAATGTTAACAAGTCAATGATAATCTTCATGAAGTTTACAATCAATGATTTTATTGTAATTGATCACACATGATTAAAAATAGTGATTCTATGCATAATCATGCTGACCTGACATAATGCATGGACCTGACATAATGCATGGTCATTTCTACTAAAATATCATACTTTAAAAAGCATTATTATATATCAAGTGTCAAAGTTCATTCATTCTAGTATCTTATTGGTTAAAAGAGGATCACGTGAAAGTGACGAAATTCAACTGTTGACCGCTTGAGCTTGAGGCTTGACCGATTAAAAGTATTAAATAATGCCCGCGTATTAATTAATGTCCGGCGTCGATAAAACCGGAAGTCAAGCATGTGTGACCTTTGTACCTATGAAGCCCAAGGTCGGCGAGATGTGGGGCAGGGGGCAAAATACCTGGGGGCCGGGCTGGTTTGGGGGGCCCGAAATCTTGATAAAACATCTGGTCATTGGGCTACTGCCAAGAGGGTTGGGGGCCCGTAATGCGTGACCACTTGCTTGTCCTGGGGCCCGACCATGGCTCTCGCCGGCCTTGATGAAGCTAAAAGTTGATTTTCGTGTTTTCAAATCAAATTATGTTGCTTCGTTTTGTTCAATAAAAACAGTTTTTGTCTTTTTAATACTGTCGTTCACTTTGACACTTGATATATTCATACAACACTTATTTACTGGGCCCTCGGGAAAGCAGTGTCTTTCGTGATCCCTCGACCGGCGATGTTTCGGGATCAGTAAATATAGTGTTAAATGTTTTTCTTCTAATGACAAAATGGCGTCCACAACACAAAAAAACAAATAGATTAAAATGACGTCAACGGAAATTTTTGCTCTTGTGAAATGGCGCGCATTGCAAGTTGACCAAAGTCAATCGTTCCCGTATTTCCCAAGTGCAATTTTTTGCTGCCTGTAGCAACGAGCGACTTATGAAGTCTACTCTATTAAGTAAAGTTTTTCTTTTTCAATTGTTCAACTGATTTTATTTTCATTGCTTCAATACATCGAAGTCAAGTCGAGGATCCTGCGCAGTAAGCTGTTGTATGGGATTTAGTTATCTATATAGCAATCTTCAAGTGTGCCACAATTGCTAACAATCGAAATGCAAAGTTTCAATAACGTTAATAACTTTATTTTATAAAGTAACTACCTACCTTTTCCTTGCCGCCTTCCTTGTAAGATTGCCATGATTGGCCATCAGTAGTGTAGGACAAACTGTAGGATTTTATCCACTGCCCAAAAGAACAACGTCCTTGTGTTGCAACACCTGTGACTAGCATAATCTGACCAAAGTCAACTTGTACCCACTGATCTTGGAAAATACCATTTGGCGGTGTCCATGCGCACTGCCCATGGATTGTATTAAGTCTTGCAAACTCAGGTTTAAATTCCGCGTTCAAAAATAATGAAGCAGTAATGGCAGTGTCCAATATTTTCCCATTCTCCATGCCCAATGGAATACACAGTTCTGTTTGGAAGAGAGAGAAATGGAACTGTAGTAATAATTTGTGAATTTCATTAATAATTCATATTTATGATTATTATTGATACATATTTGATCAATGTCTCTAAATCGGATTATTTTGCCACGATTTACAGAAAGTTCAAGTTTGATTTTCTAACCAAATTTCATTTAATATTTTCTTAAGATTGTCAAAGGACACGAAAGTTCTCATCCAGACATTTCACAGGTACGACATTCGGGCCGCGTCTGCAAATGCGAGAGAGAGGCTGCTCATGTTTTATCTAATACTTAAACACGGCCATGTGGCTCTAACAACATGGCGACAACAGGATCACAGAGGGGTAATAAGGTCACATTGATTTACCCTCAATCTCTTGCCAGGCAATACCGCCCCAATGTGTTGACCTTACAAGCGAAATAAGCATAAGCACAAGCATGCACAAGCTAAAACAAAAGACAAAACTATGAAATCCAGTTAGCGGATTTAACTTGACGCGCATCGGCTTGCTGAACGCGGGAAGAAAAAATTATAGCATTTCGCGCGACATTCGTGACAAGAATAAACCAAACCGCGCAACATTCGCGACAAGAGCAAACTAAACGGACCAATGAAAATGACAATGGCAATGGCAATGGCAATGACGACTACTTATATAAACAAGAAAAGAAAAGTAATAGAAAGGAAAAGCTGACGGAGTCGAAGTTCCAACTAAGACAGATCCCCGTTATACATCATACTGTATAAGACAATGACATAACAGAGTTTATTATATAGTTGACAGTAAGATACTGAAAATAGACCGTAAGATATTTTCCATATCTTCACTAGTGAGGATATCGATCACAAAAAAACTACATGTTTGTGCCGAAAAAATTGGAAATAATACAAGAAAACACTAAAATGATGAACAGGTATTGTTTTAGTTTAAATAATATTGAAATAAAGCCATGTTTTTAGCATTATAGATCGAAAATTAATATTACTGACTTGGGTCTTAAATTGTTTACAACTATATAATAAACAGAACATTACACGGCGGTTTGAAGATATGAATTTTATCTTCTCGTGGTGAAAACAATATTTTACTCACTCGCTGCGCTCGTTCGTAAAATATCGTTTTAACCACTCGAAGACAAAATTCATATCTTCGCACCGCCGTGTAATATCCTCTATATATCGAATGTTTATTATATGGTCCCCGAACCTGGGAAACTTTTCGATTCTTGAAACGATATAATAAGCGATTCCAATTAGTCACAGACTGAGGCGTTGTAGACGACTTGTTAGAGAGGTTTAGGAAACACGACGCGACGTCGGCGAGGACGTGAAAATGGCGTGGACCCGCAAAATTCCACATCCGGTTTAATCTAGGACGTCGTCCACGTCCTAAAGAGGGCGTCATTCGTGTTGTTTTCACGTCGTCTTCAGAACGTCAAAGTTTTGTTCTTCTTATTAAAAAAAAATGACAGTAGGCATCCAAAAACAACACTCTAATTTGTTGTCTATATATTGTTTGCTAATTCTAGGAAAACGTTTGTGAAACGACAAGGTTGCTTTCTAGTATTTCGGTAGTTTTTGGACGTATCGGGCTTTCAAAAACGTTTTTGCCGCCATAGCAAAACAACAAAATCGCAAGCAAATTTAGCCACTTCAGTGCTGCTATTACTCCTCATCAAGTGATATATTTGAGGGTATAGAAACGAAAGTTACTACAACAAAAAGTATTTTTCAAAAAAGAAAACAAGGAAATAAACAAGATTTAACATACTTAGTCAAATTAATAAAAACCCAAGCGATTCTAGCTGTTTTGTCACAAGAGTTCAAAAAAGTACAACAGATTTCAGCCAGAAAAAAACTATTGAAAACATTTCTAAATGTCACCAGGACAATCACTGACGTGCTATATTATACTGAAAACCAATACACCTGATGAAATCACTCAGAACTGTAAGCATTTACCTTCAAAAAGGACCTTGAGCTTTTGCATTTTTTTCCGAAAACTGTGACAAACTTCGTCTCCTCAAAACAACAAAATATTTCCAGTTTATTCCTCCAGAAATTGTCGACAGCTCAGACACAATCTTCAGAGACAGAAAGCCATATCCTCGGAAAGCATTTCCTTGCCACATCTTGAGAACTGATTAAAATATCCAACGAAATAAGCAGGCGGGATGAAAACACATAAATGCTTGCAAAAAGACAAATCGGACGTTTTAATCAAACCGGCAGTAGATTACTGTTGTCTGTACACGTCATTTTCACGTGAAAGCGGATGAATTGAAGTCATAATCCATTGCCTTAATGTATCAAAGATGCAAGTATATTTTCGAACATGGAGTATTCTCAAGATTATTGTCATAGTAACACGCTGACACGCCAGTTTTTAATAATGTATCCTATATTTTTTAAACAACTGTGAAAATATCTGTGGTCCGTATGTCATCATGCGTAGTGTGAACTTTGGTACGGTATGAAATACAATTTATTACGCTACATTTATAAACTATTAAATCTTAGTTTTGCAATAAAAACCATTTCAAGCCATGCATTTTTTATTAAATAGGTACGGTCGTATTTTCCACCTGTAAATTATTTTCACACTTACAATAAGGCTACGGTCTTGCTTTTACAAAACAAAGAAACGTGAACTTCAAAATTAAAATGTGGAAACATTATGGCTACTAAATAGTCTGAATATGGCGACCTTTTATGTACGTTTCTGTTCTTGTTTCCTTCTGTTGGCGCGTTTTTTCATCGTCTTTTCCGTATTTTTGATTTATTTTTATTGCTTTTTTAATGATTTCGATTTGTTTCCCTACAGATTTTATGACATCTATTTTAAAATACCCTTGAGATTCAATGACGTCAGCTAAAAAGTCGAACGTCCAAACCAAACTACTGTAAAACATAATGGCGGATGACTTTTGCCCGGGCAGCGTTCCGCGCGGCGGCTCGGGGGCAATGAATCAGAATCCGAATTATCCATGTAAAAAAGAAAGAAAGAAGAGTACAGCTTTTGCTCTGCTGTTAATTGTACAAACAGCAAACTAAAAATCCCCAACTAAGTTTTTTTAGATTTCCATGTGGTGATGCAATATGCAAATTTAAAATTAAGCATTAATTCTTGCCGGCATAGAAGTTTTATACTTTTCATTTTCAAGGTGGATAGTTTTTGCCAGAAGACAAGTTTACTAAAAGACAGCCAAATATCTGTAACAAAATTGCAAATTTTGTTCAGAACATTTTGAAGAATGCATTTTCTCCAAGGATGGCAAAACTCGACGGAAACGTGATGCAAAACCAACACTATTTAACATTCCAAATGCCCCTAAAAAATGGTTTAAAGATTACATTTGTCAATAGAGAACCAGAACCAAAAACACATTTTCAAGATAAAAGGTGAGATTACAGTTCTTAATGATGTTATTGTGACACAGGGCTGAAGAAGTTTTATTATATATATTTAATTTAAATATTTTGTTAGGGAAGAGACCAAAACGTACTAACACCTAATCTGGTAGAGGTATTGATGAACTGATGTAGTTTATTATTATTTATGTTACGTTAGCTTGACGGTTGAAGTTAGGATTGATTAAGGACGCTTAGGGTTAGACACAAACAGTAGGTACATTGATGGAAACCGTGTGATAAAGTAGGACAGGGGGAGAAAAACAAGATGGCGGCCTAACCTATGTAAAAGATTTCATAAGAGAATAAAAATACGACGTTGAAAGACTAAATTATATTTGGTATGTTGCACAAATGATGGACATGGTAAACATGTTACTATGATTACTGTTTAGCTGAAATATATGTATTTTCTATCAAATCTCAACTACTTATTTTCATACAGAGAATGCATCAGTTGGTGACACTACCGTGAGCAGGCAAGCATCAAATGAAGAAGTTACTAGAAATATAAGTGATCTAGGTGTGTATTTAAAAATGCAAAACATACTATTTTGTAAAATATCATTGTTATCAAAATTGAAATCTGCCAAGAAAAGCATTGCTGAGGTGTTAGAAAATGCATTGCGCAAACTTCCAAATAATCTTGGCACTTTCGTAAAGTCACACTTCATAGTCAAAGAAAGAACGGAACAAGATACTCGCACGAGTTACAGTCTTTGGCTATTTCCATCTACCATGTGAGCGGCAAAGCCTATCGACTCCTTTCATAATTGTTCATCTTTGCCGGCCACTAAATTTTCTTTTTCGGCGGTACATATCAAAAATGCCAACCGTGGCAGGTTTTTCACAGGAAGCCATCAACATAATAAAGAGTAAAGTTTCTCACTTACCAGACCAAGAAAAATTGGTTACAATATGCATGCATGAAATTGCCGTGAAAACCCACTTTATTATGAAGCAGATAAGAGGGTCGGGCTAAAAGTTACGGGAGTAGTCAACGAAAAACAAGGTTACAACATCTAGACTAGTCTTTCTTGTCCGCAGCATCAGTAGCGGATGGAAACAACCACTTGGTTATGCACTGGTGAATGGAGTAGGCCCAAAAGATGAAACGGATAACTGTTGACAGAAGCTATTGACAAACTCCAAGGCATCGGATTAAATGTTTTGGTGTTGGTTTCAGAGATTGGGTCCAATATTTCCAAAGCCTTCGCAAATATTTGAACATAACCCACCTCATCTTTTGTAACGTGTTCACAACAACCTAATGAAGCATTCTTTTAACATCATTTTCTGCAACATGGCAACACAATGAGAACAAACAACAACAAAACACTTTCCGTATGCATGACACGAAAATGAACTGAGAAGCATATCAATCCAAATGGGTTCTCCAAAAACGAAAGTCAAATACCCATCCCAGGTACTTAGCTATACAGTAGCGGCTTGACTTTGCACACATGTAAACATGGGAAACCTTGCAGCGTGCTTTGGGTACAGCCGAGTGACTCCATTTTTGACGGCGCCAACAGTTCTACACTAAATCATTCAAAGAAACTTAAATGTGCCATGACTGATTCAACTTCACACTAAACGTTTTTGTATGAAGCTATTGTGTTTATAGTAATTATAAGCTTGGAAGTCCAAGAAGGTCTTGATGTTGTAACATCCAGAATCAAGTGTATAGACCTTGGATGGCTAGTCACTCTGAATGCCATTGTGAAAGTCTGGGGGAACGTAAAGACACAGAACAATTTCAAATTTCTTCTTGCAAGAATATTGAACTCAAATCCAATTGAGAACTTTTTGGGCTATACGCCAGCAAGGTGGAAACAATGATAATCCCACTCGTGCTTTTCGAAAATTGTTTTCCAGTTCTTTCGTTCAAACTTCGACTGTAAATTGTGATGAGGACTTGGATACACTCCTTGCTCAGTTTCCCAATGAGAAGAGTAATATGTCAACCCTAGTCAAGCCAAGCAATCAGCCAAACCTTCATTGGACCTACTGACTACCGCAATAATGACGCCAATTTAAGTAACCTAGCAATGAAGCCAATGCAATTTGTTATGTTGCAGGTGACCTCCTTAAGAAATGCCTGAGCAAGCACGATTGTGAAATCTGCAGAGACAGGTTAGTTAAGCTTGTGATACAGAGAAATCTGAATTTGGTGCTTTGCTTACACCATCTGTTCCTTTTTTCGACTTTTTCACTAATTTGCTAATTTTTCGAAATTTTGCAACAGCTCCAGCGTTGGAAAACATATTCTTGACAAGCTCAATGACGTGTCTGCTGCGTCTGTCCAAGCATCCGACGAGTTTCCAGAGGTTTATCTACGCAAACGTTTCTCGGCATTATTGTTCTTTGAAGTTTGCAAATAGTGACTTCTCATCCTGCAAAACAAAGAACAGAAAACAAGTTTCGAACTTATAAGAAAATTAACAATAAGCTTCGAGAAAAGCGCTCATTCAACGCCACGGTCGCCACTGTCAACTTACTTGAAAATACTAAGTATTATTACTAACTTACCTTCGAACGTTTCGATTTGAACTCTCCAACCCAATAGACTTCGTGGACAGCGGAGAAACTAGAGCGTTAATTGGGGGGGGGGGGGGGTGAATATTCATATCTTCGTGTTCTGCCCGACGAATTTCTTTTGAAATCAGTGGTCATTAAGGTTAATTTCAAAAGAAATTCGTCGGGCAGAACACGAAGATATGAATATTCACACCCCCCCCCCCAATTAACGCTCTAGTTTCGCCCCTGTTCGTGGACATATGATGTTGCCTCCAAAGAAATCAAGACATTTGTTAAGGAAAAAAAGCGTTTTAAAGCTGGAACTGGTCGGTCTGTAATGCAATTTTATAACAAACTGGCTGCTGTTTACTTTCTACCAAAGTTTTGGCAGCGCGGAAGGCCTGGACGGAGACGCATTGTCTATCTATGAGTGGCCTTGCTGTTCATCCCTATATCTGTGACAATTTAAAAATATATCGTATATTACGAAGTGTTTGAGTATGGGCTGGTATAATGGATTGATATGAATTAGGAACACATTCAATCAGTTAATATACTCGACTAGCACTTTGACATTCCGGATATTTTACATAACACATAACGATTTGCATATAATTATTAATTTATGACGGTTACCTTAACATGATCTATCATTCGGCCGCTTAATTCTAGATAATGGAAGTTTAAAATCTCGCTTATTTATGACTTGATTCATTTAATTTAGCAAAACGCGACCAAAACAGTTTTCCAGCACCTGATATAATACCGCATTCGAGCCTCGCACAAGCTTCCGAAATCGAAGCTAGTGTTTACGATTATCACTGTTCCTCTATCATTGCGCAACGAACACATGACCACCGTGTCTCACCTTGTCGCACGTCACAAAATCTCGACTTATGATTGGTTGGATACTTTCCACCAAAATTTTTATATTTGGTGACAAAAAACCGCGGACCATGTCAAAATCGTGTCTGAAAATCGCAGTTGCATGGTACGATCATTTTCCGAACATGACTAACAACTTCGATAATCGTTTGGTTGCACTTCGTGAAAAACTATAGATTACTCATGAGCATATATCATATATTTACACTGCACAAGAGATAGGTTTTAAGATTTTTCGTCAGTTTTGGGCGCTTTTTGCCGAGGTTACGATAAAATGTTGGTGTTAAAACGTAGCAAATAATGTGTGTGAATACAATGTGGGTGAATGTGTGTGTGACACTGATCTCTGTCTCGAACGACAAACATATTAAATAGCATCTCAAAAATCTGACCATGTCTCAAGCCACACTTGATATCCTCTAGCTCCGCGCGCGACTGAACGTTTCATAAAAGAATATTTGAATTTTTTTGCTTAATTTGCGTTTAAATTTCCACAGCGGTCCAGCAGAGCGGTACGTAGTACCGAACTGAAAACAAAACAATTTAAATTCCTAAAAATCATGGATATACCACAGTAAATAAAACATATTACTTCACCTTTTCCGGGATCAACACAGTTATAAACGGCCTCATCCTCTTGTGAAACGCACACGTGTTTGGCGGGGCATGGATTAACGTCACACTTGGTCTAGTAAATAGAAAAGGAGGAAGTATTTATAGTCAGCGTAACTAGCCCGACGATTTGGTCCCGTTAAGCAAGTAATTTCATTTTCATTAACTGAGAAAACAATAAATTTCTAAAGAATGAATACTGATAATAACTTGGAAGTAGCATGAAATTTGCATGGTGGGACTAAATTGTTGGCCTGGCTGCGCCACTGTGTATATTAAGTGGAGTAAGCCGTTAGATTATATACTTATAATTAAAACAATTTAGTAGTACATTCATTTTCAGATCAATGGTGCTTCCTTCAATCTGATTGGGTAAAAATAGTGCGATTAATTCCTAAAACGCGTCATTTTGACTGACTCCGTGCTGACATCCAATCAAATGTGAGAATATTGTGTTGAAAAAAAATCAGTTATCTTTAAAAAATAAAAACAGAACATTTAAATGTTTTTAAGACAGATTTTCCCTAAAGTTAAATTTTGTCAAGTATTTTCTTATTCTTTTGCCCAATCCATCCTCTTCTTCTTGTGAATATCCTTTAATAGAGGGCGAACGTCTAGCACATTCTCCAATCCTCCTCAAGACACGGCATCGAGTTGATTTGGTACATCAGGAACCCCAGCGCTTTCGAACAGTTCTTTACTAGTTTGCAGAGGGCTACGCCGGACTTGCTTCTTGATCTGACGCATAGCTCGATGAGAAACAAGTGCTTCCTTCCGAATTTTTCCCTCATCAGAACGTTCATTGCACTGAGCGGGGCTGATGATAACGTTTTTAACGGTTCGATGATCACGGCCTAATTCTTTCAACTTACGGTGAAGCCGCTCGATTTCACACGTTGTATTATTTGCATCTCCAAGATTACAGAATATCTCAGCAAGGAACGGAGTTTTATTAAATTTTAGAAAGCAAGTTACATTGTGATTGCAAGTGATCTTTGCAACGCAACCAAATGAAGAAAACACGTAAAAAATTTTCGTTTCATGGGCACTTTAAAATCTTTATACATAATTGATGATTTAAAATTATATTAAAATACAGTAAGTGATTGCATTATTTAAACACAGGTACACTAAAATGACAGCAAAAATACTAAAGAACATAAATAAAATACAACAGAATTGTTTGAGAAGTAATGAGGAAAAACTTGTAGTGAAGAAACGCAGACAACAGACAATATTTACCGCATGTTTGTATGGTGCCTTTTCGTATTATTTTTTTCTTGAATTTTATATACAAGCGGCTTAAAGTCCGCTATTCTTTTCTGTATTAATTTTTCATCGAGTATTCTGTTCGCTTCTTTTTTTGCTAATATTGGGGAAATCTAGGGGTACCCTTTTTTAAAAGACTATTATTGCGACTCCGAAGCGAAGAATTATAAAAAGTAGAAACTGCACTTCGTGTCGTCACAATTTTGATGCGAAGTGAAACTTATGATTACAGTTTGTAATCGCGTGATTGATTTCAGATGACTAACTGACACTCCAGGCAGTGCAATTACAATTATTAATGAATAATTTTCGTTGTCATAATAAGGATACATGCCTTTGGTCCGATGTATTTCCAGCCAGGTTTTGCGATGAACTTCACAGGTGGTTTTGAATATCGTGTGTTATCCAACATCTCACATTCTCGTTCCTCACTTTGCAGAGGACCAAGATTAATAGCGACACATCCCTCGATTTTTGTACATTGAGCCATGCACTTTATATGATTTGTCGCTTTTGCTCTCACTATTGGCGTCATATTGAGCTTGTGTCCAGCCAAAAGTAAGCCCCAATTTACTGCTTTCAGTTTCTTGTGCTTCATCAGTGCAATGCTACAACTTGATAGATGAAAACTTAGCCAAATAATCCACAAAGCAACCGCGATTTGTCTACTCGCCATCTTCTGGACTACTTAAAGCTAGAAAACACATCAGCTGAGGTTCACCCGTAAAGCATTTGTTTATTACTCATTAATACTTAATGCTATATATTTGTTGTTGCGGCTCAGTACCCGCTGTATGTTTTGACAGTTTCTTAAATTGTTGCAATAACAGGGAAAACACTTTTGCAAGCAAAGCAATTAATTACACCTAGCTACCTTTTCTCTGCCTTAATTAAAAAAAATCGAACAATAAACTTCCATAAGTAAGTTAGATTGCTGTAAATTCATAAACTATGAGTATAATGCAAAAGGTTTCAGACACTGGGCACCATTTCGAATGTTTTTTATCCTTCCTTATGTTAGGATGCGATGCTATGTATTTCAACTACGAAAAGTAGATTAGCGGGTAATATTTGCAAGTAAAGAAATTATGAAACATGTTAAACTCGCCCGTTCAGTCCGTACCCTAACCGCTTAGACAAATTTTCATGCAACTAGAATTGCATCTCTGCATCAGTGGCGAAGGCAGTTCGACATTTGGTCATGGAAATGCAAACTTTTCAGTGTTTATAGACCGTATAAGGAATCCTTTTCAAAAGAAATGAGTAATGATAATAATAATAATATTTATTATATACTGAGTGTCAAAGTTCATTTATTCCTGTTTCTTATTGGTTAAGAACGCATCACGTGATAGTGGAGAAATTCTACTGTCTCCCTGGCAACGTAGCTAAGCGGTGGACATTACTTTTAATTCACCGGTAAATAACAAATCCACAGAGCCTCACGGAGCCATGTCAGGTAAAAGGTAATCCTTTTTATACATGTTTGATTGAATTGTGATACTTTTCTTCCCTTTGACACTCAGTATATAATAAAATACTTATTGACTGAGACCTCGGGAGAGCAGCATGTTTTGTGGACTCTCGACTGTCGATGTTTCATGGACAATCTCTGCTCCACAAAACATACTGCTTCCCTCGGTTTCAGTCAATAAGTGTTAAATATTTACCATAAAACACGTTTATACAAAATAACATGTACTAGACATATAATAATATATAAAGTCATTGAGAAAATAATAACTTGATCAAGAAGTAATTATGATAGAATTCACGTAGTATGGCGAGAAGACCTCCAGAAACCACCAGGCTTGTACAAGGGAGGTCACCTCATAATATAGGATTATCTATTAAAAGTTACTTATAGTATAGTTGTAATATTACTTTATTAGTATTATTAGGCAACACAAAATTATATTTGTTTTTATTCATAATTTGGGATGACTTTTCCAATAGAAATCTAATCATTCTGTTCCTGAAACAACTAGAAGTCTCTTGATTAACACTATCTTTTGGTAATGAATTCCACGATTTTGGTCCCCGAAATAATATAGTAAATTGTTTAACACTAGTTCTGCAAGCGTGAGTACTATAATCGGATGCATGTCTTCTATCATATGTATACTGCGACTCACGATATTACTTGTATGAGATATTTATGCCGTACGTATTCAAAATGAGCATTGCTATTCATTAAAACTTACGAACATCAAAACAAAGTTGTGAGAAGATCTTTACGATGTTGATATTTGATGTTAGTCACATGACTGAAAAAATATGGCACTGTTCCATATTTCAGGCGGACTACGCTTTTAGTTTTAAAAATATGATAACACGATAACACGTTTTTAACTTAATTGGAAGTGGGAACGACATTCTTTAACCAAAAACAGCATAGGCAACAACAAGAGAACGTTTTTGCTAAAAAATAAACGAACTTGGTGTCAAAGTTGAAGGATTTTTCAAAGATTACGTGGAACGGTGGAAAAGAGGGATTCTGGATTTCTGAAATGGATAAGAGTGGGAGATATCTGGCGTTTGAAGGAGAACTGTTCGTAAATTATCATGATCAGTGTCTATCAACATTTTGAGAAAGTTTGCTTTGCCATATATCTTCAAAACTAGCAATGATGGATTCCTGGTAAGCAATAATAATTCTAAAAGTACCTCCACTGGTGTCGTGGAATAAACGTTTGGCACTGGATTGAGGCAAAAAAATGCTTCAGAGCACAACAGAAGTTTGTCCTTTTGACGGGCAGACGAAATCAGCATGATAAAGCTTGGAAAATGTATGCATGGGTTAGATTATTGATATTCAATAATGATGGTATGTGACCAGCGAGGCTAAGGAGTCAACAAAAAAGTGGCAAAGTAAACGAGTTCTGCTGGTAACAGCGGAAATAGGGATCAGAGGTCTCTTTTGCACATTTAGGCACATATGAAGACATGTTGGTTGCTAATAATACGGATCTAAATGATCGTTCTACCACTTCTTTGGCAGGTACCTAAAACCTTTCATCAGAAGTTCCTTTTCCAGTATTAGGGAATTATCATGTTGATCTCGACTTGTCTGTCTTGTCTTTCTCGACTTGTTGTGCTCTCAAGCATTTTTTTCCCTCAATCTAGTTCCAAACGTTTATTCCACGACACCAGTGGAGGTACTTTTAGAATTATATATGGCTTACCAGAAATCCATCATTGCTAGTTTTAAAGATATATGGCAAAGCAAACTTTCTCAAAATGTTGATAGACGTTGATCATGATAATTTACGAACAGTTCTCCTTCAAACGCCTAATACCTTCCATTCTTATCCATTTTAGAAGTCCAGAATCCCTCTTTTCCACCGTTCCACGTAATCTTTGAAAAATCCTTCAACTATGACACCAAGTTCGTTTATTTTCTAGCTAAAACATTCTCTTGTTGTTAACTATGCTGTTTTTGGTTAAAGAATGTCGTTTCCACTTCCAATTAAGTTAAAAACGACGTCCTGTCGTGTTATCATATTTTTAAAACTAATAGCGTGGTCCTCCCCAAATATGGAACAACGCCATATTTTTTCAGTCATGTGACTAACATCAAATATTAACATCGTAAAGATCTTCCCAAAACTTTGTTTTGGTGTTCGTATGTTTTAATGAATAGCAATGCTCATTTTGAATACGTACGGCATAAATATCTCATAAAAGTAATATCATGAGTCGCACTGTATGTATTTGATTTCCTGTAACAAATAATGTGTTAATTGACGAAGGTAGAGAACGGCTATGGTATAAAAACATAAAATTAGCTGTGTAAAAAGTATTTATTTGGTATATATCCAACACGCCTAGCTGCAAAAAGAGTGGTTTTGCATGTGCACGATAATACGCGTTTGTAATTGCCCGCACAGCGCGCCTTTGCATTAAAAATAGCCTAGTCAGGTTAGTAGGTTACTGGGATAAGTAGAAGCCCAAACGATATTACAATAAGTTGAATAGGGATAAATTAGAGTGTAATACAACATTAATTTCGTGTTGGTCAGTAAGCAGAAACGAGATCGAAAAATCTTTCCCACTGACTTAGAGATCTTTTTACATATGTAAGCAATGTGTTCTGACCATGATAAGTTTTCATCAATATACACCCCTAAGAATTTAACGACATGTTCTTTTTTAGTAGTTGGTCATTAAACGACAGCGACAGATCAGTATCGATTCGTTTTTGTCTTGATTTGAAAACAACGTAATTAGTTTTCTTTATATTAACAGAGAGTTTATTCGCCCTCATCCAGCAGTCAAATTTTGATAATTCATTGTTTATTGTATGATTCAATTTGTGAATATTATTGTCAGAATAAAAAAGACTGGTGTCGTCTGCGAATAGAATAGTTTTGACTATACTAGAGACATTTGGAAGGTCATTGATATAAAAAACAAACAATAACGGTCCTAAAATAGATCCTTGCGGGACACCACATTTCATAGTTGGTAAAGGTGAAGAAATATTTCTGTATTGTACAGATTGTTTGCGATTAGAAAAGTAGCTTTTTATCCATTGTAATGTCAGTCCACGAATACCATAATGTTCAAGCTTAGAGAATAGAATTTCATGATTTAAAGTGTCGAATGCTTTAGATAAAACCAAGAAGACTCCAACAGTGATTTTATTACGATCAATTGCTGATGATATGTTGTTTACCAGGTGGACAAGTGCATGACTGGTAGAGTAACCTTTACGAAATCCAAATTGGTTATGATACAAAATATTCAAGCGTTCAGCAAAGTCAACTAAGCGATTATACATTACCTTCTCAAAAAACTTTGAAAAATTGGTCAAAAGCGATGTACGTCTATAATTACTGAAGATTTCAGGATCATCCGCTTTAAAAATTGGGATTAGTTTTGCTATTTTTAACAGGTCTTGAAATATTCCTTTGCTAAAAGAAAGATTAATTAAATGCAGTAGAGGATTTGAGATATACTTGAAGGAATTCTTGATAAATATATTATGCATGGTATATTATCAAAGCCCGGCGCCTTAGCAGACTTAAACGTCATACACACATATATTCAAATGAGAATATGATATTCATATTCAAATGAGAATGTGATAATGAAGAAAATGCAGTATTAAAAGTATCTCGCGTATTTTTATTACGTAAAGTGTCGGTCTGGCTGTGAAGCAGTGAAGCACCTGTGATGCGGGTTATGTTTTTGTTTTAATTATGCATGTTGCTAACAGAGCCTATTTTGATGTGTCGCTAAAGTTTGAGTTTCTGAATTATCCAGTTTTATTTTCCCTGTGAATTACGTGAAAACCATGCGTGCCTGCGTGCTATTCAAATCATGAATATATTTCGACTATAATTAATAGAAGTTAGAAAATTTTTCATGCCTGAGGAAAGAATAGAAACAGTAGAATACAATGGACAAAAGCAAACATGATGACTTTGAAAAAAAGACGAAACTGAATATATGACAACAGGTTCGCGACAGAGATTATCAAATCTTGAAACTGGTCCTACAATTGAATTAGGAAAGAGCAAATTCACATGTGTTAAACATTCGAAAACACTAGGCATTACTGTTCACAATCAACAAATGTGGAAGAACAAGACGAGACCGCCACTGTTTCTAAGGTGTCTAAGGGCATTGCCAGTTGTGTCCTAACAAGAACATTGATAAAAGTTTATAACGCTATAATACTGCTATATTTTGATTAATGCAGCCTTGTTTGGAGTAGCAGAAGTGAATATTTCCTTGATGAATTTCAAAACATGCAAAAGAGGGCTGCAAGGGTCTTCACAGGCAGACCATACGAAATCGCAACAAAAGAAATATTTATTTTAGCAATTAAATTGGCAACCTCTAGCCAATCGTCGGGAGAAAAACAAGTTAATGTTTATGCATAACTAAAGTAAAAATTTAATGAGTACTCGGCAAGTATAAAAAACCTGTTTCAAATCACTAATAATCCAAACTACAATTTACGCAGTAATGGGTAATGATTTTCTTTTACAAAAGCCGAAATCAAATTATATGAAAAAAAGTATTACTTATAATGGACCAAGAGCGTGGAATAAACTGCCAAATAAGATTAAAGCAGTAAATGTCTGCTAACCAATTCAAGGCCGTTCTCGACCGCAAACAATGTGGGAACTCTCGTAAATATTTTGTATATTGTGTATCCCTTGTATCTTCATTTTAATTTATGTGATGTTTGTAATAAGTAACTCTCATAGATCAATGAGCTAAGTGAGTTGAAGGGCTACCGTTTTTAAGTCGTATCGGAGTTGATGTCGCAGTATATCAAAGATAAATGACAAAAAAATGGTTGTCTCTTCCATTTGTGATGATCAGTCGATGTCAAAACGTCAACCTTTCAGAAGAACATATTTTGTGCTTTATTACATTCATTTTGAAATCAATGGTATTTCCAGCATTCTGATTGGTCAAAAATAGTGCGATTAATCCCCAAATCGCATCATTTTGGGTGCGATTAAAGAATTGCTCATTCAGGGGGTCCAATAGTAAATAATTTCAAAATTCATCGATTTTCAAAAATTTTAAAAAATATTGTTGACGGCGTTCTCTAAACATATCCAAAATTTCAAACAACAAGATGAATTATAAACGGAGAAATTCAGCAATTTCTACACCGTGTTAGGGTAAAATCATGATTTTACCCAGAGCAAATAATGGTATGCAATTGGTTTACTCTATTTTGTCCTTTTCCATAGCATTGCTCGATTAATGTTATTCTAATGCATGCAAAAACTTTAAAGCAGTTTTTCTTAAATTGCCGAAAACCACCAATCGCCATTATTGCATGCGCAATATCTCAAGAAGTATGTAAGCTATTGACTTCAAACTTTCAGTGTGCGTTCTGTGTTACATTCTCTTGGAGATGAAGCAGAATCATAAAAATATTTGCAATAGCATGCAAGTTATGATAGTAGTATCATCTCGATAATATCTAGTTTCAATATTTTGTCTGCAAAAAAATTATTTTGGCCTCAATCACCATAGTTCTGGTTCATCTCCAAGAGCATGTTGATATACTTTTAAAATAAAGTTATTTTATATTTTTATCATTCATAGTTGTTGAGATATCATGTTTACAATCCATTTTTCACCATCAGGGAGTAATTAACATAATGACCATGGCAATGGTAACTTTAAAAAACTTATTTTTATGTTTGTGGTACCATGTCCTAACACCTGACCAAAGATGAACTGCATAGCATTAAAACACACAAAATTTTTTTTTACTGTTGGACCCCCTTAATCACATCTTTTTAGATCCCAATTGCAAATGGCTGCTGAGTCTAGCCAAAAAAAATAAATCAAACTGCATGCATGCAATTTACCAAATAAATTTTAAAAACATCTGATCATAGTGACAAAAGAGCAAAATAAACAAATTTCATATGACCAATACTGCTATGTACTCTGACATTTCTCAGGCAGGCAAAGGCTAGTACACAAATAAAACAGATAAAACACAACTAAATTGCTAAACAAATCAAACGATTCTACACATTACAAAAAATAAAACCTTTGTGAATAACATTGCATAACTAGTACAAGCTCGAAATGCAATATGGCAGTGAGAAGTACGTAAGTCCAGAGAAATTTAATATGTTTTAGCTCAAAAATCCGTTGTTGAATCCTGTTAAATCACGAATAAAGCTGATAGAATGTTTAAACTAACCTTGCTAGTCCTTTGGCCAAGATTTTATGCACAAACAAGTTCATTATCTTCTCCATTTGCTATGTAAATACCTGTACACTTTAAACAAATATGTCCTTCGATTTTGTTCGCTTGTTGCTATGCTACCGCGCCGAAGAAGAACTGGAACGAAGGCGGGAGGTGTGTCTTGTTTTAGATTTCAAAATGAATGTAATAAAGTGGAAATTGCACTTCGTGTCGTGCAATTTTGGTCTGAAATCAAACTTGTGATTACTTGTAATCACGCGTTTGATTTCAGACTAAATTGCATTCCACTCAGTGCAATTACCATTATTAATCACTATTTAACCACAAAACAGTGATTAAGAATATGATTAAGAGTTTTATGCAACCGGCCCCAGGACATTCCTGCGGGAAAACATGCGCCCACTATTTGGAATATAAAACAAACTACAGAATGATGTAACAAGAGTAACGATATCTCGCCGATGATCAAAAATGCTGAGAAGTAGAGCAAGAGGAGAAAGAAAAACATTCAGGAAATCGTACCAATATCAACCCGGACGCTTCAAGAATCAACCAGCAACTTTTTCGAAGTATAATTCACCTTGTTTTCTTTTTTTGGTTCAGGGTACAGCGTAGGAGCTAAAGAGGACCAGACGAGTTATAAACTTTGAAGTTTCTGTCGTCACACATTACACTTGATACTTCTACATTACGCATGTTCATTTGTAGATGTTGGCCAGTCAATTCCTTTTTCTCTCCTAAAAATACTCAACTGTTTCTTCTGCCATTATTCTGGCCAGTCAATTACAAAAAATAGGGAGACATGTTACACTGCTTAGTAGCCCCACTGTTCATTCGCTATAATGTGTCCAGGGCTTGCCCCACCTTGAATAGGTCAAGCCTGTGAGAATGTCGTTTTAGAGTTTGATGCATGATGAATTAAACTTAAACTATGTGTGATCGTTAGATGCAGAATAAAAAGAATTTTTTTTTTCTTTTAAGCCAAGTAAATGAAGAAGGCTTGCAATGCATCACAAAAATAGTCCGCATAAGACAGGAAGTGACGTCTGTTTTAAACAAGCAATTGCTTAAGCATCTGGGCGTCTACCACGAGATATGCTATTGTTGGCAATAATAGTTTTGATGATTAGATGTCATGAATCACGGTTGCCAAAAATGATAAATTTTGGAATTGCTTCATCACTTCAACACCATTAAATTTTTATGTCAACTTCAGGTTCCTTGATGACTATTGATTTTCCTGCACTCTGATTGGTCATATACACTGTCTCTGAAGTGATATAGTCCTTGGCCAGTCACTATAGCTTTTAAATTAAGTTGTATTGATTATTATTTGTAAACACCTGAAAATTTAGTCACCTCAAGCTCATTGATTACAAGCCTGTATTCACTTCGCCTTCGGCTCAGCAAACACAAACTTGTAATCATCTCGCCTTCGGTGGTAAATTTTTAAACATTTGAAAACATTATGCCTAAGTATAAAAAAACTAAACAACTAGACATTTAGTGGCAATTGCTCTATCGAATTGCAAGCAAAACGTTGGTTTGCATTACTGACTACACATGATCGTTGAAATCAAACGTAATCTACTCTCGATTTTCCTGCTCAGAATTTTCGTAAATTCCATTGAACAAATGCACAAATCCTATAGGCCCAGTGACTGTCTTGCTGAAATCTTAATCCAATGGACATTCTTTCCCTTCGGTACAAACCACTCAACGAGCAGTTGGCAGAAAAGTTAGTTTCCTGCTCTTTTTATCTATCGTATTCAATTCTCTTTTTGTGAAAGTGTGCTTCCAATTGTTACGTATTCAATGTTTTCCGTCAGTGTTTTCCGTCAGTGTTTTCCGTCGCTCGGAAGCGACACGGTGGGCACATGGGCTAAAAAACACTTGTGTTTTACGGTACTCTGATCTTATCTTTGGTTATTAAAGCACTCTTTGTTCGCGCGTTATCGGGATTTACAAGCACGAGTTCACGAACAAGAAACAAGAAATTTAGTCGCATTCAAATAGTGCTGTAACCCTTAATTAAAGTATTCTTGGGTTTCACGTGACGTCATAAATTTCACTGGGGGTCAACTCCAAATCGATATACTGTCATGGGAGTGGAAAAAATTTTCACTATACGTGTTGACCTTGTGTTTGGCAGCAAATATGTGCAATTTCGTGAGATTTGTTTACTCCAGGGCAGCCTAATAATCAATACATTTTGGATTGACCCCCATTCAGAATTACTGCAAAATGTTCCCGTGAAACCCAAGAATATTTTCCAACGCAATGATTTCGAGCCGATAATGCACACTAAAAAGGCTAGCACTAGTCACTACTCTTAAATACACCAAATTTATTCCCTAATGACGTTGTAGAATGAATGCCGCCGAAAGACTAGCAAATGTAGAACAATATGATGGAATCAACAATATTTACAAAGCAATGTGAGTATTTCCATTTACAAACGCTACAGCACTTGAAAATGCTATTGGCGTTTTGAGTTTGTCACAAAATCGGTATTGTATCCGAAAGATAGTGGCAGTTTCAAACATCTAAACCGATGACATAGCGAACTACGGAAAATAGTGGAAACATATCCTTGTTGCTTGCAACAAGGCAAACTTTCTATCGAAAATGTGTGCAGCATGTTTTCAAACACGACGTGAAGTTTGCAGCTTGAAGCACGCAGTAAACGTGAATGTTATTAAATTAAATTTTTACCGAAATAAAGTGACGATTTCAATCTTAAAAGTGACTTACATACATCGTTTTCCTCAGCTAAGGTTGCGATTACTGTTGCTCCTCCAAATGAATGCCCCATAATGGCGCATCGATTAAGATCTAATTTGTCCTAGGATGGGAAAACCGCGGTACCATTTAGTTAAGAATTATTCACCAAAAACGAAGTGGTACAAGCTCATATTCACTGAGGCAGCTAATTGTCTAAGTATAATTTTTCAAGTATTTAACAATAATAGTTGAATAATGACGTATAGAGAAGCATGAGATAATCGCAAGACAAACATTAGCAAAAGCATAAAGAAAGTTAAAATATATGCTTATTTTATCGCGTGAGCACTCAAACCTCTTGCAATACTTCACCTTGAACTAGAAGGTATTGAATTCTGCTCCTAATAAGTTCTTTGGTGATTGTGCTGTATTCAACTGTTCCAGAATACGTAACGTTTCTATACACTCATTTTTTCTCTTACGAAGCTGAAATCAAAATTTTAAATTAGTGGTTACTAATTTTAAAAATGATCATGAATGTATTTATATCGAGTCACGGGACGCATTCATCAAGTCTTGTGCACACACATTCAAAACGTTTGATTTGAAAACCAAAGAATAATACACACCATAAATTAATACACTATACGATCCAATATTCTTTATCCTTACCTACATGATCAATTCCAAGGTTTGTTTACTTTGTTGGATTAAAGACGCATTGCTTTAGCTACCTCACGGTTGATTGATTGCTCAAATTAATCAGCTAAATTTTAGCAATGATTTTTTCGTTGTTTGGGGATCACACTAACGAGGGTTTGATTTATACTTATTTGGATAGTCTACCAACTCTAGTTTACGATGTAAGCCAAGGAACAGCCATTTTGGTCGCTTCGAAAATAGCTTAGCTATTGTGATTCGTTAAAGGATTGCAAACGTAAACAAAAGTATGAGCTGCATTTTGGTTGTTCATACTCCTTTGAATTTCGTTTTCAACAAAAAGTTCGAAAATTCATGAAATTGAACTTGTACATATTTTTTAAAACCTGGCTGCTCCGTATTTTAAATTTATCTTCATTTTGCTTCACTCTGCGATATTTAATCCACTGTCGATCTCAGAGACTATGCTAATTCTTTTAAAAAATGGCAGAAAATAAACCTTAGAGATTGTGAACTTAAGAATTAACCTATGCCATTGCTGTCTCAAACCCTCACCTTTTTTCCTACTCATAAACTTGTGGAAATTATAGGCACTGGAGCAGATAGCCAAAAGCTAGGGTACATCCGATTCGAATTAAGTGAGCATTCAGAACAACTCATTTTAAAGTGAATATCTTAAAATTACCATTTAAAAAAATTGCCGTGACGAGTCGATTCGAATGATATACACCATTCTTTCAACGGATAAATACGTCCAGAGATATATGGTTTCAAACACATGCACTCGAAAAAGGGCTGGGTCGAATTAGCTCAGTGACGTCAAACAGGGAACGAGTCTCAGCCCCATATAAAAATATATTCATGTGCAAAGCGAAAATAATTACTTTTGAAGGAGATTTTTTCGTATACGAAATTTTGCATTTTAAGCGACCGATCACTCATCATTTTATCTCGAAACTGAAGGAAATGCATCAAATTTAAACATTTGACTCCATTGCAATGTCAACAATGCGTGATGTGTCACATATTTGTACCTGTTTCGTTGAACTGTAATACAACAGTCTGTTTACAACTGGAGTCCCTCGTTTTAAAACCGTAGAAACACATCGAATACTGGCATGAAAACACATTCTTTTTTATTCTTTTTGCGTGTTTGATTTGAGGGGCTTCAACTGCTCAATATAAATTATAAACAATGCGATTATGCGACAAAATAGTGCACCGAATATTGTTTTTATAAAAGCCTGTTATAGCTCCATTTTTGATAACACTGATGAGGTAACCCCCCCCCAAATTTGCAAGTTGCAAGAGGGGCGCCTCTCAAACCTTAATGTCTAATTAAAAAGCCTTGTAACTATATAGAAGCTAGAGGTGTTCCTAGGATGTTTTCACCTATGTGTCACATAGAGCCACATATACCTGCAATTCTTGTCTAATTTCTTTTGAAATCAAATCTAATAACAACTGATTTCAAATCAGACCCCTCTTCACCAGTGGTTTTACCACATAGTATTAATGATTTGCAACCAATCCTTTGGGAATAGAAAGACAATGGAACATCGGCCATGTTGGCTTCTAATTCAATAAAAAATAATGAGATTCTTTTGTTTTCATACCACCAACATGGCTGCCGTTTGCGGTAGTTGCAAGTCAAAAATATGCGAGCACTCTAACTCTTTCTACTCATATCCCTGCAAGTTGCATTAGATCAAAACGGTGGAACTTAAGAACTTACCCAGCCACCAATAAAATGGTCTTGCAAGCAACCATCTAGATTGCTTTGCGTGTTTGATCATTCCATCACCTGATGTATGTGTTGCTACTCTGAGTGTATATCCACACCGGGCAAGCTTGAAAAATATGCCTGGCCACGGTGGGATTCGAACCTGCGACCTTGGGAATGCTAGCCCAACGTAGTGGATATACACTCAGAGTAGCAACACATACATCATAATTAACCTGAGTACATAACATTATCGAAAAAAGAATCATAATATTAGACTACATTGATATCGAAGGAACTAGACTCAGTTCTGAAATATCACATAGTCGAACCGACCTGACCGCGTAGCTCAGTTGGCAGAGCGTTGGGCTAGCATTCCAAAGGTCGCAGGTTCGAATCCCACCGTGGCCAGGCATATTTTTCAAGCTTGCCCAGTGTGGATATACACTCAGAGTAGCAACACATACATCATAATTAACCTGAGTACATAACATCATTATCGAAAAAAGAATCATTCCATCACCTATTTCTTATCCGGTAGCCAAAATCGTTTCTTCAATACATAACCATTATCTTGCTCCGGGTCGTGACTGGATGGGTAAAATATTCTGACAAAGCCACCGTTTTCTTCACTGCCCCACATATAATCAGCACAACCCACTGTGAAGCTGCTATTTATCTTGTGAATAGATCCAGTACGTAAAGATGAAAACATACTTAAACTCCTATAGATAATACCTTGACTGGTCTTTAATATCACGTCTCGTAGTCGGACATCAAGAATGAAACCAGGGAAGTAAAGGTGCCTAGTCGTTTACATTAATTATTAACCTTGTGTGTGACCATGTCAAATCTGGGACAAGTATTTGTTCATTGATAGAAAACATTGACAACACGTAACCTGGAGTAATAAACATAGTCAAACTAAAAATTGCTCTCTGTCGACTTTAAAATATTTACTTTCAATACGAGCTTCCGCGTATCAGTACATAATATAGTAGTAATTTTATTTCAAATACTTGCATATGATTATTCAGTAATTAAAATAATAGTGTAGTGTTCAGATGTTTTGCGTTGTGAACGTTATTCTTTTAAAGCTGTATGCTAATAGATTATGTAGCTAATAGTAATTAACTTTTGGAAATGGTTAAAGAATCATTGTCAACCACAATGCATTGCGCGCTCAGGTTTGTTTACACTTGGAAATTTAATATGATAATTAATTCGCATAGTATCAAAAACAATAGGCAAGGTGCGTACTGTCGCTGTCTGCTATTACAGAAATTATTTTTTAAAAGCCTTTGCGAAGAAAAATGTCAAACTCCGACTCAGATTCAGGTTTAAATGCTTCTCAATATGATCCGGAAGATAATTTGAATATATACGGCTCGCCAATTTATGAAGAACAGCCGGAGGACAATGTTGAAGAGGAACAGCCTGGGGTGTCAAATGTTGTCTTTGACTAACCGAACAGACGAAGTCAAGTAAGTTGAATATTTGTATGCGTTACTCTAAAAACCTGTATCTATACCCTCGCGAAATATCTCATTTGTTGCTAATTTTACAGTTTTGTAGTTGCAAGAACACTTGCAGCAAAGGTAGTGGCAGAAAAAAACGTGGCTTCCCTTGCCGTGACGAAGGGTTGCGTTGTGTCGACACGTGTAATTGTGGCACAAAAAAGGCGAGCTGCAAAAATAAGGAGCGTTCAAGCGGTGAAGCTGATCCCCAGAATACCGACGCTGGCCGAAATGCTTTTGAACGCCACCAGATCGCCATGGAAAAAGCCAAACAGCCAATTTCGGTAAGCGTGTTTCACATACATAATACCACTAACATAAGTGTTGTGTATGTTGGTCCGATTTTATATACTAGAGACAAATCATCCGTCTGAACAAACTTGGTAAAGAAAGATAGTTCATCTGATAATTGGTCTGTGTATAAATGCGGGCAAGCAGACGGATCATCTGTCAAGACGAACTATCTGCGTAGTACATCTGTTCAATGGTTCAGACAAACTTTCTGGCGTAGTTCGCCTGGACAGATGATCCGTCTGCTTGCCCAATGCCCGCGTTTATACGCAACGTAACGGATTATCACAAGAACTATTCTTTTATGTAATTCGTCTGGATCATAGATATCTCATATACACTAGATAGCGCATCTGCATATCAAAAGTGAAGCCAAAAATCTCAACGGTATCCCCTCAAAACAATAGGCGGCGGCCATATTGGTCGTTCCCACTCATCAAAAAAATGCCAAAGAAAACACTATACTTTTCTGCATTTGTGTATTAAATACTTTTTAGCTGCATAAAACGGGATTTATTGTCAACCTTGTCCATTTCCCCAATACAAAATACACAAATTATCATGCTCCGTGTCAACTCTGTGGGAACGACCAGCGCCTGCGATTCGGCTTCAATTTTCGCCTGTCCACAGTGTGGGATGCACCATCTAGTGTATATGAGATATCTATGGTCTGGATAGTGTGTCTTGTGTTTATACTTAGACGGATGATCTGTAGTCATACGGATTATCCGTCTTCACAGATGATCCTTCTGTAGTAAGACTAGTATAAATTGGACAATTGTCAAAATAGACCTTCCAGACAATTTGTGAAGATTTGTGATTATACAAATTTACCAATATTGAACATTTTGTTTGCATTGCTAGGAATTTATTGGCACACTGAATGAAGTACAAAAGGACAGAGTTGTTCTAGAACTACTGTCCAATGGAAAAGGAAGCTTGGACTATGCAAAGAACATAGTGGAATTTGGTGGTATTTTTCCTATTTTACCTCCCACTAAGCAAGACTGGTGCACATGTGGTGTTTGTCGGCCAATGCCTACTGAAGAGGAAAATAAATGTTGCGGGAAAATCAGGTGTGTCACATCATTTGTGACATTCCAGAACACTTGCACGGACAGAGATTTTCTGGTCATGGCAATCAGAGGACGGTGTGACATCAGAGCTGAAGAACCTGATTACTCAACTTAACAGTTTCCGGAAGGCTGCTTATCGGCAATACATCTTGTGGAGATACAAGAAATTAGGAAGGGGAAATAGAAGGGTATGCCCCTCTTGTGTGGGCTTGCAATAAGGCAATTGTACCCTGCACAAGATGGAATATATATGGGATTTAAAGAGCATGAACAATAAGTGTTTATTTTGAAGTGTTAACTCCATGTAAAGACATTTTATTTATATACATTTTCACTGAATTTTTTGCGGAATTCATATTATTAGAAATTAAAATGTTAACCCTTTGAGATATTATATTACAATTACCCTATGTACGTCAGCTTCATTTTTAAACAATCATTGATTAATTTCTGTAGCATGTATTTGTATCACTGATTAGGCTTTAAAGAACAAACTTTTGAAAATCTAGAAAGTGAACTTTGTACCAGATCACTAGTTTTTGGTATAGGTTTCATTGCAATGGATGGTGCAATGTTTTTTGGGTGATCGCTGGTCTACTCAGTTTTTTGTAAAATTGTTTTTTCATCAGCCACCCTCTTTTTCATGATTCTTGAGACAAGAGTGGGTCAAAAGTCAAATGTCTTATCTTCTTTGACAACCTGGACTCTCCAATTTTTTGACCTTTTACTGTAAACCTTTTGATACTTGAGGTCATCAGTAGAGCTTAAAGGGGGCTTGTGATTTAAATTGCTTTTGTGATCAATCACAGCCACTAGGGTTCTTGCCAAATAAGCTTCATTCCTATAAATGATAGCAAAAAATTATGTACATCTAATTTAATGAAGGTTGTCCTTCCAAACCGTAAACTATGAGTGCAGAGAATTAAAACAGTATTGAGAATGCATAGGAAACTTACGACAGAATCTGAAGAATTGAAGTTTTCAAGCTTGCTGGTATGCCTTAAACATAAACATTAACATACATAAACATTAACATAAACATACCAGTGACATTAACATAGACATACTACCAGTGATCCTACTTATAGGCACAGCTAGGCAAAAGACATTATTCAAATTTCAAATTCAAATTCAAATTCAAATCAACTTTATTTCATCAGGGTAGTCACGTCAGTTCAGAAGAACTGGTATCAATGTGAGCCCTGAATACTAGCTAATTACAAATTGTTTATAAGAGCATATATGAAGATTTTACAGAATATAATAAATTAATAATCGTACAATTTACTAAAACTTATGCTAGGAATGTCATCTATGGATTATTAAAGTGGTCTATAACTCTCTTCCTAAAGTTTGTGAAAACGTTTTCTTCCCGGATACGTAGAGGCAAACTATTAAAAACTTGTGGACCTCTAACATAAAAGCCCTTACTGCCAAATACCAGTTTAACTTTAGGTATAACACATTTATGTTCGCAGTTTCTCGTTAATCTGCCAGGATTAGACAAGTCAATATAGTTTTGTAAGAAGGATGGAACTCTATTACACAAACATTTAAAAGCTAAAATGGCAGTATGCATTTTCCTACGTGAAACTAGCGAAGGCCAGTGAATGTTTAGTTCGTAAGACTGATACATGTTTTTAATTTTTTCTGCCAGAATGTCACATACTGATCCAGCGTCTTTAAAAACTTTGTATTAGTGACAATCTTCCTTATTGCATCAAGGGCTTTTGAGTTTTTGTAAAAATGGGCTTTTCCTTCACTGTTTCCACCAATGGGCCATGGTTACACTCAGCCACATGGTGCAATACACCAAACCAATTGTCCTAAAGCAATAAATGCCAGAACATTAGTCCAGAACAATGATAAATAGGTAATATACATACATAGCAGAGCTTGAAATAACAGCTGGCGGTTGACGGCTTTCCAACTAAAATCAAGTTTTTCCAACATAATGCCAAATTAGTTGGAAGTTTCATCCGGACAATTTTCTGTTGCTTCTATAACTAAATATCAATGCAAGGTGTCTCTAAAAAGTGTTTCATTGCCGACAGACGAGTCCAATAGAAATTTGGGAGTAAAAACATCCTTCATTGGATAAAACTGAAATCCAATCAAATTTAAAATTTTCCGATCAAAATTTGATTTTGATCGGAAATTTGTTCCAGACAAATTTTAAGATTATTTCAGGCTCTACATGGTATTCGAGATGAATTTGATCAATCTATGGCAACATTTGTCAATGTTATTGCATTAGGACTACCAAAATCTAAGTGTCTCTCTGTACTACACAAAAGTTAGGACTTCAATCTGCACATTTTTAACCATATTCCAATGTCATCAGGATTAGAATCTGGCATGTACGTATTGAGCAATTATTCTACAAAGCTCAATATTTAAATGACTACCTTTAGTACTTCTGCATTGCCATTACAGTGCTCTGCAATATGCCAAAAGTGGTTCCTTATTGGTTCTGACCACTCAGCAATTGATTCGCATCCTTTCACTTTGGCTGCCTAAAAAAACAGCAGGAAAGGATGATAGTATAAATTTCAAATTTCATTCTTCATTTCCTCCCACAGAGATAGTACTTCAGGCACAACATACTTCCTTTGGACTCTGTAGAGCGTTGATGAAGACAAAAAACCAGTGCCAAGAAACTGAAAAAATGTCCTCATCTTTTCAAAATTTTTCCCAGTAATTAAAACAGCTGCGGCCATGAGAATTGTATTTGCAAACACCTTCAGTCCCTTCTTCTCACATAATACCTTTGATGATGTCCAGTAGTCCGAATGTCCATTCTCAAATGTCCACATAATAACCAAAACACCACCCCTTATGTGCCAACTTTTAATGGAGGACGATCTGGGAGGACGATCAACCAAATGTTGCCATTTTTTAACATTGAAAAAATACACAACCGGATCGAAATAAATCAAAAATAAACACCAAGCGGTGTATTATAATACGTTGTGTGACTAAAACAATGCGCACTATTTAATATTCAAGAAGGATGTTTAAGATATCCCACGGATGACAACTTGGACTTTATTCAAATGAATTAACCGGCCAACAAAATGGCTGCAGGCTATATTCACGCTCGTAATGCATTGTGGTGGACAATGATTCTTTGAGATTAAAATACCTCAATGGTTTTTAAGTCGTTCGATGTTCACAGACGCGTCATGCTATTTCTCATACATTCTATAATAATCAAAAAATTAAACGAGGCTTACCTGTAAGGTGAAGTTTGATTGTGATTCTACCAAATCCAGTGTGGTGCGTTGAGGGTTAATAACATGAGATGTACATGTGTCGCCGTGGCTTGTCAGATTTTTATAGTGGTGGACACGATTATACAACACACACAGAAAAAATAAATAAATAAATTACAACACCGTTATTATTAGTAGGGATGGGGATAGTGATGCCCAAGGGCGGGCATGTTAACCCTCAGCGTGCCACCCTGGATTTGGTAGAATCACAATCAAACTTCACCTTACAGGTAAGCCTCGTTTAATTTTTTAATTCTACCAAATCCCCGTGACGTCACTTCCGGTTAACATGAGATTTTAAAGAAAATAGTCGTGAACACAATGTTTGCAAGGGAGAAAAAAAACAAACTGACCACAAAAACAACAACTTTAATTTCAATCTAACACAGCTTTATCAAAGCAACCGTTCCCCACAATAGGTTTGTCATAAAATGTTCTGAAGGTGGATTCTTCACATTACCCAATGTGTTTGAGTATATCGTCCGTATAGTGATTGTATGCTTCGCCTTGGAAACAGTTGCAGCACAAGTGCTATGAGGTTGGACTTTGTTGTGTCCACTCCACTTATCCCAAGAATACTTTTAATCCAATGTCCAACAGTGCTGGTGGCAACAGGCCGATGCGGCTTTACAAAAGACAAAAGTAAACCCGTACGATGCGTGTCACGAAATTGAGCAGTGCGGGCAAGATAATGTTCAAGTGTCGTATAGACGCAGAGGCGTAGTTTTGGATACCGCCACACGAAAAGAGAACTGAAAACCTCCCCTGGCCTATCTTGTTTTATTAGATCTTGAATACGAAACAGGAAAAAATCCTGCGTTTTTGTTGTCGCGTCAGTATGCAATAATGTTAGCGTTTGGCGTCTTTGGCCTGATGTTAGAGCCAGAAGACTTACTAATTTCAATGTTATCTCTTTGAGCGTCAACGGCTCAAGCGGATATAACGTGGCTATATAGTTTAACACAGGGTTGACATCCCAGGTTTCAAAATACCTTGGAGCGGGTTTCTGACAATGAAAGACACCTTTGAGGTATCGCAGAATAAATGGATGGTTACTGACAGTGTACGTTGTACCAGAAAACTGAAACCCCATGAGGTAACTGGATAACGCGGAGCGAGCTGTATTGATTGTGGAATACGAAAGTTTGCGACTATGAAACCCGTGAAGGAAGGTTAACACATGATTCACATCTGGCTACATGGAGTTAATTTTCCGTTGAAGGCAAAAGTTGGTCCACTTTTTAATGTAGACGTCGTATTGTTTCTGTGTGCCTGGTCATCAAGAGCGCATGAGCACGTCGGCAATTGCCTCCGGAACCTTGCAATTAGTGAAATGTTTCCTGATACTTTGCATGCCAGAAGTTGGAGCTTCGGACTCAATGGATGAAGAATTCTCCTTGATGGGTGTGTTAGGACACTATTTGTTACCTGAATTAGAATCGGTTGTTCGACAGCAGACTCAGCAACTGGGTTAACCACGTCTGTATTGGCCAGCAAGGTACCAACATAATCACTGTTGCTTGTTCCAGAACTACATTTTGTAAACATCTACCAATCAAACAGAATGGAGGAAAAGCATAACTGTTAGGGAACTGCCCCGAGTTGATTGAAAAAGCATCTACATATGTGGCATAAGGGTCTGGTTTCCAGGATGCATTGACAGGAACCAAGCGGTTGACTCGACTGGCGAATAAATCAACCTGGGGATTCCCGAACGCCCAACAAATTTGCTCAAACAATTGAGGATTGAATTGCCATTCAATGCCGTCCTCAAAGTGTCGAGACAACCTGTCAGCAGTCACATTAAAGTGCCTATATCACTCACGGGATCTTTACGGATTTAGAAAGAGCCCAAAAAGTTAGTTAATAAGTTCTTAAACATTTTTTGATTTAGTTGAATCGTTTCTGAGATATGGGGCACCAAACATGGCATTTTTGGCGTTTTTGAAAAAAATTCCGTGGCGCTTGGGGGACTGGGACTCAGGAACACGAACGTAAACATACACTATAGATTATATTACATTTCACCACTCTAACTTACTAAAATGAGAATTTTTGGAGGAAAAATAAGTTTATTTAGCTCAAACTCGTTCTCCAGTGCTGACAAAAGTTCCTGCGATTGCACTGAATATAAAATAGAGTTTGAAACGTACAAAACGACTTCAAAACCAAATTTGAAAGTGAGTCTTCTTAGTGTTGTCGAGCATTGGTCGAGCATGAAAAAGTTGGCATTTGGAGCTTAGACTGACGAAGTATGGTTGAAGAATACGTTAAAAAGCTAGAAGAATACAACAGAGAAGCTCTCTGTTTCTGATCAATTGCTGCCAAATACGTTCTACCCACAAATGCATCATTCCTTAATAAAAGCATGTTAGATAAGATCAGTTATATTGGCAGTATTGAGTATAGCAAAGAAGTACATTACAAATGGATTGACAAATAATACTTACTGGTATCCCACTCGTTTTGGTGCATATTTTAGCAACATTGAATTAAAGCTTTCTAATTTGCTTGTATGCCTATATGAAATATGAAAGTACACATTCAATTTAAATTATAGCATGAAAAAAATTCAAGGTACAGAGTGAAATAAACATACCGAAATGTAACATAATGCTGGAAGCTCTTCAAAAATTTTTGATCAAGGACAACCTTTCGAATTTCCTCAAATGCTTTGAAGTTTTTATCCGAATAGGTCTTTCCTATTTCTGTAGCCGCTAATGGTCCATGGGCACACTCTCCGTCAACCCATTCGTGCTCGCCAGCAATGTGGTGTAAAACTCCAAACCAATTGTCCTGAAAATAAGTTAACACACGTGAAGTACATACTTGACAAGTAACCCCCTTTACCAGGACTAGCAAACAAGCAGAGCACCCTCCTATTTCTACCAGATCATGCTGAATCCATCCATGAACATATTGACTCAACTAATGAAAACATAAAGCTGGCAATAATTAAATGTTCTTTTATAGAAATATATTTTTTTAATTAAAAATTAATACCTTGAGTTTCTCTACATCTCCATTACATTCCTGGCAAACAAACCAAAAGTGGTTCCTGATTGCTTCGGACCATTCAGCAACTGCTTGGCAATCCTTTACTTTAGCTGCCTATGTACAATAAAAAGGTACTAGCATTAATTTATAGTTTAGTGTAGTTGCTTGGGTAGAAAGAGGTTTTGGCAGTTATGAGGATTGCTGATGGCATATAACATAAATACTAGTATATCTAGTATATAACTAAGATTTCTAATACCTTTGCAAGTTTTTTCGATAGCTTGACTGATTTGTGCCACACATCTAGTGCATGAAATAGGTCACCAAATTCTTTTGGATGTTTCTCTGGAGAGGACAAAAATAAATTATTAGAGCAAACTAAGTACATCATCAGGAGATATCTTCAACTGACAAATAAACATCAATAAACATCTTTAATGGATAAACAAACACCTTAGGTTACCTTTCATTGTTCGAACCAAAGCAATCACAGCAGAAGAAGCATCTGTAACAACGTCGGATATCAATATTTCCCAACCATTCTTTCAAGTATTTGCTTCAAACCAAAAACCTCCATGTTTGTTGATACACCTCCTGTTTGTCTTTTATCAACTACTTCAACATCAACAATGATGTCAAGGTATTGCTCCATCATGGCATACATGCAGTACTTTGCACTAAATAACCGAGTCACCACACAATAACCGATTCACCAGATAAGATGTCCCATATTTCGTTTTTCATTTGCTCCCAATATCTTTGTACTTCAGGGATAATATAATGCGTTTGCATTCTGTTATAAGTTGCCTTCGAAATGAGTTCAAGTCCCAAAAATCTACAAAACAAAGCCAACTTATCATAATTGTTTCCAGTAAGGAAAACACCAGCTGCAATCAATAGAGAGCTGGTGTACACATGTCGACTATGTTTTTCACACAGTTCTTTAGAAGATGCCCAAACTCCATAATGACCCTCAGAACAACTCCCCCATATTTTCAGAACACCTCCTTCCTTGATATGATGCTTAACTGGACTTGTTCCTGAGCAAGATGAATGCTGGCAACCTCCGTTGAATAATTCTAATATACAAGGAATATCCACAATCACCCTGTCTCTCTTAAAATGTTCACCATACATAGTGTTATTGGTACCTAAACTAGCTAGAACACCAAATGCATTCTTCATCTCAATAGTCAGTCGTTCACTTCTTTCTTGTAAGGATTCTGGTTTTTGAGGTACATCCACTAAATTGTCTTCTTCAACAGTGCTTATATCCATATCTTTTTCACCTATTGTGACATTAACATCATCTTCGGTTGCTTTCAATATTTCCTCAAGCTCGTACTCGTCTTCTATGGCACTTAGTGTTGCTTCAGGATCATATGTTTCTCCAGTTTGTATGCCACTAGTTGACTCTTGATCATGCTCTTCTAAAAATCTAATGCACAAACAAAAAGTTGTGTTACCTATGGTTATCCTATCTAAATTTGAGTTAGCAGAGAATTCGAATTGCCACTGGTATTTCTCTTACCCATAGACGTCATCATACATATAGTCATCTTCATATTCATTCTCATATGAATCACTTGAAGAATGCACACTATTATTAAAAAAGTACGATGAAATATTAAGATGGAAATTGTTTGACAAGCTATAGAACAATAGTCCAATGCTGCAAATACTATTTAAGCATTATTACATTACCTCACATCAGACTCTGAATCAGAACTGCTGCCATCACTCTCGAATGATGGACCCTCATTGTGTAATCCAAATGCAGCATTAATGAAGGTGGTACACTCTCAACTCTGCTGATGTGAAGGTTAGCCACTGATGATGCAACATCCATGGCCCTGTTAATACAATAACTAGTAATATAGAAATGTCTAATATTGGCGACTATACATATATAGTCAGTGGGCAAGTCCAATGATATAGATGTCAAGGATACATAATAATTATAGATAAACTTTGCTTACATTTTGCGATAGAAAAACAGAGAATTCTTGCTATAAACAAAGTTTTAGTTTCAGCACTTACATAACATTTCCAGTTTCGTGTACAATGGGTGACAACAATATATTGGGCACAGGTTGGCTGAACTCGCCAACTGGCGTTGAAAATCCAACAGGATTTGGCAGTGTACACAAGCGATCTGAATTATTTACAAAGCAAAACATAACATTAATAATTTGTACTTTAATAAATGCAAATTTTTATCGAATATATAATACTAAGTCTAACTAAAAGCAATTCAGTATTTACCGTCGTCAGGGGATTCCATATTTGTTCGTGAAAGATGTGAAGGCTCAGCCTCATTCTCACTAAAATTGAGAAGTAAGTACCTTGCAAAATCACTGTGAGTCTTGTTGGAGAGTCCAACTGATTCTTTCCTGGAATTCCAAATATGGTATACGTACGTCCCTTTTCAACTTGATACGTCCGAATCCGATGTCATCTCTTGGCCTTCCACGCTTTGGCACAGATACGCCGGCCGAAGACATTTATATATTTATTTACGAAAATCTGTTTTAGAAAATAGTACCTATATAATTAACAGCAGCTATAGACTAGTTGGAAAAATTTTGATAATATTTGATGAATATTGCACGAACAATTGCATATAACTCCTAGCATAGCACCATAGCCATTTTCCGTGCACCTTAAAATATCCGAAATCAAATTCGACCAAGCGCGCAAAGCATGATTGATACTCATTCTTTAACACGCTCTTTCGCTCTAATTCGTTGTTATAGGTGAAAATTTAGTATATTATTCAATTTGTTTATTATCTTCTACTATTATTTCCTCTCTCAAATCTAATTCTGTTTTCTTTTAAGTTTTTTCTTGCAAGAATTTTGAAAATAAACCTTATATCATTGATCAGCTAAATAATTCCTAAATGTGGCATCGCATTGGATGCTTGGATGTTTCTACTTGGGAATGAACCTTATCACCATGACTTGAAACAATCATTGTTGTTCATCAATACGGAAACATTTCAATACAAGTAAAATATACAAAAAATCGCAGAATTTTTGGACAATGATACCGGTAGGTTAACCAGGAATTGA
This sequence comes from Muricea muricata, assembly GCA_963855995.1. NCBI lineage: Eukaryota > Metazoa > Cnidaria > Anthozoa > Malacalcyonacea > Plexauridae > Muricea > Muricea muricata. The sequence continues at coordinate 4,071,249 of OY979716.1, forward strand.
ATATTGTACAAATTTCGGTATAGAAATGCTTCAACTTGAGAGTTAACAAAACGCTGGTGATTAAGTTACATGACGAAGCAATATTGTTTACTGCATTAGGCAAAAAAACTTTTAAAACCTATAATATTTTTTTTGGCTTTCTGTACTTTCCTGTTATAGTCGATATAACAACACTGGAAGTGATATTTTTCCATTTTGTTGTCTTATCAAGTACCAGTTTGTGAGGGACCAAAATTTTTGAAATGATGAGATTATATGCCGCTCGATGAAACATAAGCATAAGCATCATGTAGTTTGCTTTCTTTAGCTTGCATTTGTGTTCTGCTTTCTAATTGTTATTTGATGAACCTGAGTTCTTCGAGGGTGGAGGGATAGAATTGGGGGCCCGAGAGTCGCAATTCGAGGGTTATAGGTAATGAGTGAGAAACTTGACGTCCAGTGTCTGTAGGTTTCTTATGGTTCTAAAGAACGAATCACTGTTGTTCAGATGAAAATATTTTATGATGTTATAACATCAAGATAAGAAATTGGTTTTTATTAAGATAAAAACGTAAAGATTCCTTAACTTTTGCCATTGTATTTTTATCAACCTTAAGAAACGGTATTCATTTACGCCATAATCGCATTTTCCTCAGTGATTTTAATCCACCGCTTCCGAATTCGATTCAATCAATTATACAGACAATGGCCTGAAAATAAGTCTCCGTGTGAAAATGTAATTTCTTAGTATATGATTTAGCGCTGAGCGTCGACTTGGCCAATTAATTACGCATGTCGCCAAAGCGACGAAAAAAGCGACTTCGAAACACACAAGTTTTGCAATAAAATTCAACTGTCAACATGCAGCCAAATGCAAGCATTTTCGCATTTTTTCGATTTATATCCTCTAATCTCTATGCATCATCGTGTTCTACTTTAAGCACTTTAAACGACAATTTTCTTTGGCAACATATGTATAATATGATCTTCATGCAAAGGGCCATATACGCGATTATTTTAGCATTAAAACATACTAAATACTATAATTGCATGTGGACTCGGACTTGCAGACGCACGGATTTCTCCCAAATTTTTTAAAGTTAAAACGGCTTATGATCTAGGATCGTATACAAGGAAAATCTATTTGGACTATGCTTTTAAGACAATGTTATGTAACACTGATTATGGAATTTTAAAGCCGAGTTTTACGAAATAAACGTACGGTGACGTCAATCAAAACGCTTCTACACTTCGTCCGTAGTGAAGTACAATTACAAATTTTTCTTCTCAAAAGTAGGAGAATCTCAAATTACGTAAATGACAATGGAAAAATATTTAGTCAGTCCGAGTCCGCGGCCGCCAGCCCGAGTCCGCATGTTTAACATTACGTTAAATTTAACATGTTTAACATGTTTAACAATTCCATAATCAGTGTTACATAACATTGTCTTAAAAGCATAGTCCAAATAGATTTTCCTTGTATACGTTCCTAGATCATCAGCCGTTTTAACTTTAAAAAATTTGGGAGAAATCCGCGCGTCTGCAAGTCCGAGTCCAAATGCAATTATAGTATTTAGTATGTTTTAATTCTAAAATAATCGCGTATATGGCCCTTTGAAGATACATTATACATATCTTGCCAAACATAACAAAAGAAATTACTAAAGATTTGATTGATAAATCGTAAAGGAATTTTTTTCGTGAAATTTCAAGCTGGGTTTTAAAAGTTGAGTTTTACGACAAAACTGTGCGTTCATGTCAAAACGCTTCTCTGCTTCGTCCGCAATGAAATCCGCCAGTCCTAGTCCGCATTTGCCAGTCCGAGTCCGCGTTCGCCAGTCCGAGTCCGCCAGTAAGCCCGCGTCCGCCAGTCCGAGTCCGCATTTTATCTACAGCCTTTAATTAGTGCATTTGAGGCAATAACCTAGCTAATAAATATAACAAACAAAAAGTTGTGGAAATTGCTCGAACTTAACAGGGTGTCTCAAAGGAATGTAAACACTTTCAAATTGAAACGAGCCGACAGTCTAAACTAATTGTACTAAGGGGCTGATTATATGATCCCACTTACCCGGGATTACGTGAAGCGTAACATGATTTTAAGGTATTGAAAAAAGTCATAGTTTACGTTGTAAAAAATGTTTAATCCTTGATTGCTTGAGATTTCCGTTTTGCCGAAATATGAAGAAAACAAAATGGTGTATATCGCATTAATTTTTGTTACGGTGAATCTATTTTTGACTTTGTATTGGATCAATGCTGAAAGCATTCGAACGTTGGTCGTTTCGTTTCATAAAATGACATTTTTCAATACCTCAAGATCATTTTACGCTTCACTTAATCCCGGGTAAGTGGGACCATATAATCAGCCCCTAAGTGTCCTAAAAAAGCCTACATCGAGGCCCCGCATGTTCGAATTGAATGCTTTAACTCCCTAATTGCCCAGGAATGCAAGAAGGTTATAGCAAAGAATTTTTATGCATACATACATGGTCGCAAATCTCAAAATAAAGAAACCAGTTCACTCGGTTGGTGCATGATTTACTGCAGTTTAAACACTTTGAATAACCAAGCGAATTCACGGAAAGGTACAGGTAAGTAAACTTTGAGATTCGCGATCATGCATTGCAAATTAATCGAAATTTTTCTGTTAAAATGACACACAACAAACTCATTCGGGAGTTACAGACTTTTTGGGACACGCTGTAGCTACTGTATAGTAGCAACTAAATTTCCTATGTGTATACGACGTTATGTTTAACGTATTCGGGATTACATATTTTTAGGACGCCCTGCGGAGCTTGTTGCTCACCAAAATGTCTTTCGTGGCAGTGTACTTATGCTTTAGTGTGTGGTGAACTTTTCGAGATTTTGGGCATTTTTGTCATGCGCCGCGAATATTTAACATGTTGAATATTTTCTACCACGAATGGTTGCCTATAATAAACACGTACGCAACTAGTCCTTTCACGAAACAATACAACCACACGTACAATATATACACGTACAACTAACTACAACAAGTTTGCGTGCATGCACAACATAATAAATCTGAGTGCATAGTACATAATATCTGGTATATAGATATGTATTAATTGAAAACAAACAAGACACCCGCTAAAGCGTTCACTCCACCTGCTGAGAAAAAAATGTGCAAAAGTAGGTCTTTGCCAAAAAAGTAAATGTCAAGAAAAAGCCGTTCACTATAGTCCCCTAAAAGACAAAGCCATCATACTGTACGAAAAAAGAGTAAACTATAATAAATGAAGGTTAGACTCTTTGCACATGGCGTCACACTGGGCAGGTAGAAGACAACCATGTATTTGTATAAATTTTTAAGTCATATAGGCCTTTATATTAACGCTTGCATATCTATTATTGTTGAGGGTATACTGGGGACATTAATGGCATCAGTGAAAGTTTTCTATGTATGGTACTAATGTGGTACTTCAGGCGGAAACGCGCCGACGACATTCATTATCATTGCATGATTCAAAAATTTATCACTGAGCGTCTCGCTCCTATGGTTTCACGATGGAATTGTATTTCGGGTGGGAAGTTTTGCATTAAGAATCTTCTTGTCGCTTATTTGTCCACTATCTAGATTTTGAAAAATGTGTTTTGTAGAGATATTTAGGTAGGATATGAGTTTAAGTCAGGGAAATTTAAAGGGTGCATGTTGATCACCTTAGCCTGCCCTTCCCTTACCTGGAAGCGTAACGGAAATATTGTGTAATTCAAAATTTTATTCATACGCACCCGTAAATTCACGATAGAATCCGCTAAAATCTGTTGTTTTAAAACGTTTTGGGTGAGAATTTTACACATTTTTTCGATATTTCAGTATAAATGTTAAAATGTGTGTTTTGTTGACACTATTAAATGAGTTTAAACAATGTGTTTATATCGCTCCTAACGCATATATCAGCGATATTACCTATGAGCGGTGCGCGAACTTTTGACATGAGATAAAACAGAAACTGGGCGAATCCACAACTCTGCACGGGCAGGTGGAAATTGGAGAATTATAACAAGCAAATTCAGGCCTGAGTCAAATTGATGGTTTGCATTTGACATCATGGCGGTCATGCTAAAGGTTTTCCTTTTCCACAAAGGAATATGTTATTAATCCCATTGTCGGATCCAGTCGGTGTGGGTGGCTGACATTGGCCGCCACATTACGACAGATTGACTGCGAACCAGTATATTTTTGTTCTCATTGTGAATGTATTAAAATGTGAAGTTGCTTGCAATGGGTTGCATGTTGACAGTTGAATTTTATTGCAAAACTTTTGTGTTTCGGAGTCGCTTTTTTCGTCGCTTTGGCGACATGCGTAAATAATTGGGCAATTGCTTGGTGACTTCCACAATTAATCCATGTCAATCATGACTGCGCATTTATTGTTGTCATTTCGCCTCCCAGTGAAAAATCACATGTTAGGAGAACTTCAATGTGGATACTTTCAATAAAATTGTTTGTCGTTTTAAAACATTCTTATGTTATAAAGGAAATAGAAAAACTCATCCAGGTACTTTATGTTGCGATAAACCATTCGGATGAATGTTCAGTCAACACTGCAAAAGCGTTAAAAATACTCGACTTTGCTTCATGTTTTACACGTTTATCTCGTGATCTCCTAACATAACGTGATCATGCGCATCTTTATCACAACATAAAACACACGGACTAACACGCAGTGAATCCACTTCAGTTAGCCTGCGCAGTGCAGACGCGCACTGTATCGAAAGGTGTTGGAATCTTCATATTTGGATTTGGTTTAGAGGTTTATACCTAATTAAATACCGTAGCTGTATAATGTTACAAACAAGAAAACAGAAATTTGCCGTTGTACTCACAGTATCTGCGCTAGTTGCAGCTATTGTTGTGGCCGGGTATTTTATTGCAAATTCTCTCACAAGTTCGTCAACTGATCAGGTAATTATAAATTTGTATAGTTTTGTACAGCAATATATTACATTTTGTAATATCTGAATGAAATTTAAATTTCTGATCGACTATCATTAAAATTATAGTTTAAAGTGCTTAAAGTGGAACACGATGATGCATAGAGATTAGAGAATATAAATCGAAAAAATACGAAGTTGCTTGCATTTGGCTGCATGTTGACAGTTGAATTCTATTGCAAAACTTATGTGTTTCGGAGTCGCTTTTTTCGTAGCTTTGGCGACATGCGTAATTAATTTGCCAATTTTTGCTGACTTCCACAATTAATCCATGTCAATCATGACTGCGCATTTATTGTTGTCATTTCGCCTCCCAGTGGACCCAAATATTACAAAATTTAGCCTACTGGAGTTACACTTTTGGCTACAGAAGAAATTCATTTGGGCTCCAACTATATATAATTGGCTACTTTTTGGTCTCTTTGGATGTTAGGTAAAATTGTGAGCAATTACTGCTGAATTGCTTCTGAGAATACTTCTGAATTACACTGTAAACCATCACCAAGTCGACGCTCAGCGCTAAATTATATACCAAGAGATTACATTTTCACACGGAGGCTTATTTTCAGGCCATTGTCTGTGACTGATGGAATCGATTTGGGAAGCGGTGGATTAAAATCACTGAGAGAAATGCGATTATGGCATAAATAATTACCGTTTCGTGTGCCATGCGATTTTTATTTCACAATATGTGAATATTCTAACACAGATCCCACTTGACAAATCGAACCGAAAATCTCATCTATTTAAATACATACTAGATTACCGGCAGGTAGGAATTGCTGCAGTCATTTTGTATATTTGTTTGCTTTTATGCATGGTGTTTTAAAACCTATGTGTGCAGTCGTGCAGTACACAAGGTATATAAGTTGTAGCGCATAGTTACGCTTTCTATTAATTACTCCGCTAATAATTCGGCTAAACCAAGACCAAGTGGAACATTCTTAGTTAAACTAGCTAATATGTTTAAATGCTCAAAATTAACAATGAACGGTTGCGATTTAAAAAAATTCAATCTTACTATGACTCTGGGCAGAATGCCTGGCAAGTCACTTACTGTACGTTGATTTTTGGACGTCTAAGCCTTAGCCCAGACAGATATGATTATGCGAATTACGATTTACATTCGTAGCAAATCAGAATCGTAGAGTGGACGAAACCGGTGAGCAATTCTGTGCAGTCAGCCACTTAAGCCCGTTTTCCACTAGGCGAATTTGTTCGCGCGGCGCGAAGCGAAACCAAGAATTCAGCAACGTGATTGGTTGGCGAAAACGTTCGCTGCTTTGTCAACCAATAACGTTGCTGAATTCTTGGTTTAGCTTCGCATCGCACGAATAAATTCGCCTAGTGGAAAACGGGCTTTATTTACTCTATTTACGAGATTAATGTCCACCTGAAGTTGTACTCATGTTCTTCTCGGCAGGCGGAGTGGGCGCCTCAGCAGACGTCTTGTTCAGCAGTATAGCGTTTACCACAGACGTGCAAACCTTAAGAGCATAAAAAAACTTAAGATTGAAAGATAGTAATCGATAAAAATCACTAAAATTAGTCTCGATCTTTTGTTATTATCGATTGGCCATCGACTGACCGATACAAATCGATATCATTTAACTATTTGATATTGATTGGAAGCGATTTATCGATTGAATTTCCGATGATCGATTTTCATCGTTTCTCTACGCCGGGAATAGTTTCCTAAACATATCAAAGTAGAAAAATGTCTAAGGTCGTAATGGTTGACTTGCATAAATTCTTTAACCTTTCAATGAAGACACGATAGAACACACGAAGATTTTCACAAAACTTTTGCCTCGAGTTTCTCGGCTTATACAACATCTATATTGAAAATTATTTCGCAAACAAAATGACAGGATTAATTAAAATGGATCGTTTTTGGAGCTATCTAAAACACTCGAAACTCGTGATTTATCAGGTATAAAACGCTCGGCTGTGCCTTGGTATATCTGATAAAGCCTTCATGCTCCTGTTTTAAATAGTACGTAAGAGTCTACAGAGGAGAGATACTTCATGTCATATACATATCCAAGGGGTGCATTTATTATTTGATGATTAAGAAGGTTTTGTCAAATAGACAATAGCAGGAAATGTCTTTTGTCATGAATGTAAGCATAAAGTTTGAGTCAAAATAAACTGATGGCTTTCATATTCGTGGGTTATGTTAGGTTGGGGTTATGAGTTAAAATGCATTCTAATCGTGCGAGAAATAAGCTGTACAAGTTTTCATGGAACTCTTTTTTCGGACAGTACAAGATGGACAAAATGAATCCTTTGGTATTTGAATTACCTGCAAGCTGTTGTAGTATTTTAACAGCCCTGAATCCTTCGAATTAATTATCCGCAAAAGCACAAGATCTTGTACACTAAGAAATAATATGACGTTAATGTTAATTTCCAATGTTTACAAGACCTTGTGTTTTTGCGGATCATTAATTCGAAGCATTCCGTGCTTCTAAGTTAATACAGCAGTTTGCAGACAATTTTTATTTTAGGATACACCCTCTTGTAACCACGTCTTGTTAGCTGTACATGTGGGAATTTGTCTATTTCCAGCAATAATTTCGCGGCCAATTTGCGCATGAAAGACATCGGTTTTTTTTACTCACACTTCATTGAAGCATAGTTTGTAGTTGTAATTACTTAATTTAGTTATACAGAAAGGACATAAGGTGAGGCAATTAGGCATGGGCACTTTTGACGCAGTTGCTTTACCTGTCAAAGGTGCATGAGATCGCAATATTTTGAAAGAAGATGTTGGGATCTCATGCACCTTTGAAAGGTAAAACATCTGCGTCAAAAATGCCGATGCCTAATTGCCTCACCTTAATATGTCCTTTCTGTATAACTAAATTAAGTAATTACAACTACAAACTATGCTTGGTTGGAGGGCTGGTTTGCATCTGAATTTGTTATATAGCTATTGCTAAAATTTAACTTGATTGGCTGATTTTTGGTCATGTGGCTTCAGATAAATGCAATGCATCCCTAGGAAAATAAGTTAGAGTTAAATACCGAGAAGGAGGGATGTATGTCATATACAGCCCCCGAGGACGCGCAGCGTCCGAGGGCTGTATATGACATACATCCCGACTTTCGAGGTACTTAACTAACTTAATTTATTGTTGAAGAGGTTTTCTAACAGAGTCATTTGACTTTAAACAATTTAAGTCGAGATTCGTCGAGATTTTTCCACAACTTTGATCTAATTATTTATTTAAGGTAAATAACCTATAATTATACAACCCGCGGTACATCAAAGAAATTAAACCGACTCAAAAATAAATTAAATGAAAATATTGCCCTCCCACGAAAACAAAAATTGTACCTTGGCGCAAACGTTAAAACTCGGAATTAAAATACACAGTGAGATATTTTCTCCATACTTCACTAGAAATAGTGAAGGTATCGATCACGTGAATATATCCTGCCAGCTTGTAAACACTGGCGGTGCTCATAATATGTTTGAAAAGGACGAAAAAAGATAATAAACAGAACATTACACAGTGGTTTTAAAGGTATGAATTTTATCTTATCGTGAGGGACACAATATTTTTCCTTATTTGCTGTGCTTATGTGTAAAATAATTCTTTGACATCCGACGATAAAATTCATATCTTCGCACCGCTGTGTATAATCCTATATAATCATATACCTCTAAACCAGGGCTATATCTAGATGTGGCCTTCGAACGAGGCTACAGGAAAACTGCGTCAATCATAAAATAATGATTCTTATTGTGACCATTTTTATTCTGAAGGGTAACAAAGATAATCTACTGCAAAATGGTGGCTTTGAGGAATCGGATTCAGATTGGGGGTGCGAGCTCTGTACACAACAATCTTCACGAAATAGCGATAGTCATTCAGGAGCATACAGTTATCAGGTAATCAGCAGGTAAGAAGTGTTAAAGTTTATAAAGTTTTGTTGCGATGAAAATGGCGAGGGGAAAGAGGATGTGCTCCGTACGCCGAATCTAATCGATTACGCCTTGGGATGTCCTGAGCTGTTGACAAAATTCGTCGACAGTCTAAAAGACAAGTGGGGTATTGGACACTCGGGGAAAATGTGTTATGTTGCAAGTATTTCAGATTTACTAGATTTTCGAAAGTTTAACCGTCCTGCTGCCTCGGTGCCTCAAAACTTTGCCGTTACCGAAGTGTATGTGAAGAGAGCGCGAAAGTACCTGGCCAAGGACATGCGATCTAACTGGACAAGCGATCTAGACATAGAACACTCGAATCGCGCAGAAGTTGGGCGACGCTGTCCGAAGTTCAATCCGTTATTCCGATTATCCGTTATTCAGATATTTCACACCGAACGTTACGAATCCGTGTTACAAAATTGCATGACATGTCCTTCTTCAGTCAGACCCGGTGATTTTACCTTTGCCATCCGATTCGTCGCAGCTTACCTGTTCCTAAAAGTGAAAGGCTGTCGTCCCATGACATACCAGCATCTAACCTTGCGAATGTTTGAAAGCGCAAAGAGAAACGATGGAATGGTCGATCAGAAAATTTTCAAAACAGCCAAAAGGTACTTTTTCGATAGTGTATATTTTGACGAATGCAGCATGGATATGATAGAAAAATATATAAAGTACATCAGACCCCTTCTCACACCCACTTGTGAGTACGTGTTAGTCAATCGTAACGGTAAACAATTTCAGAAACTTACAGAACTGTTTAGTGTGTTGGTGTTCGAAGCAATCGGGAAATACATTCATCCAACCAGGTACAGACAAATCATCGAAACACAAAGTTGTGAAGTTCTTCTGCCCAGCGAACAGAAGTGGATATCTGAAGACCAGAAACACAGCTCCAACGTTGCTCGTGTGCACTATCAAAAGAAACGTTCGCGGGAAGGGGCCATGAGAGGACGCTGGTGCATGCAAAAGTTACTTGAAGAAAGCAAGAGCATGGAGAATGATTGCGACAGTGTTGATCAGTCACCACCCATAGAAAACCCAGTAAGTCCAACAAACTTAACAGAGAAATTGCCGACACGTCGGGCGGGTATCCGTTTTACATCTGAGGAAGACAATTACCTTGAAAAAATTTGGTTTGAGTTGGTCAAAGATTCTGCGTGATCCAGATTTTCATTTCAATTCATGTCGTGTTCCAAATACTTTAAGAAAGCGAGCAGAAGCTTTAAAATTAGTGTCAAGGCATTGATGTCATTTTTAATAACAAAAATAAACAGTTACTGTAAAATGTTATATGTAATCCTAAAATTAACTGTGTAAACTTACGTATACATTGCGTAGGAATTACAATATGTTTAAGAATCGTGGGCGTGTGTTCAAACAAAAACACGAACGTTGTACTTGCCCCACTTTAAAGGTTAACCTTTACTTGTTCAAAACTTAATGTCAGTGAGGCCAGTTATTGTTTATGTTTGAAACAAGAAAGGTTTATCTTTGAAATTATAGAATTTGATATATTATTCAACAAGAAAACTCGTCTAAAACAGTTCAGTTTATTTTCAACTGTTTCCGATGCATATGCAGGCTTGCGTTGAACGGTTTCTTTTCTTTTTTAATATAAGGCATACTCTATAGTTGTGAAATGACATGTCTTAGGAATATATCTAATTTAGTGGAGTTGCTTGTACCCTATGTAAAATAAAAGGTGTGATATATTATAATCTTATGAATATCCCAAATTACAAATCAAAAAAGTTAAGAATACAAACCATGATAACTGCATACAAAGAGTGTCGTTGTAATTTACTTTGTCTCTCTGGTAGAAATCCTAGTAAAATCCACCGCCTACCTTATATAAAACGACCGGCTACCAACATACAGTACCGTTTTCTCTCTATTTAGCCCTCGGGGGGCTTATTCATTTCACAACCTTTTCAAGGGGGGGGTGGCTTAATGAAGAGGGGGGAGCATAATTGAAAGGGGTGGCTTATTTATTCATAAAAAAAACGAGGGTCATGGCTTTATATTATACCCTAAAGGTCGAAATGTCGAGAGAGCACTGGCTTTCTTACTCACTGGGACTGTATCTACTTCACCAAATTTAGCTAAAGCGCGAGCCCGAAGGACGAGTAATGATTGTCGCGCTACGCGCTCCCTCTTTAGCTAAATTTGGTGAAGTAGATACAGTCCCAGTGAGTGAGAAACCCAGTGCTCTCTCGACATTTCGACCTTTAGGGTATCCTATAAAGCCATGACCAAAAAACCTGCGATGGAGATGTTTCGTTGTAATTTACTTTGTCTCAAACTCCACCGGCTACCGGCTACCTAATACAAATCCTAGTAAAATCGACCGGCTACTGACCGGCTACCTTATATAAAACGACCGGCTACCAACTTATGGTAGCCGGTGTCGAAATTTTTCTAAGTGTCGTTCTGATTTACTCTAATAGAAGTCCTAGTAAAATCGACTGGCTACCTTGTATAAAACGACCGGCTGCCTGTTACCTAATTAAATAGGTAGATTTTAATAATTATGTATATGTAAATTACTATAAGCCTCGAATATAAAAGGGGCCAACATGGGCTTACGCGAGAGAAAGCCAAAAAAGTTAACGAGGAGAACTTGAATTTTGAAATATTGATTATTGGAAAGGACTTCACATGAAGTTATTGATCTTCAGTGATCGTGCAAGTTATTGATCTTCAGTGACCGAGCAAGTTATTGATCTTGAGTGATCGAGCAAGTTATTGATCTTCATTGATCTTAAACGAACCTAGATAGTCCGGTCGCTTAGCGGCAAAAATTGGCAAGATCTGTACAAAGCGGACAAAGTCAGTATTTCTTTCCCCTCGACTCCTAAGTCAAATTGAAATGTTTTTGGGGGTGTAATGAAGATATTCACAAAATTTATCACCCGGGGGGGAGAGTTCCGTTTTTGAAATAACGGTTCGGGATGTTTGTTCATGTTTTACTCAATCATTGTATTTAATAATAAGGTGTTGGGATATTGTTCAAAGACATGGACTTGACAACAGATAAATGGGCATATAAAATTTCCTGTTTGATGTTCTCACATTAAATATCATTGACTGGCAGAGAAACATTGCCAACCGTTAACGTACCACCTCACTGTGGTAACACCCCCCTAACTTGAAAATTTTAGGCACCCGTTCTTAAATTGATTAGGAGTCATATTTAATCAATTGTAGAGGGGGTGCCCAAGTTTGTACACGCCAGTACAGATCGTTTGGTTAAGCGACTTCACTAAGATGGGTGTTAGTCTGTAGCTGTCTTGAGAGCGAAAGCCTTGCTTGGTTAACGAGAGTATTGGCGAGCTGACCATTGTCCAACTGCATTTAGCTTTGAAGGAACAAATTATGATCACAACGACCAGTCTTGGTAAAGATGAAACGTAATATATCTATGTATATGTATAAATATTCTTAGATATTTCCACTCGTCACACTCCTAACATATATAGTAGCCGGTCGTTGAGATTTTTCGAAGTGTCGTTGTAATTTACTTCCAGATCCATTGAATAGCAAAGTAATTTCGTCTGTCCATTTCACTTGTAGTTCACATCGGTAACTGGTATTTTTTCGAAGTAAAATTATTAGGGACTTAGATGAGAGACTTTAAATGGTAGCCGGTCGATTTTATCAGGATTTCTATCAAATCGAGTAAATGACAACGACACTTAGAAAAATTTCAAGACCGGCTACTATATATTGGTAGCCGGTCGATTTATTATGGTAGCCGGTCAGTAGCCGGTCGATTTTACTAGGATTTGTATTAGGTAGCCGGTAGCCGGTGGAGTTTGAGACAAAGTAAATCAGAACGACACTTAGAAAAAATTCAAGACCGGCTACTAGATAGCTATTGGTAGCCGGTTGTTTTATTATGGTAGCCAGTCGATTTTATTAGGATTTCTATTAGAGTAAATCACAACGACACTTAGAAAAATTTCAACACCGGCTACTATATATTGGTAGCCGGTCGATTTCTTATGGTAGCCGGTCAGTAGCCGGTCGATTTTACTAGGATTTGTATTAGGTAGCCGGTAGCCGGTGGAGTTTGAGACAAAGTAAATCAGAACGACACTTAGAAAAATTTCAAGACCGGCTACTATATATTGGTAGCCGGTCGTTTTATATATGCATGGTAGCCGGTCGATTTTACTAGGATTTGTATTAGGTAGCCGGTAGCCGGTGGAGTTTGAGACAAAGTAAATGACAACGACACTTAGAACAATTTCAAAACCGGCTACTATATATTCGTAGCTGGTCGTTTTATATAATTATATTGATAATAATAATTAAAATACTCCAAACAAAACGTCTTACCACAGTTTACAATTATTTACATCAATTAGTGATTCTAATAGAATATATAATTTATATGAAATTAAAAAGACGTCGATTTATAAACACGTTTTTAACCCCCTCAGTTTTTATAATGGGTAATTCAAAGTCATGACCTCTCTGTCTTAATGGACGATTTAACTTATTTGGTAGTAGACTATGTATAGTGTATTTGTACGATCGTTCGTAATTCTTAACCATAAATTTTTGTCTCGATTTAGTATTATTTCTTTAAAATCGGATCTTTTGCTTGTATAACCGTTTCTGTATGCACGACTGATAGATTTGTCAGTCTGACTCACATATTCAGTACATGATGCTCCGCGTAAAACCTCGACTGCAAATGTGAAAAGGGAGGTTCATGGCTTTATAAAATACCCTAAAGGTCGAGATGTCGAGAGAGCACTGGGACCGAGTTGCCCCTGTGTTTTGTGTATTTCTCACTCACTGGGACTGTATCTACTTCACCAAATTTAGCTAAAGCGAGAGCCCGCAGGGCGAGTAATGATTGTCGCGCTACGCGCTCCCTCTTTAGCTAAATTTGGTGAAGTAGATACAGTCCCAGTGAGTGAGAAATGTGACAACCCAAGAATGATTCGATATTGATAGTTATTATATGTATGGGGATAAACAAAACACACGCAAAATTATATCTCTTAATGAGATGCGTCTAAGCTGCGAACTAATTGAATTTTCTTTTGGTCAGGGAATGACATCTGCTCTTTTCCAAACGTTCACAAGTTTGAGACAAAGTAAATTACAACAACACCCTTTGTATGCAGTTATCATCATTTATATTCGTTTCTTTTTTCATTTTTAAAATTGTGACGGTGACTGAACTGCGCTAGAATGCAAATCTCAAGAGGATTTTAAAGCTCAGCCAATAAAAATGCTTGCTGTTTAAGTAGCACTAGATATCCCTGAATAGTCAATAATGCGCCAATTTCAAAACACTGACGCAAATATTACTGGTAAGCGCACTATCTTTTAGCGTATTTGAGAATCAGAGTGGCTTCAACTCCTAACCAAGCACCACCCAATGAAAGAGAACGCGCATATTCATATGGCCAAGAGACCTTTCCTGGCTTTCCGCAAATCGCACCGCTCTCTGGCTGGATCAATATACCTGTGAATTCACAGGCGCATTACAGCGGGCCATATCTTCCTTATGTTCCACATCCACGTCCACAAAACGCTTCCACAACGTCAACCCTTTCCATGGCTAGAAATTCGAGACATTCAGCGGAAAGAGTCGCGGGCGCACGCTAGCGCTTTTTAAATATGGCGGTTCGATTTTATAACGAGTTGCATAATCTCAGTACGGCAGACTTTTATGAAAATAGAAAAGCGTCAGTGCAAGGCAAATTCTTTGAAATTGAACGAGTAATTTCGAAAAGAATTCGTACGGGCAAGGTAGGTATATATATCTTGTTTCTTCGTTATATTTTTTGCCTGACTTAATATAAAGTCACTCAAGGATCATATTTAATTTTGAAGTTTTTCAACACGAGTTATAACAGACTACATAAAATCTATTTCATATTGTTTAAAAACTTTTTTTTTCAAATCCTAGACAGAATATCTAGTAAAGTGGAAAGGGTATCACTCCTTTTGCAATACCTGGGAGCCAGAATGCAATTTGAATTCAATTGCTTTGAGGTGAAAATATTGATTTGTTTTTGTTTTTATGAACACTTGATGTATGTTTACATATGTGCCTAATATTATATTTATAAAAATAGATGTGTTATATTTTTAATTATATGTACTTCATTTGTAAATATTGTTGCGTGGGAAAGAGTCTAGCATGTGTTTCTGAGTCTTGTTTGCACTTTTGCTATTTTGACTTGCACATGAATTTTGGTATTTGTAGTGGGCATATTTGTGCATCTAGATTGTCAGAGTCACAGGCTTGTGAAAAGTGTTAATAGAGCCAAAAAAGTAATTAAAGATTTTAACTTTCATTTAGGGCATATATTTCTCCAAATCCACCATCAGAAACAGTTTCAAGTTCTACTGATGCATTGCATGCTGCAATTTTGGAAAATCTTGGGTCCAAAAGCACATTACCAACAGTGATTCCTTTCAGACATGATGTATATCGCTTTTTGTTCAACAATTTGGGAACACCAAGTGAAAGACATATACTTTTGGCGCACGAAGACTTTTGTAGGTGTGGATTTCCTAAAGATTGGCACATGCTAATTGATCGGCTGGGTGACGGGGTAAAAGTGGTCTTCCCTATCAAAGTGCGTTTGTTCCTGTCCAAAAGTCGAAAGAATTACTCGCTTTGTGAAGGGAAAATTATGCTAAAACCTGGTTATAACATTGAGAAACTTAGTATTAACTGCCAAAAACAAGCAATCTCTTTAATCTAAATTCATAGGAAAGTTACAGTTAAATATGTTGATTATTCTTTTGTGTTTCAAATTCACAAGCAACGGAAACATGAAAAATATAAACAAAGATTGGACCACATCTTAATTATATGCGTAGTAAATATGGCATCAATTGTATGCTAAATTATTATTATTTTATTGTTTTGTTTTTATACATCAGGATATTTTAATCATTGATCAAATGTATATATTTCTGTGCAAAAGTCTTTGTCGTTGAAAAAGGGAGGGTAAGATTTTAGTTATGGTCAATGGAAATGATAACCAATGGTGTAATTATTGTTTCATCTCTCATTGGATCTGCCTTTAAAACATCCTGATGATGTCACCAGGATGTTTTAAAGGGAGACCCAATGAGAGATGAAACAATAGTTACTGCAACAAAGGACAATATCTGCCTTCATGCTGATGCATTATATGCTTAAATGTATAATTAATTAAACAATGCAATCTCTCAAACATATTAAAGCTTCAAAGTATATTAAAGTATAAAACAAATCAAACATAGTCATCACCATCATCAAAGTATGAAACATATCAACGTAGTCGTCAAAGTATATCAAACATATTAAAGTTTTCGACTTTTGCCTTTTCTTGCTAAATGAATCTCCTGTTCCCAGTATTCATAATTTCTCTTTTCATATGTCCTCTTCTGACGCTCCTGGTTTCGTAGTTCCCATTGTCGAGACTCGAGTCTTAGGATGTCCCCAGTACTATCCCATTTTTGTGACTTCTTAAGAACTATATTTCTAGCCAGATCGTTATTTCTTTCAACACCCTGGCCAGAAAAAATTTTTACTGTTTTATAAAGTTCTAAAAATTTAGGAATATGGTACACCATAATGTGCATGTATGGCGTGACGTTTTTCTTCCGATAACCATCTATTTTATCCCTCAGTGAAAGAAAAAGATCAACCCACTCTTTTGCCTTTTCATGGTATTCATTTATCATTTCTATGGTAGGCTTGTTGCAGGTAATTGTTCCATATAGAATTGAAAAATTCTGCCAAATTTCTTTGACTGTGCCACAAGTTTGTGGTCGGATCACACCATCAAACTTATTGGGAAGCTCTTTCAATAATTTCTTTTTATCTGATCCCATAAGACTAGTGAAATCATACTGCCCCGACGCTTTTCCGTCCGCACTTCGTTTTTCCCAAATATCAAATGGTATACCACAAGACCTTATTGCATCTTTGAGATCAGTTAAATGAGTATGCACGTGTTCACATTTCTTTTTATTCCAGTTATCCTGAAGGTCCCAATTGATGGCATCCTTTACCAAGTTTCCAATTAATACATCCATAATTCTAAGAAGTAAATGTAATTCGTCCGGCAACACATGATCAAGCTCTATGTTAAGTAATGGTGGATTTATGCAGCAGAAATTTTCTTTAGAATGTTTGGTGCAGGATTCTTTCAAATCTTTCAAAGTTCTTTTCAGTTCAGAAGAGCAATAGTAATTGAGATCATGCATCATATTCCAGCGTTCGTCTTTATGGATCTTACACCATGCACAAGCATGGTTTGAAGTGGCGCCAGAAAGCCCCAATATAAGAAGAATAAACTTGTAATCACCACCTAAAAAGAAATCTAGCTTGATTGTTTGTCCATCTACATTTATCTCTTTTTCATCCACTAGTTGATTGATGTCTGCAAGTATATCTTTAAAGCACTTTTGTACAGTTGTATAATTTTCTTTGCCATTTACAACTCCAATAGTGTAATTCCCCTTAGCTGTCATTATATCATTAGGGGCTTGCAAAAGGCCAAAACTCAGTAAAATAAAATTTGAATTTCTGGTCATGCAAGCCCCATCTCCTGAAATTTTGAGCTGAACAGGTTCATTATTTGCAATTATGCTTGGGTGGGTGGTGACATGTTCTGCAATTCTCTCTCTTAACAGATCTTTAAATGAAACCTGAGCACCTTCTTCTTCACCCGGAGTAGATGTTATATGACAGAGGATATTTAACTGATTCCGTCTTTGCTTTATCAAATACGACTTTGGCAAATCATCACAAATCATAGTTAGTTCGTGATAGAAATTGTCGCCTACACAAAATTTATCCATGAGAAACAAAACCATTTCAACTTTTGACTTGTTCTGGTCAGACAGAGCATCAAATCCATGACAGTTGTGAGGTACACTACAACTGGATTTGCCTTCATCACTCTTTAGGTTATGTTCAAAGCCAGTCTCTGTTTCACTCACAATTATGCTTTCAATATTCAAGCCAAACGATTTTGAAAACCATAACGCTCTCTGAGCACGTGACATGAATGTTTTTAATGTTCTCGATTTTTTTTTTACTTCTGAAACATGTTTTCCTGTGTGTACTAAATTTGGGGAATTTTCCAGGATATTAACATAACTTTTGAGTTCTTTATTGATTGATTGAAGATTTGAAATTTGTTCGTCTTTTTCATTTATTACTGATTTAATTTCCTCGTAAAGTTCACGGATATCTGACTCTAGGTTTTCACATGTCTTTTTCCATTTTTCCAAATCATCCCTAACATTCTTGTTTTCCTTTTTAAGATCTGCAACAGACACTGTCTCTCCGGTATATATGTGAAATAATTTGGTTTTAGAATCTAAGTTTTGTCTCTTTCTACCCTTAAGGTTGGAATATTCTCCACAAACTCTACTAGCCAGAGTAGCAAGTCCTTTGTTGATCCTAGATCTTACGCCTGGATCTGAATTTATTGCAAATGAATTACCTGGTACTGAATACTCCAGTAAGTAAGTAAATGGGTAATTTTCTTTGCATTCAGCTACATCGCCAAAAGAAATGGTCACATCTTGTGTCAACATACTGTTCCATGCCTTCAATAGTGGATATGGTATACGCACTGCAAAAAGAGTTGTTCTGGCCATACACTTGGCTGCGTATGCTAGCGACGGTCTTTCTATACCTAGTTGCCACTGCAGGAAGCTATCAAGTTTAGTCGGGCTTTCGTCAGACATCTATGAACAATTCATAAATATTCATATGAGAATAAAACCAAAAACACCAAAATAAACATTATGACACACAGTAAACAGTTTACCTTTCAGACGATGAACACAAAGGACAAAATGTCAAGTATAATCTTGCTCAAAGCAGTCAAAGGGTTCAAATTTCCCGCGTACTTTGTGAAATTTAAGACATTGAGCCTACAGAAACACTAGATCAGCGGTAAAACGACAGCTGTTGCATAGCAACAGGTTTTTATAAAGAAACATGGCGGAGAAAACTTGATGGTTTTTGCCTTGTTCGAGTGATTATTTGTGGCGCTCGAAGTACTTCATTTCTGCTACAAAAATGCATGAACTTTGTATTCTTATGGAACCTACTTGTCAAATATTATATGGCTAAAAAACTGTTGTAAAATGAACTTTAACCTATCGACAACATACGCAGACGTGCAGAGGATCGACAGGCTGTTTACGAATAGACTAAATTTGAGCTTAAAAATTTGTAGAATCACGATTTGTGGAAATTTTATTAGTCTCAGATATGTGGCTATTCAAGGTATGAAAATATATACTGGGAACCTATTTGTCCTACAGGAGTTGTTATGAAATTTATCCAAGAGATATATTGTTTAATTTTGTAATTTTTTAGACGTGCAGAGGTTAAATTTATATAGCAGAAGTAAGACTTATTCTGCAAAACATTTGTTTGCTATGCAAAGTGAGTGTAAATCCGCCATTTTGAATGTTGAATTAACGCACTAGACAGACATAGAAAACCGCCATGTTGTTCTGCATTTCTAGCCATGCTCAAAATACCGCAGCTACCACTTCGACCAGCGATTCAAACTCTGCCACTGGTATCGCGCAAAGTTGTTCTTGTCAGTAGCATTTGCAAAACTCGTAGGTTTTGATTCATTTGTTGTATCAGAAGGTACATTCGTCGCCTTTTGCGGTGCAGAGCTCTTCGTCTTTTAGCACCACGCAAACGTTGATGCATAAAATGAAATAGAAGTAAAGAATTTCTGTCCATCTTAAGTATAGTCAATATTGCGAAGTATTGCAATGGATTCGCCGTTAATTTTGTAAATACCAGAGACACTTATCTGTCATTAAAATCTTAAGAAAGCAATAAGTACTTTTACCGTGTGACCGCGACGTGCTTGCTTAAAACTCTAGCACTTGCTTGAATGACGTCAGAAGCAAGCACGCTAATCCTTTACTAATCTGTAAGCACAAACGCTGGTGTGACCGCGACCAAGTTCATTTCGTCGGTTAAGTCACAGTGTTATGTCCACAACAAGTCAAACCATCCACCTAAAATACTACAAAACATACCGCTAGCTATAAATAAACGACTATGCGAAATATCGTCCGACGAAGACTCGTTCCAAAGTGTTGCGCCATTGTACCAAGAAGCCCTATCAAAGAGTGGATACCAACACCAATTAAAATTCCAACCTCCGACTAGCCAAAACAAAACCAATTCGCGCAATCGTAAACGCAACATCACTTGGTATAACCCGCCATTTAGTCGAAACGTCGCTACAAACATTGGCATCACCTTCCTAAAGACCCTAGACGAAGAATTCCCGGTAAGACACATTTTACATAAAATATTCAACCGGAACACTGTAAAAATCAGCTACAGTTGTATGAGCAACATCAAACAAAACATAGACGGCCACAACAAATCTATACTAGCACCTAAGCCAGTAAAAGAAACTCAAGTAAACAATTGCAACTGCCGGAAACCTACTGAATGCCCGATCCCCAAGAATTGCCTGACCGAATCTATTGTGTACCAAGCCACAGTGACCACATCTGATAAGCGACCTCCCGAAACATATGTAGGACTAACAGAAAACAAATTCAAATTACGATACGCCAATCATAAAACATCATTTCGCAGCATTCTAAAGCAGAACTGCACAGAACTAAGTAAGCGCATCTGGGATCTGAAGCAAAGGGGTGTTGAGTATTCAATCAGATGGAGTATCCTTAAGCGAGCGAAATCGTACAGTAATATATCTAAAAGATGCAACTTATGTGTATGGGAGAAATTTTTCATTATCTGTAAACCGGACATGGCTACACTTAACCGACGAAATGAACTTGTCTCTACATGCAGACATGCTAGTAAATTCCTACTGAAGAACTTTAGGTCTTAATTACGAATATCCCACTTGAGGTGTAAATTGATATGTAAAGATAATAATCGTTTAACCGTTTGTACATAATTTAAAAGTTCGTTACCCTATAGATCATATAACTTTGGCTATTTGTCTGAAGAGTGCTACACTAATTGTAGTACGAAACTAAATAGTAATGAATATGCCTTACACAACTTGCTAAGTCTTTGTGTCTTATTTGTTGATTATGCTCTGGAAATCCATTGAGCACTTTATAATTGGTTTTTATAACCCAACACAAGTTATTGTTATATATAAATGTATAAATGTATATATATATAAATGAATGAATTAAAGACGAGAAATACTTTTTCTGTCGCTACTCAGAGTTTCACGCGCCTAGGCGATCATCAGGCAACTGACAGATAATATTTTATTATTCACAATAAGTTTGGTTATAGTTAATGGTTTAAAGTTACATGTCGGCAAGTGTTAAATAAATCTGAGCGTTTGTTAAGCAGTTTCTTAAGTTTCTTAAGCAGATCTTAAAAAGCCGGAAGAAACTGCTTAACAAACGCTCAGATTTATTTAACACTTGCCGACATGTAACTTTAAACCATTAACTATAACCAAACTTATTGTGAATAATAAAATATTATCTGTCAGTTGCCTGATGATCGCCTAGGCGCGTGAAACTCTGAGTAGCGACAGAAAAAGTATTTCTCGTCTTTAATTCATTCATTTATTTACGCTCTATTGAAATCAATATCGAGCGCTCTTATGTTGTTGTCTCAAAACATTGATAATTGTGTATATATATATATATATATATATATATATATATATATATATATATATATATATATATATATATATATATATATGACAAGGTAAAAGGCGCATTAAAATTAATAATAGTATTGTCAGTCGTTATAGATTATTTTACCAAGACGTAAATCAAAATCACTTGATTACAACATATTCAATATGGATGAAGGAAACTACATGGCGATCGATTACGAACTCTACGATTTTAATCCTGCAAGAGCCAATTTGGATTCATTGCATACAAACGAAAAATCGGTGAAAGAAAATCAACGACATACCTATAATATTTTTTCTATTTAAATTCATAACAACCAGGCACCACGGTGTCTCGGTAAAGAACCAAACCAATTGAAATTCGCGCTTTTATCTTTCGATCATCTCTTATTTTGTGCGCATAGTCTGTCAGTGACTAAAAAATATCTTAAATAAAACCTCAAAATTCGCTATCAGAAAACCTTAAAATCCGCTATCACGAACCAAATTCGTGCTTTTCTTAGTTGAACATTGAAATATCTGGCTAACTGCATGAACAATTTCAGCCCCTAACTTTCAAAAAGTTTTCCTTCTCCCTGCCAATATTGTGTCTGGAATGCACATTTCCAGTAAAGTACCAATGTCCAAATAAAGACGCAATATATGGCGAAATAAAGGATAACATTCCTTTGATTTTAAAGAAAATCTTCTTTTTTTCACTGAACTCGAAGTCCGAGTTCATCTGGTGAACACGATACTTTTATTAAGCGATGTAGTGCAGTGAAATATGATTAAAAAGGACAGAGGTTCTCACGGGGGGCTCGGAGGAACAAGGGAGCACTGTAAGTTTTACAATGGAAACACAAAGCAATACATGGGAACAAGGGAACATGGGTAAATTTTGAAGAGGCAAGAGAACAAAGTGAAAATTTTGAAAAGAGAACGAACCCCCCCCCCCCCTTTCTCACATTTAGGAGACCCTCGGCATACTACCATTTGCAAAACTACTATTACCCGTGACCAATTACGTGTATTTCCGTTGACTTTTTGACCGCGTAAGTGTCATGTTTTATAATAACAATTGTGGTTGTTTGCTCACCCAAATAGTTGACGTTTACGCTGGGATTTTGCGATTTACAAGAATAATTCGAAGAAGACAATTGTATGATAAAAACGTATCACAAAGATGAAAAATTATTGAAAATGTCGTTCGATTAATTAAAAATGACATAAAGAGTTAAAATTAGCAAGAAAAAGTGTAGTTACAAAACAGAACGTATACGAGCCCAAACGTCATGTAAATAAACGTAAAACATTTGATTGGTCACGATTCACAAATGGTACTGTAGTATAATATTTCAAAAATCCCATCGAAATTTATTTGCAGCTAAATTAGAGGCTTAATTTTTCCATAATTTTGATAGATGATCAATGCGACGGTCTATACTTAAATTCTGATTATTGGGACCTTATCTTTTAAATTATGTGGCTTGAAGCCAAATCATTATGTAAACAATCAATTCGTTGCACCGTTAAGCGCCTGACTTCCACTTTAGTAGATGTTCAAGAAACAATATGATACGTATTTTTGGCTTAGGCGTAGTTTATAAGAGTTTTCCTTTTTCATTGTTCAGTTTTAGGGTTATTTGGACCAAGAGAAGTGAAGTATGATCATCTTCCTTGTAGCGTGGCTACTAGCTGAATGGTTTAAATAATTATAGTGACGTTTAGATTGCTTTAAGTTCACTAATATTAATTAAAATATTCTGAACGTTTAACTCGCACACTGTATGTTAATCCAATCTATCTTATCGTGACTCTTAAGCATAAGATGAGTATATACCTGGTAGCGCCAAAAATGTCCCCCCTCTTTGATTTCCTGTTGCAGACATAGTAAAATAAGTATTACAGCCAAATAAATTACACATTATGCTTGGATAGGTAAATTAGATTTTGATATTACATGATTTGATCAAGATTTTAACTGAACATTTGCTGAGATATGGAAATTCAGATCGAGCACGTATTTTTGAAACTGCCAAAAAATTGCAAAAAGGTGCTTTTATTTAAACGCATGCTACACGTAGCCTTAACAACCTATCGATCGTTCTTTTGGTGACGCATTGGTTTCTGCTAGGCAAAGGTGTCTTTAACATATCGACATGTTTCCATGATTGAGTAAATAGCGATATTTGGAATTTTTACTAGTACGTATTTTAAAACTATAAACCCTGTGAAAAAGCTACTCAATACTCCGCAGTTACAAATAGTTGGTTCAATAGGTTGTTTTATACAAATTGTATGGGGCCTAATAAGGTCGGTACACACTAGACAGCAAGTCGCTACAAAATGTCCAACAACAAATCGCTTCGTGTGTACAGTCAGGTCAAAAGTGAGGCGACAAATCTCAGGCACACAAAATCAAACCATTCCAATCAAACAAATACGGTAGCACGCAGCAACAAAATTGTCACTAAAATTCTCCTGTTCACACGAAACATGTGCGTGGTTAAATAAAGTATTCCATACCATACCAAACAGGCGCTGCAGCGATTTGTCGCCTAGTGGGCACAGACCTTTATTGCTGTGGATCGCCCGACTGTTACAGCATGCGTAAAGAAAGTGTGAATCTAACGACTGAAAGGTCTAGCTGTATCAGTGAGAATATTAATGAATTGAGATCAGTTGCCATGCTTTACCATTTATGGAATGCCCATGAGACTTTGCGCGCTCAGTGCGAGGCGCGTTATTTTTAAATTTTGAAAATAGAACATTTTGAAAATACATCGTGTAGAATATGAAGCCAATTGCACCTTTGTGTTGCAAGCGTGGAAAAATCTTTGGCACCAAGGACGATTGAAACTTTAATTGAAACCGACTGTTGAGTAAATGTCGCTTTTTAAGTGAACAGCTTCTCGGCATTATCGGTTTATACAAAAAGACCTATTTTATACGTCGCTCTTATGTCGAACTTTCGTCGCGTCAAATGCAATTTAAACAATAGACATTGAGATGTATTACCTAATTATCTATTGTTTGAATTTCATTTGACGCGACGAAAGTTTGACATAAGAGCGATGTATAAACTAGGCCTAAACGTGCTCATATAAACAATGCTTAGAAACCAGGCTGAAGTACTAATCAGTACTCTCAACTTACCACTATTACGCTTCTAGCTGACTGTCGTAAAATTCTTTTCCTTTCTTCTTGTAATCTTCCTTAAGCTGAGGTGGGATTTTTTTCCATCTCTTTACCAGCTCTTTATTTACGTTTCCAAAATCACAATTTTCCTTATTTTGACTCATTTGTTCCTTAATCATGTTTGCATGTTCTTTCACAAACATCATAAAAGCATTTGGTGACTTTTTCATTGGCTCTGTTCTTTTTTTCTTGTGGCTCACTTTGCTTGCACTTGCAGAAATGTTAGCTCTTTTCTCCCCTTTGGCATTTGCATGAAGTGTTTTCTTCAGATCTGTTAATGCTCCAACTCGTCTAAAATGAGTCTCGTCAACCCCACGAGCAATAACATGAACAGACGAGGATCGGGGAGCTTTTTCAAGTCTGTCCAGCTTGAGACTAAATTGAGCATTGCATGGCAGAGCATTATCCTTGATTGCTGTGGTAACAAATTCAGGTGAAACAATTTTCCACTTTCGTTGATATGCTGTTGCCACAGATGAATTGATTTTTTCTTTCTTGTCACATTCTTTTTGTGTTGTGATCAAAATGATGTCAACAGGAAGCCCGATTGGAATGGTTTCTGCATTTAGTACTTTACCACCATGCATCTTAATGAGACCAGTTAATCTCTCATGGGTCATCTTGTATGACTGCAGTGAGCCAGCTATAACAAACCTGCATCCTGTTAGGCAGCCATGGTTTTCAGGACCTGTATTTCTTGTGCTTGTAGCATCTGGTTCAATTGGTGAATGGGTGTCATTTGCTTCTCCTGATGTTGGACTTGGTACTTCGCTTTGATCACTGTTGTCTGGTTTTCTTTCCATGCTAGTATTGCAGCTGCTGACAAACCTTTTAAAATTCTCCTGGACTGGCTGAGGTGCTTCAGTTATCCGTCGACGAATCTGCCTGTACATGTGCTCAAATATAGCTAGTATGGGATCACTGAAGGTCTTGCCACCATCTCGAGAAGTATGGTTGAAGAAGTGCTGCTGGTGTTTATAATGTAAATGTTCTCCTCCCTCTGTCGAAACTCGCATTATTGAATGAAACGGCAAAGACCTCAGTAAAATTTGTACAATATCCACAGCTTTAACCATATATGGTGTTATTTTGTCTTTGCCATATCGGAAACACATTAGGGCATGAAAGATGTCAGCATGTTTAACATATTCCACAACCTGATTTTCTGTCACACCAAAATGGTAATCATGAACATTATGCGAGTCTGACAATTTGCCATCTTTAAGTTTGGGTTCTGGGTCCAAACGACAAATCTCGTACATTTTGAAATGACTCTCCCAGATTAGATTCTCACAGTCATACTCTGTTATTCTTTTCGTTGGCCAATTGATTGCTTGTTGGATGCTGCTTGTTAACTCCCCAGGACAACTGATCTTTGGTGCAACATTATCAAGAATGTGTGGATATGTTGCATTCTGGAAGTAAACAGGTGGTGCACAGATCGTTCTTATTATGTAATTGTGCACAGGTCTTATTGAGGGAGACTGGAGAAAGTTTGTTCTTACCAGATTCAAAATGAAATTTGAAATGTCCACTACGAACCCCACGTGCATTGATATTACTCTCAAAGTGATCTAGAGCACTGTCTCGATCCTTCTTAGAAATGACTGATTCTGCTTCAAGGCTAAAGATAGAGTTTACTCTTAATGTCAGTAGCCTTTCTGTTATTCTTGTGAACATATGGTCACAGCACAAAAGAAATTCATTTGTAGAAAGAGCAGGTAGAAGTGATTCAGGCAATTCTCGATTTATACAACGATTTAATCCTGATCGCAGTCCAGTGTCCTTAGAAACTTCTCCCTTGGTGGCAACTGATTCATAGTTATATATATTAATATTAGTGTCACTTTTTGGATCCAAAGAGCTGTCAGCAATTGCATCTAGAAACATAGAATCTCCAGTCAGGTACACTTTGTGGTCTTGACCCTTCATAATTTTAATCCATTCATTCAGCCATCCTGAGCTCTCTCCAGCTAAATTTAATTCCAAATTAAGGCGCGAATCAGCAAAAGAAAAAATCGAAACTGGCCACAGTTCATCGGGACTTTGAATTTTGATCTTGTTCAGCAACTGCTCATCATTTAGATTGCCAATGGCCAATAGCACACTTTTTTGCTTACCATATGTCCTGGCATCCCCATACAGTCTCCAGTATTCCTGTGCTGGAAGCCAAGGGTAAATAAACTTTAAACACTGGTGCAGCCGGTAAAAGTTTATTTTCCAGCCAGTTGCTGTTCTTTCTGGCTGAAGCACAGCAGTAAACTCACTCCTTTGTTCTTTCTTTAGCTGATCCACAGAATATCCACTGTCTAATAGTCCAGGCACTCTTCTTCTCAAATCTGAAACAAACTCACTAGAATTCATATTGTACTGAACATTCAGAATATGGTGTTTGTCAATATGGAATCGTTGCACAGCATGGTCTGAAGTCATAACATCATATGCTGTTCGACCATGTTCATGGGCATGCTTGGATATTTCAATAATATCCTGAACCGAAAGTTTCCCATCCCATGTCGAGGAAGTACTTGTCAGTGGTGAGGATGTTTTACTCGAACAAACAGAGTGAGCAAACCCTAATATAAAGTCATTTTTGGATCCATGGTGCACTTCTTTAGCTGCTCGAAGGTTAAATTCATGTTGTTGTTTATCTCGGTTTGTCAGCGGTCTTGATTTAAATTTTCGACCAGCCTGTGAGATAGTATCCTGCTGCTTTTGTTTTAAGTTTTCTCTGTGAATAAGAGTCGATGATGGCTGATGTTTATTGGGTCCAGAAGTACCTGTAGTTGGTTGATATGTACTGGATTTTGTAGACCTTGATTCACTTTCAACATTTTGTTGATTGCTTGGGGACGGAGAGTGCAAGTCAAGTACTGGTACTGTGTTAGTGCTTGCTGGATTAGGTACACAATCTTGTAGAGTAGTAGTGGAAAGCCAGTCTCTTTCTGCTAAATGTGCCCTGTTGATTATGCAATTCCTTAAAATCTTAATTCTTTCTTGTGAGGCTTGATCAATAGAGGTCTTGTAACCACAGAAGCCCATTAGCAATGAAATGAAAGATTGATAAGAAACATATTTCTTTTTCATACCATCACATATAAAAGTGTCATTCAATCCTGTGAGAAATAAAATTAAATAAATATAGTTTAAAAGTTAATATTACTTCTTTTCCAAATTTAAACTTATTAGGCACATGGAAACTTTCTGATGTCAAACAGGTCTTCAAACATTCAGGCTTGATCAATAAAAGTTGTTTTTGCTGAGGTTTTCATATAAACAGGTTACAAACACACAGTCTAGTGAAGTCTGAGGTTGGAATCCTTGTATGAGTTACACTGTTTTAGAGAAGGTTTAGTTGCTTGATCAGTTTTGACAGATTAAGAGAAAAACACTCTGCTCTTGACTAATAATGCTATTTGGTTTCAACTCATTAATTTCTACAATGCAACCTAGCTGATGCACCTTTGTATTTTAGCTTAATGGGTTAAAAGGTTGAAGTTTACAACTTAATAAGTCAGTATAAGGAAATAGTATAGGACACATTTTCCATCAACAAGGGCACAGGCAGCAAGATAGCATGCAATTTAAGTTACTGACAGCTTGCATTCTCTGTAAGGTATCAGTGCAGTATTTAACTCAATATAATTATTTCACAGCACGAAGCATGAAATTAATGACAACAGGGGCCAGTTGTTCAAAAGCTGGTTAGCTTAAACCTGGGTTAACGTAAAATTAAAATTAAATCTCCCTTGAAGTTTGTTTATAAATTTGGAAATAATTATTTCTTTAGAAGTTGTGTCTAAATCAATGGTAGTTTTAACTCCAAAATTTTAAAGTAAACAGATGTGTAGAAATGCAGAAACTTAAGCAGTGGGTTAAATTTTAACCCAGGGTTAGTGCTAAGCCAGCTTTGAACAACTGGACCCAGAAGATATAAATGGGTTTAGAAAATGTCATACCTCTGCTATTCAAAAATAATTCGATGCGAGAAAAGCAAGATTTCTTCACCTCATTGCACAAATTAAGCACCTCTAAAGCTTCTTTGACGAGGAAATATATTGTGTCGTTTATCAGGTAATAACTGATTGCCACCGGCCATTTCCATTTTTCTGCTGCGTTTCCTCTCGACAACTGAATCTCCCTTTGATTTTTTGATGTTTCAGTTTTGCCAAATAGTCCAACAAATACAGAAAAAGGAACAAAATATTGTGTTTACAGTTTGGCATCGTCGAACAAGTTCATTCTGACCGAAGCCCAGCTCTACGGAGTAAAAAACCGATATGAATCAAGCCCTAAAAATTTGCTGTGTTTATAAAATTTTATGCTATTTTTCAAGCCTTGTTTTTTCTCACTGTCCTTTGAAGAACGAGAAAAGCCGAATATCTGCCGAATGTCGCCGGCGCGCGATGTGCTCTGGGATATATACCCCGCGGTCAGAGGGTAAAAATCCCAGAATTCTTTGCGAACATAATGACACACCCAAACGGGGGTAATTTTTTCATGCCTGTTTTGAATAAAGGAGGTCAGCATGATCTACGTCAATCAGCAGATCCACGGTTGACTTCTGATGAATCTTTGGAAAGTTTATATTCTTCAAGTGATCCCAACGCTTGGCAGACTTATTCCAATCAATGACTTCCATATCTCCAGTCACTTTCTCTGCTGTGAAGGCGTTAACATGATGTGCAACTTTGCCATCCAAGCTCTTTAACTCAAACTCAACGGGCATAGTCACAAATGTTTCCACTAGTCCGCTCAGCACATTCACCGACGCCTTTTGGAATTTTCCTTGTAGACCCAACTCCGCCGCCACATCAGTGTTAATATATGTTTTTGTACTCGCGTCATCCAATAAGGCATTAACTGCAATTTCACGATTGCCATTCTTGAGAATCACAGGTACTGTTCGTAATGTTATGAATCCATGACTGTCTTCAGATGTTTGTCGTTTCCTTGTTGAATGGGACCGAGTACTACTGTTGGTTGGATTATCTTCTTCAATAAATTCCGCGGTTGTTTCTGTTTGGGTAGCACTACAAGATGTTTTAACAACTTTTTGATCGCATTTGATTGGAGGAGTTTGTCGATTTTTCTCAAACTGACTTCGATTGAAATCATCTAGGTTGAACGTTGTATGTAACAGTTCATGGTGGGTTTTCTGACAACCGTCCTTTCCACAAACTCTCGTTGTTGGGCACGAACTTCCAATATGATCCTGATCCAGACATTGGAAACACAGCTTGGACTGTTTTGCTACGTTCCATCGTTGCCATGGTTTTAACTCTCGAAATTTATTACCGTTCCACATTCCATGACAACCTCCACACTTGGGACATGCCTTTGATCTCGACTTTGACTTATCGTGTCGTCCGAAATAGGTTTGTTGATTAAAATTCTTCTTTCTTCTCGAGTCAGGGCGAGACGTAAAGCCATGAATTGTTTCAGACGCCGTTGTAAGGAATTCCACTTCCTGGAGCATCCAGTCTCGTAAGGCTAATACGGACTCTCTTTTCTGGTTTTCGTAGATCCAGCGATGATATCGAACAAGTAAGGATTCTGCCAACTTTTTTTGTACGGTTACATAAAGAACACCATTACCCAATTCTTCATTACGACCGGCTTCTTCTAGATTAACAATAACCATATCCAACATGTCTGCGATTTTCTCTAACTCTTTCGGGTTTTCGTCTTGCATAGGTTTTAGTCTTTCGATTTGTTCCAGATGCAACGCAACTTTCCCTCGTTGACCACCAAACTTTCGTTCCAGTCTCGCTTTTGCTACTTCGTAGGTTGTCGCCGAGTGTCCCAAATTCTGGATTGTTCTTAATGCTTCACCAGACAAGCATTGTCTCAGCTGCAGTAATTTGTTTTCAGGTGTTGCTGGTGCTTTATCAATACATGCCATAAAGGCCGCTTTCAAGCTTTCATAATGACTCTTTTCACCGTTAAACACTGGTATTGTGACACGTCTCAGCTGCTTCCATAGGTCAGCGCCGATTTCACTTTGAGATGATTTTGCCCTTGGTGTACTTTGCTTGTAGAACTTTGTCCAATCACTGTTCGATGAACTTCCGATTTTGCATTCATCCGACCTTGGCGATGGACTAACTTTAGCTTTAGGCGGTTTTCGAAACTGTAGCTTCGGGGTTTTCTCATATTCCTTTGTTCTTTCCCATTCTAGTTGGACTTGACTTTCTAGCTCATTTATTTGCTTGTCAAGTTCATCTTCGAATGTTTCGATCACAGTCTTTGAATACTGCAGTTCTTTAGTTTGTTTAGAGTCGAATTTTTTACTGCCTTCCCCAACTGTCTTCTTGCTGTTGGTTCGATTTTTGGTGACTGTTCTCCATGAAACATCTCCGAAAATGTATTATTTAAATATCGTTGGACTTGATTCAATGTTTCGCTAAATTCCTGCTCCATTTTCTCGATCTCTTCAATTGTTTTTACTTTGTTTTGGCGATCTGTTCTGCTTAAATACTCCTCGACCAAAGCTTCGAAAATTTCCATAAGTTGGTCTTCCTTAATAGACAATTTTTTACAAGCTTCGTTTATTCGACTTCGATTCGATTTATTAATACATTCTTCTTCTAATAAACGTAAGACTTGATTTCTTGCTTTAGTAAAGGCAGTTTTAGCGATAGCTTTTCTATATTTCAAGCTGTCCAAGCACTCGTCTGTCGTTACGCTTTGTCGCTCTCGATAACGCTCTTCATGTACGTTTGCCGTTTGCATTGCGGCGACTAAATCATTTAACGAACTTCGTAGTTCAGAATGATTGGACATTTATCAAACTGAAACCACTCTCTGCTACCATAAAATGGTTGGAAGCGACCGAAGTAGAACGACGAGAACCATTCGATTAAAATTGTTTATTAACGCACACGATCAAGATGCACAAACTTATATACAAACATTAGGACTAATTAGCCATGCACTACTTCTGTTCACACAGTCTAACACAGACCATGGAAATGCAACGGTTATCCGATTCCTTTGTCAATATCCTTGTCAATAACTTTGAATTTGTTATGATTCTTGGCATTGTGTGCTGAATATAATACAGCATATGCAAAAGGAGGTAGTGGTGCCATACATATGCCCTTCACTTTGTCATGCACCTTGCGGGAAATGCTGAATTGCTTCTATAAAACAACTCGAAGAAATCTGTAAAAAAAATGAAAGGAAAATTTCTTGGTATATTTATACACTATTGAAATCAAGTCAATCTAGATGAGGTTTGCAGACTCAGCGAACATCTTTGTTCTATCTTTTTGTTTGTGTTTATGCATACCTGTGTACGGTGAACACAATGAAATTTTGGTATAATGAAGCAATCGTCCAATAGCGTTACTTCGCTGAAGCACTCAATTATACGATTGAAATTGCTAAGCAAAATTTCAAATTATTTGTGGACGGTGAAGCCAACTCAACATAAACTTATTATAAGTCTATAAGCGCTTGGAATTTTGCCGGATTTCACGACCATGTTTGTATTGACTATTATTGAAAAGAGTAAAAGTATAGTAAATCTCTATTGTACCATGTAAGTGGCTGTATAAGAAAATGCTTTTAAACTTAATCTTTGTACCAAGTTGCCTACAAAGATTATCATTGAGAGATCTATAGTTTTTTTTTTGCCGTGGGCTCCAAGCACTATATATAGGCTTACTGCTTGTAAACATTGACTGATCTGTTAAACAAATCACTTCTTCTAAACTTGTCAAAATAGGAGCTCTGAAAGCCCAATTTTTCATCAAATTCGATTTCGCATACGATACGTTCTACAATTTCTTCACTCGCAAGTACAAATTATACATTATGCTACGTGTAATTAAAACTCTAGAGTATATAATACAAACTATATAAGCACCGAGTTCAATTATTACAATGACGTTACAGGTTTATTCTCCTTACTGAGACAAAGCTCTAATTCCTTGATCTTTTCTTCGTCTTCCTTTACCTTTCAATAAAATTCTTTGAGCAAAGCTTCATCAACAATCGGTTCATCTAATATGCCTCTCCGTCGAAATCTACCTGGCCGCCATGACTGGCTTTAAACTTAGTTTTGACACGGAATACCAATAGAAAAATTCCTGAAGACACTTGAGTGTAAATTTCAGCTTGATATTCTAGACTATAAACAAAAGACTTTTTTAAGACCGACCTGTTTTAAGTGCAAATGAATGCTTATTTCATTTTTATGAAAGTAAAAGAATGCTTCTTTAGTGGAAATGAATGCTTATTTTTGTTATAAGTGGAAATGATTGCTTATTTAGTCTCTATAAATGGAAATGAATGCTTTTTCAGTGGAAATGACTGCTTCTTTAGTGGAAATGAATGCTTCTTTAGTGCAAACGAATGCTTATTCATGCTATAAGTGGAAATAAATGCTTATGCCATTTTATAAGTGGAAATTAATGCTTCTTTCAAGGACATATGTGTGTCGATAAGTGCATTTATCATATCACTATGGTAACTAAGTAATGAAGGTGAAGAAAAAGAATAATTAGACTGATGATAAAGAGATACATCCTGTTTTGGTGACCTACGTGTCATGCAAGCATTGTGCTTTTTGATAAAACTTCCTGAAACGCATGCAAAAATTTCAACTGCAAGTGAAAGCAAGTATTTTAAAGCAGATACAGCGAAAGTTTTTTGCTTATTCCTTCGAGCATGTTACGATACATCATTCTTGTGCTTGGATGCTCTCGGGTTCTGCTTGTTACTGGCGGTAAGTACTCTACAGCGATTTTGTTCTCCCCACCATAAAGAACTCTTTGAAATTTACGCGATGGAGCTCAATTAATATAAGTGCTTTTAATTAAAGTCATAGGCATTAAATACCGGTCGAACAAATTCATTTTATCCAAATTAGGACTAATCTCTTTCACAAATTAACTATTAATTCAAACATTACCATTTTAGTACGTCTGTCAGCTGCTAAATATACGCAAAGACCACTCCGCTTTCTAATGGTACTTGTTAAGATCTGTCGGCTAAGTATACAATATACACCATGACTCCGTTCCCTCGGTACTTGTAGTCATCATATAATTGAGTGATCAAGCTAGGGTAATATTATTTAGCTATTCTTTTCACTTTCTTATGTGAAATTTATAAATTTAATTATTTAATAATCGGTATCAAGCCTGTGCCAAATTGTGAAATTACGTCATTTCAAAGTTGGTTAATCCGTGATAAATTTGCAGGTTATCATAACTGCATGCACGTACTGTACAGTTCAAGAGTTTCTTCATGTGATGTTTCCAGAAAAGCTGGAAAAAACATGACCAGTTCCGGCTGAAAATTCAGTTTATCTTGCAATATTATTGATACGTTTTAGCCATATCACGCATTGAATAAGAGGCACTCACTGAAGGAATACAGCAAAATGTAGCAACTGCAAGAATAGGGCTTAAAGCTAAATTACACGAACATATTGGCATCATAGACTACTTACAGACTAAAATATACACTTTCTTCGCATTTTAAAGCAGTGGTTTTTGAACATGTTCTTGTATGTAAGCAATTCAAATTATATGAATAACATAACAGTTTGAAGAACTCTTTGTCTTCAAGTATGATTATTATTATTGAAAGTCAGTCTTCATGTACTTTACATTTTTCAACTCAGAAACGTCCCTATTTTCACAAGTATGTATGTGTGCCTTCAAGAAAAGAAAAGAGCATTATTTCAGTAGAAACTGTAACTCCTAATCTCAATCTTTTTTAAAATGGTACTATAGTCAGTCAGACGCTCATGTTTCAGTAGCGGCTTCTCCACAGGAAGCGGAAACTAGTAACGTATGAAGCCATGACAACCAGTCTTGTTATGCTGTCAAAACTCTACTAAATAGTTTAAAAAAAATTGATTTGTATAAAATTCATTACTAAAAAATGCATTAAAACAAGCAGTTGCTATGGTTATTTGATACACAGATCAGACAAAATCACCCCATGATTCCACCTAAATGAAACACTGGAAAAGTATGGAGCTGCAAGAAAAAATTACGGTTGTTCAAGGTCGGCCACTGCGAGATGCATGCTTTATTTTTCATGTCTATACGACATGGACACAAGCATCATATCTACGCGTGGTGCATGCAATTATAAGGCAATTATATTTATTTTGCTTCGCCTGTACAAAAGCCGCGTCACCACAACTGTTTAACATACCAATAACTGTGGGGCTTAAAATAATATAAGGTAGAAAAATAATCTAGATGTGCAGTACTGTATAATCTATAGGGATTGTTTGTCTTATAATTGGTTCAGCAGCTTTAAATAATGCTGACTTTTCAATCACAGCTGTCATAAATTCTTTCTTCATTAGCACAAAATATTAAAAGAATGCGAAGAGTCACAATATACTCGTCCAATGTTGAAAGCTCTCCTGCCAGTTCTTATCGCATGAACAATTAGCTTGCAAAAATGTATACATTTTTGAACTACTATTGTACTAGAAATACATGCATGCTGAAACCCTTTGCCACTAAGAGCATGCAACTATATTTTCGGAATTACATGAAGTACTTGAATAGGTTGTTGTCATAGCAACATGGCAATTGTTATTCTTTCTGTATATTTTTCAAAATGGCAAAATATCAGTTTTTAATCCTTGTTTTACTGACAACTTTTTTAATTTAAATGGCACTACATTTGTCATCAGTATTTTATTACGCCTAATGTAAGCTTAAATTTGGTACAAAATACGACCTATTAATTACATTAGTAATAAGAAGACAGTCTTTCATTTACAGAACATAAACTTATTCTGGAATTTAAACAGTGAATAAACTGGATGAGTACGGCTATGCCGGCCTTTATAAAGCATCAAAATACAAGTATAAATGCGCATTATCAACAAAATTGCCTTGTGTTTCACGCTATAATCAATTCTTGGCGCTTCTGTCTATTTTCCCCGAATTAATTCCCTTGTAGCAGTCGTTCTCGTCTTATTTCTCGCCTTTTTGGATGCCTTAAGTGTTTGCTACTCCTGATAGTCCGCCATATTCCTGAGATCAGAAATGACCGCCTTTCGTTGGTTGTGAAAGTTGCCAAATCTTTTTGCAAAAATACGAAATATTGTAGTGCGAAAAGCAAATTTAGATATTTGCTGTCAGTTGAATAAGTGATTAATCAATCAACAATAAATTTTAATTCTGGCCAATCAGTGTTAGCCATTCATGATAGTCCGCCATATTGTTGAGATCACTGTGAGCATGACGTCATAACCTACATAAAAATATCATCCCCATCGCCCATGAACAGCGACTTTGAGCTTCGCTAGTGCAAAATTAGTAACCATTGAGTTATATTACATCTGGAGAAAGCACGCAATTCTCTGTTCAGTCAACAAGCTGAAGGAAAAAAGATGGCGGATTTCTGATGAATCATCACGCTATTTGACGCCATCTCACGGCATTTGATGCCATATCTATGGCAACGGCTAAAGGTAGTAATGGCTAGGCAGGCTCAATTTTGAGCCCACAGCGGTTTTCACACCCTCCTGGGTCTCATGTTTATTTTTTTGGCAGTGAATTTTTTTGTCAGTGAGAATGATTTTGATGAATTTTTTGGGACTTTTACGATTTATTCAAACATGTACAAGTTATTCATTATATACTTGGCCTTGTACAGGAACGGACAATTAATAAAGTCTTGAAAATGTTGACAGTTGCAAGATTTTTGAGGTGATGAGGAACACCAGCCTGAATTATTTGAAGTTTTGTATTTAACAGGTATTTGAAAATTTGATTTTTTTTCTTTTAAGTTTATTTTTTCAGATTTTATGTTCAATGTTGTTCTATATCAAATTTGTAAGCCTTACGCCTGAATATACTTACAGTGAATGTACAGATTTATGTTATGTATAACTTGGATCTGTTGGATGTAAAAAGTTGAAATTGCCTTTTGGTATATTTTATATCTTTGAATTATAAAAACAGGGTCCTGAAAGGCTAATAATCCCGTTGTTTAAGTGCACAAAGTTTTTTGTTGTTTTGTGGGAAGTCCCAGTGCATGGAATCCTATTTTTTCAGCAAAAATATGCAATTCCCAGCTCCCAGTTTACTTTTTTCAGAACCCTTTAAAAATCTCATATTCTGCCAAATTAGCTCTCTTATTCAGGTACATTGACACACAGTTTGTAAAATTACCCACCCTGTATGCAATCAGACAGTAGAATACATAGAAGTTTATTTAGGCATAGAAGTGTATATGTTTTCTACACTGGCACAAATTGACACATATGTCTGCAAAAAACACACCTCACCTTTATTTGTGGGTCCTATGCCTTTTTAAGGAAGGGGTCTCAAAGTCATCCTTTTCCTAATGCAATTTTCTACTGATTTCAATGAATCCTGTGTGCAACCACCATGCCCTGGGTGATGTCAAAGTGTATCATCTCACATCCTTTCTTGTCAATGTTATGTTTTTGTTTCTAGTGAACACTGTAAATTTGACATCTGCTGTACAGACTCTTACCTGTTGTTTTTGTATTCTAGGGGAATGTCAAAAATACATGCAAAATGTGTCTTGAAGATAGCATTTATGAAAGAAATTAAAGATAGCATTAATGCAAGACTAATTTTGGACTTTTTTAATTTGCCTTTCTACATGTATGATTACTAGCTTAATAATATACAAGGAAATGTTTCTGGCTGTGATTGGTTGATTCGAGTGCAGTTAATCCCAAACATCACCCAGAACAGTGCAAAAATCTGTAACAACAGTGCAAAAATCTGTAACAACAGTGCAAAAATGTGTAACAACAGAGCAAAAATCTGTAACAACAGTGCAAAAATCTGTAATAAGCTCTTTGAGCGATGGGATTTACTCACTGAAAAACCAAAAATATGGCGGCCGAATTTTCACGTTTGCTTAAAGATTTCGTTGAAATTTCAACACAATTTGGGATTCTTCTCTGACAATTATGATCACAAAACAAACTCTAAAGTATGCTGGAACTTTGTACATAAAACGTTTAGCCATGGCTTTTGTAAACATGATTTTATAAGCGAAGAAATTCGAGAATGAGTGCACTTGCATAATGCGAAGTTGTAAGTACAAAATGCTTGTTTGAACATTTCCTTTTTATATTATTAATAAGTAATAGTATAATTTCTCGTGCAATTACGGAAAACAAGCACTCGTGAGTTTTTAAAAACCGCAAATAGCGCTCGTCCTTCGGACTCGCGCTATTTTGCAGTTTTTAAAAACTAACTCGTGCTTGTTTATCCGTAATTGCACTCGAAATTATACTATTACCTATACTAACATTAACAATGTAACTTTAAGAATAGAAGTGACTACTAACTTTTTAATATAGAATTTGACACCTTATTAAAACATTCTTTATGTCATAGATATGACATGATAAAATTTCTGTTTCCGTTTTTTTTACATATGTACGCTTTATGCCATGTTGAGGTGAGGTTCTTACAGTAGATAGGTCCTACAAAATAAGAAAGCAGTAACAAGTATATTAGTATATTGTAGCACACTTTTGCCTTTACAACACAAGGATACACATACATCTAGTAAAGAAAGCAAATGCCTGTATTCAATAAGGGTGGAACTATCAAGGATTCTTAAATACTGATAAGTCAGTGATATTTACAATTGTAATTGCACAATTTTATTTTTACAGAGTGACCCCATTCAGTACTGGGCCTCTGTATTTGGCCTTGAAATGTCTAATTTTCTACGAACATGCAGTCAACTATTGTATCTTTAAAAGGCATCAATGGCTAGTACAAAACATGCAGTTTTCTGCAGGACCCTGTCACTTCTAAATTTCTTCTGATTGTTAATGTAAAGTGTGAGTTAACTTGGTGCATTTGGGAAACAAAACCTCTTATGCCATGTCCTGGATATTTTCCCTTTTCTGTAGCCGACTTTTTTCTCAGGAATTGGATTTGCACATACTGGCAGGCCAGTGTGCATTCCGTGTAAAGTTCACGCTGAAAATTCGATATTGTACGCCGACTTTTATTATAAATTATAATTATTATGATTTTTGAAACTCCACGCCGGAGATATCCGAACTCTTGTGCATGGAATGCACCATGGCTGGCAGGTACAACCCTATAACAAAGCGAGTGTGTCCTTTTTTCAACTCTTCTGGTAGTATCTACTTTCTACATAAGCAACTTAGCCAGAAAGAGTTGCATAAAGATGCTGCTGAGTCCTGGAAAGTCTGGCTAACATATGCAGCAGCATTCAGCAAAACAAAACGAAGCTAGCAATGAAAATACAATGCTCAAAAGAAAAAATCTATGTCAATAATCTTTGACCATTCGTATATAAGATCTAAGGAATCCAAACAGGACAAACATCGAAGCCTGTTGCCGTGTCTGTATTAGTATTGTACGCAAAATACAAAGAATATGTTGTGTGAATTGTGAAACACACCTGAAAGAGGAATTCCCCTGCATCTATAGAAGATTCTTGCTCTGACAAGTAAGGCAAACACCTTTTTTCACCTTTAAGAAAATGTAGTATAAAAATATATTCAAAGAAATTAAAACATTTTAAGATTATTCCCTTTTTTCTCGCTATCTCGCAAACAATTTTTTGTTAAAAACCAGGGAGGTGAAGGACTTTGCCGGACGTATAGCATCGCATTTTGGGTCAGTGGTAGCTACCTGTAGCCGGAAACCAATCGGGAACCAATTTTGCAAATCGCCGCCGTTTAATTTGCTTCAAAGATGGCGGCGCGTGCTTTCTCCAGATGTAATAAAGCTCAGTGTTAGTAACCCTCGCCCCGGGCTTACGCCCGGAACGGCGCTTCGCGCCGTTGGCTCGGGGATAATGAAAATTGGTTGGGCATTGTTTATGCCGCAACTACACAAAATTGCTCGATATAATAAGCGTACACACGGTATAGTTCATTGAGGTATGTTAAAAGTATTTTCTTAAGCCGTGCATGATTGCTTGGTATGATAATATCAGGTCGTGTGAAACGAGAAATGTTTGATCTTGGTGCGGTGAAAAAAGGCAAAACTACAAAATAGTTTAACATAGCTATAATCGTACACAGAGACTAGACTTGTACACAAATTTGAACTTTAGTATATTACACACATACACGCATTACAAAACTAAAAAGCATCTATACAGTCTTGTTTAGATAACTAAATAGTCTTATCTCAACTAGTAACCTTCGTAAAATGCCGAACCATTTTAAGTCAAAGTTTTCCATCCAACTGTCAGTTTAGTTCGTGGTATCCACAAATCATTGCTCACTGAGCCTCTTGTCACTCGATTCGTTACCAACAATTTGAACATAATGTTAGTGTTAAATACAGATCGAAAAGGAAAAATTTGTGTCTTATAAAGACCCTCAGAACGCGCAGTGTCCGAGCTCTTTTCAGGTTACAATTCCATGACACGCAATAATACAGACTGATTGGTCGTTCTGATAAAAACGACGAAATTGATTGGTCGTGGTCATTTCGTGACTGTATTATTGCGTGTCATGGAATTGTAACCGCTTTTCATGAGATATATCCCTACTTTTAAAATACTTAACTTCATTTAAATTTTTGAGCAGGTTTTCTAACAGAGTCGTTTGACTTTAAGCAATTTACATCGAGATTCGTCGAGATTCTTTCATAAATTTCTTTAATTATTTATTCACGGTACTTATCTGAGATAAATACCTCGGAAGATGAAAGAAAACCCGACTCAAAAATAACTTCACGTAGAGACTTAAATTTCAACTTTGTCGATCTCTTGTTTGCAATCTAAGTTTTGTTAATGGGATTTATTTTGCACACGTGTTGTAAACGTACAAGTAAAAACCTTCCGAGATATTGGTGTAAAATAATTACAAACAAATAAGAGCAAAAATACCTTTGGAGGAATCTCGGAGGTCAATAGCGGAGTGTTTAGTTACTTAATATTTTAAGAGATTCATCTAAAGAATTTCAAATCTAAGGCCAGTAAATTTGATATTAGACATTACATAGTTTGTCCGAACTAAAGGCAGACGGTAGTTAGAAGTAGATGCTAATCATGTTTCGTATTTTCCCAGACCATGACAGCATACGTAAGGAAAGAATACATAATCGGATGATACACTTGTTTAAAAACATGAGTAGAAACAAAATTTCTGTGCTTCAAAAAAATGCCAATTCTTCTCGAATTTTTTGTAGAAAGTTCAAAAACATGGTCTTTCCAATTTAAATGACAATCCATGAAAACTCGTAAATACT
Organism: Muricea muricata; assembly: GCA_963855995.1. Classification (NCBI taxonomy): domain Eukaryota; kingdom Metazoa; phylum Cnidaria; class Anthozoa; order Malacalcyonacea; family Plexauridae; genus Muricea; species Muricea muricata. Next base: position 4,112,207 of record OY979716.1, read on the forward strand.
TACACTTTTCCTTGGTTTGATCTCTTTACCGCAAATTTTAAGATTCATTGAAAAATTTTCTTTCTTTTGTGGCGGAGGAAAAAGAACAAAATTGGATTTTTCAGTATTCATAGATAATTTACTTGCACATAACCATTCATTCACTCTATTCAGTTGTTCAATTAAGCTTATTTCTTGGCATTCAAGGCTTATGTGAGTGCAAAGTAAATTTGAATCATCTGAAAATAAATGAAAATCAGCAGATGTCAATCTCGTATAAACTGTGACTCGCGATCGATTTTTCAAATAAGAGTAAAAATTCGATACTTATTAGAGTATTATAAATAGTAAAGAAATAAGATATCGAAATGAACGTGATGTAGATTTGTGTAAATAAACTGTAATGACTACGAAAAGTGAAGCTGCTTTTTGAGACATGTGAATTGTATTAAATTCCTTGCATGTTTGCAGCTCGTTACAAACATGTCAAACTATAATTTTGTGGGAACACCACCTAAATAAGAAATGATACGATAATATTATATCTTAATACGATGATACACCCTAGTCCCTGCCGTTCTGAGGCAAGCACTGAGAAATAAATGCTGTATATGACTGAAACCCAGGTGTGACGTCACAGCACAAGGGCTTGTTGATCAATTTTGATATGAAACATATACCCGGTTTAATGTAAGCTATCTAATTAAACCAGCAAAACATAATTTTAAACCGCATTAAAATGTTTTTAAATCTACTATTGATAAAACATGATCACTGACCCAACAAATGCAACAAACTTCATTATTTCTAAGGTAATTAGTGTGCAAATAATATATCTACATATATATTATTTATGATATATATATAATATAATATATATTGTTTATAAATAATGTATATACATATATATCATAGGTTAGAGTGCTCAAAACGACCACCCTCGTGGTCGTTCGAGCGCTCTAATAGTGGTGCATGTACGCCACTTTGACTCATTTGTGACGTCACAAAACTGGGTCCAAAAAATGGGGATTCCCCCAGCACGGCAAGCTACGTCATCAAAAAAATCCAACATGGCGTCCACCCCAAATTTTAAGGAGTCGCGTCATAAACTTTTATAAAATGCAGCGTCAGCATTCTTCAAAAAAATCGCAAAGGTTAAAAAGCGAATTTTCGAAAACGGCAAAATGAAGTTTTGCAAGAAGTGTCACAAGCGCATCGTCGAGAAAATCACGGACCACTGTGATTTGGGTTCTTTTAAAATATGCGTGTGTTCTGGTAATTTGTTTGAGGTCGACGAAAGTCTTAGGGGCAGCGTCGATGCAACGAATAATGGGGTAAAGAATGAGAATCGTACAATTAATAGCGCCCGTAATCGCGGTCATCACTAAAAAAATTGTGTTTTTGAAAACGACAAAATGGAATTCTGCAAGACCGTTTTGTCAAAATGCCCAAACGCATTTTGAAAAAAATCAAGTCACGGGGTTTTTGTAGTAAAAGAACAACAATGATATCGTTAATAACCGCGTTTTCGAACGCAGTCCAATGGGTCGTTGGTCAAGTACAAGACTCTTTTATGAGTATATTTGGTCAGGAAGGAGAACGGCAGCAACAACAAGAACAACAACAGCAGAGAATATTTGAAGTCGTCAGGACGTTCTCGAACAGCAATAGGAAGTTTACTTCGTACTTCGATACGTATAAGGTTTATGTGTACGGTCGCGTCGATCCCGTTGCCGTATTTAAAAAAGCACTGGATTTGACGGTCGAAGAACGTCAGTTAGTACCCGTTGATAAAATTCGCGTTATCGTTTCGCACCCTTCGTGGACAAAACCGTTTAGTACGAAATTAATCATGGTCACGGACGACGAGCAGTTCTTCTATACCCTTTTAAAGACCATTTTAGAGTACGTCGAATACAAATCTGTACCACTGGACGAGGTAAAGATCGAGGTCCAGTCTGCGAAAATCCCACGTGGTTTAGGTCGTTTAACGGTCACGAAGCATAACATTGGTATTAAAAGAGCATTATTACCATTAAAAACTCCGATACGATGTGTCTTGCGTGCTATCGTAACGGCACATGCGAATATCAACAAAACTAAATGGAGGAAATCCCAGATTAAAAACGGGTTCAATGATTCTCGGAAACTTCTAGGAATAGAAGCAGTGAAACTTCACGAAGACTCTGGCGTTCCTATAACTGATTACGGGAACACGTTGGAGGACGTCAAGAATTTTGCACAGCACCTCGGAATTCAAATCAATATCGTCGACGCCGATTACTTCGAAATTATTTTCACGGCAAATATCGACGCAGTTGAGATTATTTACATCTATAAGAGCAAAAACCATTATGATGTTATAACGTCTATGCCAGCATTTTTAGGTAAAAAAAACATTACTGCCATACGTGCAAAAAAAGTTACACGCAACGTGACAAACACCGTTGTCCTCTAAAATGTTTATTGTGCTTTAAAACCGGACACCATACCGGTGATAAAATAACATGTGATAAATGCAATCGGATATTTTTTGGTAAAAACTGTTTTGACAAACATCTCCGTAACCGGTCCAAAGGCGAAAAGCGAGATGTCGTGTGCGAACTCGTTCAAAAATGCACGAAATGTCATCGTACTGTGGGCGACCTAAAGGAACACGTGTGTGGGTATGCGACGTGTAGTAACTGAAAATCATACTGCAATCCAAAAACACATAAGTGTTACATGCAAACCGTTGAAAGCAAAGGCGGTGCATGCACGCGCGAAACACTATGCACCGGTCCTAAAAAAGGATGGTGCTTATGATGCAAAACACGCACGACGAAGTACATGTTTTACGACCTGGAAACACAACAGGATACGGGGGCACATGTCGTGAATTACGTGAACGCACAAGATTTCGACGGGAGCGAATTTACATTCGGTACGGTCGGTGATGAGTTTTGTACATTCGTGTTTTCGGAACACCATACCGGGTACACGTTCATTGCTCATAACGCCAAAAATTTCGATGCAGTCTTTCTCCTGAGGTACTGCATCGATAAAGCGATAAAACTATGATATGTTTTGCATATACAACGGAACTAAAATCATGTACATGGCCGTGGAAAAATATAACGTGCGGTTTGTAGACAGTATTAATTTCGTTAACGATGCGCTCGACAAGTTTCCAGAAACGTTTGGGTTTTCGGAACTTAAAAAAGGGTATTTTCCACATTTGTTTAACACGCAGAAAACCAAACGTACGTCGGGTCAATCCCACCAAAATATTATTACGATCCAGACCATATGAAACCTAGTAAACGCAATGCCTTTTTAACATAACACGACGAACGCGTTGCTGAAAATTACGTGTTTAACTTTAAAAACGATCTGCAATCGTATTGTCGTTCGGACGTTGATATTTTACGACGTGGAATGTTGTTGTTCCGCGAAAATTTCCTTAAGATAGCAAATATTGACCCGCTTCAATACGTGACGATCGCTTCGGTGTGCATGGCAGTATATCGCTCAAAATACATGTCCGAGGATACGATCGGGATTATCAAAGACGTCCCTAGGAACACGTTTAGTAAAACATCGTTGCAATGGTTACGTTGGATATCCGAGACACAAAACGTATACGTTCAACATGCGATGAACGGCGGTGAACATTTTATTCCGAAGGTAGGGAAGGTCGACGGTTTCTGCAAAAAGACGAACACGGTCTACGAATTCCAAGGTTGCTTTTGGCACGGTTGTCCTCGGTGTTATACAAAAGACCGTATTAATCCCATCAACCAACGCCATATGCTATAGCTGCAACGAACAACCGGACAAAAAAACCAACGTATACGCGATCTCGGGCACATGCTACTCGAAGTATACAAATGCGAGTTACGAAAAGACGTTGCGCTTAAAAAATGGTGTAAAAACAACACCGTTGATATCGTGACCCCGTTAAACCCACGCGATGCATTTTTTGGCGGTCGGAAAAACGTGACGAAATTAACGTGCGAGTTTAAAGAGAAGGAGTATGGACGGTACGTGGATTTCGTGAGTTTGTACCCGACCGTTAACTTTTTCAAAAAATACCCTCTCGGGCATCCTGTGAAAATTTACAGCCCGAGAACTTACGACCCGAAATGGTCCGGGTTCGTCCAATGCAAAATAGAAGCGCCCCGGGGCCTATACCATCCTGTGCTTCCTGCTCGGCTACGGTGTGGGAAAGCAGATAAGCTATTGTTTCCGTTATGTCTATCGTATGCAGTAACGCAACATCAGGGGAAATGCGAACAGACAAACGACGAGCGTGCGTTCACCGGAACGTGTTGCACCAACGAGATTGCGTTGGCACTTTGAAAAGGGTACCGCCTTCTTGAAATATAAGAGGTGTGGCATTTTCACGAAACGACGAACACGTTGTTTCGGAACTACGTTCAAGAGTTCAGGCGCATTAAGATGGAGTCGTCGAAACCACCGAAAAAAGATTTTGACGACTTTAAAAAGGAAGTTAAGGAACATCTCGGTATTGATCTCGGGGACATTAAATATAACGCTGGCATGCGACAGATAGCGAAACTATGTCTCAATAGTCTGTGGGGTAAATTCGGGCAACGGATTAACCTGACGCAGACGGAGTATGTGACCGAACCGAAAGATTTTTACAAAATTCTGTTAAACGAAACGCACGAAGATCCAGTTTTTGACGAAGGATATGGTCCAAATGAGTTTTAACCTCAAAGACCAATTCGTCGACAACTATAACAACACGCATATTTTCGTGGCAGCGTTTACGACATCGCACGCTCGCGAAATGTTGTATGAGGTGCTGGATAAACTCGGTGACCAAGTATTAGGCTACGACACGGATTCGTGCTGGTACGTAGATCGATCCGTTGGGAATACGATAGAAACGGGTGATAGTCTTGGGGAATTAACCGACGAATTAAAAGGTAGTCATATCGTAAAATGGGTCGGTACGGGACCGAAGTCGTACGCATACGAAAAAAATAACGACGACGTCAAATGCAAAGTGAAGGGTTTCGCACTGAATTACGCGAACGGGTTGAAAATTAACGCCGACGTTATGGACGAGGTTATACGTGACCCAAGTAAAAAATTACGATCGAGAAAAAAGTTGCGATTACGCGGGACGCAAAAACCAAAATGATTGTCAACCAGGATCACACCAAAACGTTTTCTCTCGGCTACGACAAACGCGTTGTGCAGGATGATTTCGATACGGTACCTTATGGGTTTTAAAAAATCGAGCATAAATTTTTATAACTTGAACAAGTTATAAAAAAAATAAAAGTTGACGGAATTAAGGATCGGACCGTATACATGCTATGCAGGACTGATAAGACCGAAGACGGGACTGATATTTATATAGGCAGCACGTCACAACGTTTAGAACGACGGTTGTGTAGGCATAGGTATAGGGCAAAGAACTTTTTAGAACAGGGTTATAGTGAAAATAACCGTTTATACAAACAAATGAACGATGTTGGAATTAAAAAATGGCAGGTTATACCCCTCCTAACGTTTGCGTGGGATCAAAAAACTATTTATGAATTTGAGAAGAGCTGGGTTAAGGCCTTAACACGTATTCTCCCATTACGGACAAGAAGGAATATGATACAAATTACCGCAAAGAAAATAAGGAGGTTATAAAAAACCGGTCCGCAAAATACTACAAAGAAAACAAGGAGATGTTTCAAGAATACTATGAAAACAATAAGAAGGCTATAAGGAAAAAGCAAACAGATTATCGAGAAAAAAATAAAAAAAAAAGATTTTATTGTGATGTGTGTGATCTTGCGTGTATTTCAAATGGCGACTTAAAAAACACTTCGAAACGTTAAAGCACGCCTACGTTTGGCTCAACGCCGTCGACTAGTTACTTATAAAACTATTAAATGAATACAGAATCACAACAAAAAAAACCGAAAAAAAATTTTTAAAAAAAATTTAAAAAATCAGTTTCAGCAAGACGTCGATTTTGGTATCGCTCGTCGCGGGCGTGATCGTCTACTTGTGTTAAAAGGAAATCGTTCTTCTTTTTTTTATTCTTGTAGAATAAAAAAATGGCAGTATTAAGGCTTAATGTTAACCTATTCGGAAAAGTACGCAGGGAGTTTTGGAATAACTGTCTATGGTACAATATTAACGGTCGTTATAGGGAGCAAAAACATTTTCGGGAGGCAATATTGTCTTATATATTTAACATCGTCGAAATTAATCCTACGGATAAGGCTGCAAGTATGATTCACACGGTATTAAAAATGAGATTTTTCGAAAAACCCGAACATCGTCGTGGTGTGTATAAGCAAATCCGTTATAAAATACTTCCAGTTCTTTGGAAAGATCATCGGGTGATCGAACGGAAAAAACAACAGAAATTAACGTTCCTCGCTAACGAACTACACGAGAATGGGAGAATAGTCGAAGCGCATATTGTCCGTACGATTGTTAAGCCGTACATACGCAACTTAAACAAAAAATAGTCGAGAATGACTGCCGTTGAAAAAATGAAAACGGTACCTCCGCTGTTTACACCTAGCACTAATTTTTACAAGCAGCTTAAAAAGCACAGCCACTTCACAGTTACCTTGCAAAGTACCTTGAGTTACTTCACAGTTACCTTGCAAAGTACCTTGAGTTACTTCGCAGTTACCAAGCAAAGTACCTTGAGATACTTCACAGTTACCTTGCAAAGTACCTTGAGATACTTCACAGTTACCTTGCAAAGTACCTTGAGTTACTTCACAGTTACCTTGCAAAGTACCTTGAGTTACTTTACAGCTACCTTGCAAAGTACTTTAAATAAATAATGGAAGAACCTAAAATAACGACGGTGGAAAAGGTTAAGGATCCAAAACGCGTCGAGCAAGGGAAACGGGCGATGCTCGTGATAACGTTATTATCGCCCGTTAACTGTTTCCTACTGATTCCACCGACGTGTGAAATAATATAGGCGGCAATTAACGAAGCGAAATACGGATCGTCTTTGTCCACGGCCATTTTCGTAATATCGTTCGCACCGCTTTTCCAAGACGTTTCCAAAGTTTCAAAATTACTTGAGAATCCATCCTTGGCGTTGACTTAAATAGTGAATTTCCGATAATTGTACGATAACGACGACGACGATAAGACAAACGGTTGCGCTGTACCGCTCGTGTCCCATATTTTTGGTAACCAATGCAATTCTCCAGAATATAATTTTTTAAAATTGTCTGTCGTGATGTCGAGGTATTGTCCTTTGCGAACTTTAAACGACACGCTCGTTTCAGTCACGTCGCCGGTTTTCGATAAGACGACGTTAAAACTGAACCTGTCCAAATGTGCGTTTGGATATTTTTGCACAAATTGTCGTTCAAGACGTTTTTTGTATTTTTAAAATTCCTTAACGGCTTATTATAATTATTACCGTAATATTGTCTGTACGACGGATCTTTAAAGTCTTCTTCAGACATTTTTTTATTGGATATCTTTAATATCTTTAACCGGAATCCACGACCGACTATCATATCCTAACCATTTTACTAACGCCATCCCGTTCTTTTTTCGAAGTACTTTTTCTATCCTGTACGTATCGTCTTTTTTGTTCACGGCAGATAATTCTTCTTCGTAAAACTTGCCTATGATCTGTTCTCCTTCGTGATCCTCTATTTCGTACATATTAGAGTCTCCCTGGAATACTTTTGATATTTTAAATATTCCTCTGTAAAATTTGCTTCGTATCCTTTTGCAAAAATACTTTTGTATTTGCTAACCCTAACAGTATCCCCAATCCTAAATTTAGGTAACGGCAACCCACCCATAACATGTCCGTATAACGTAATCCACACCTTATTTTCGTTAGTTTTGTTCACGTCTTTTGGTTTCATAAGAATGCTTCTGTGTTTGGTGTTGTTTCCGAAATTTTCCGAAAATTTGTCTAAAACGTCGATCCAGTTGTACGTTCCTTTGCTGCAAAAATATTTCCACGTCATTGTTTTTAATGTCCGATTAAACCTTTCGACGATAGCAGCCTTTTTGTCGGAATGTGTAGAAAAATAGTCTACGTTATGACTTGTCAGGAGATCTCTAACACCAACGTTATAAAATTTTTTCCCTTTGTCAAACTGAGCAACATTAGGATATTTCCCAAACCTTGTCTTAAAGTTATCAAGTAGTAAGTTAACAGCCTTGGTCATATTTTTTGTATCCTTCCGTTAAACGGGTATCGTAAAGGCATACCGACTAAGACTATCCACAGCTGTTAATATCCATCGGCAACCTTTGTTTTTACTTGCGTATTTCTCCGTATCTACCAAATCTAAATGGATTTGGTCAGCAAGGTCTTTTACAAAGGTTTTTTAGGATTTATGTTTTTAACGAGAGGTTTGTACCTTGTGTACGTGTCTTGCGTTTCTAGCCATTCTTTTACGAGCCGGCGGCTTACGCTTACTCCATTTGCTTTTGCTTTTTGGTATAATTTTTCTGCAGATTGATAACCTTCAGAACGATTATAATACATATCTCGTAATTCCAGTTCGTTGATCATTTTTTTATTCGATGTACAATTCGAACATGACGGTTAATCCAACGCCGTAGCCGATATTTGTGTTGACGTCAAATTCGAACGTTCTGTGGTCACCGTTTAATACCGATACGGACGTGTGGATATTAGCGAGGTTTAGCAAACACGACGCGACGTCAAAGACGACGTGAGAATGGCGTCAAAATGGCGTTGCAACATCCTTAAATGGTCATATCACGCCATTTTGACGCCATTCTCACGTCGTCTTTGACGCCGCGTCGTGTTTGCTAAGCCTCGCTATTATCGTAAGTCGTCACGGATTCGTTTAAACTCTGCTCGGTCGTCACTGGAATTCGTGCAAATACTCGACTCGGATTCCCGTACGTATCAAAATTCCTATCGGTATTGACACAATTACATCCGATCGTAATGTGCTCCAAACCGCGGTTAATATCAACAACCGAAGGTGATTTCGTTTTAGTATTTTTTGGAATGATAGCGTTTTCCGAAAAGCCGAGCAAAGGACCAAAATGATATAAGTTTAGTTTTTTTGGTGATAAAATACTGCACCTGTTATCATGCATATGACGTTCTAACGTAATACCCGATTCGGCTAAATGATCGGCCATCATGTTAAACGTCCAGTACCCTTGTTTGAACGCCACACCGGTCGCGGGATGATCTTGGACTGTTATGAATTTAATGAGATTGTTAACGCTCGTTCGAATGTTCTTATATTTCCACAACACGCTGATATTTTTAACGTGTATTTTTTCTCCGTACCGAGTCGTTATACATTTCCGAAGGAAAATGTTGGTTTTGCCCGTATCGAGCGATAACATGAGTTTGTCCTTTTATTTTTTAAAAAAATAAATGGACGACATAGAATTAAATAATCTTGGTGACAGACCTGTAGAAGAGGAGGAGACAGGAGAAGAAAAAACAAATACCGATTGGAGGGATGAAAGTGTCATTATTATCGGGGGTTTAATCCAGAGATACGGGAAGGACTTGACGAAGAAAAAAATGCCGACCGAGAATTAGGAAAAAAGCTCGGTGCTATTAAAAGAAGTTATACGGAAGATAAGAAAAATCTTTCTTAGAGATCTGCGTATCAATATTAATAAGGGTGATGGGCCATCTGCAAAAACTCTCTTCGAAAAATTAAAAGTGACAGTCAATAGGAAAGGGAAGATGAACGGTGCAGAATTTAACGTGGTTCGAATTATTGTCCAAAAAGGTAAAAAATTATCCAAAGTCAACGAATTTAAAGAACTTGTTAAAAATGCCGAATTGGAGCATAAAAAAACACTTGCAGCTCTTGTGAAAGAAACGTTACCAGATATTCCCGTTGGTACGGATCTTGCACATTCCGTTTTACGAAACAGCATCGAGAATTTAGAAAGTTTTATCGACGACAAAGTTGCTGAAATAGAAGCAAATAGCGTGACGGTCGATTAAGAAAAAATACGCGAATTCCGCTGTATCACGAAAACCTCCAACCATAAAGCCAATTTATAATACCAAAATTATAAATTAAAGTTAATAAAGCAATGCGAATAATTGCAGGGAAGTCCCTCGAACATTGTTCACGCAGTCATATTGGCTGTGCTAAGTTCTCATGTTTCTGTTAGGTGTGATTTGAATATTTCACGCATGGATCAAAGGTTATCGCTGTTTAACATCAGCTCAATAATCATGCTCTATGCATGCTGTGGGCACGTGCACATCATGCCAGCTTGTCTTAAATAACCAATGAGAATTCTGAATAATATGACCGAGACCTGATCGGCCAATAAAAACCGTCCGTTTGTAAGGATAACAATGCATGCTCGCCAGTCATATCTTTAATTTGTGTAAAAGCTCTCAAGAGATAGGAGCTGCTACAATAATTTTGAATTTCCACGCAAATTATTATTCATCGAAATGCCTCCTGTTCGTCGTAAAAACGCCAAAGGGATTTCTAACCGCAACGATTGATCTCGATCAACGGCGGCCAATAGTGATACGGAGAGTTTACGACGCCAATGTACTGAGAGAGGACTACCTAACGATGGACAAAAGAATGCTTTAGTCTCTCGGCTACAACAGCACGCAATCACTTCGTCTTCGAGGCCAACGGTAGACGCCGCAGGGAACGCAAATTTGTCGTCTACGTCGACATTTCCTTAACTTGACAACCCACAATCTTCGTTATTTTCCAAGGACCACTTGGCGCATATAAGATATGACCAATTGTTTCTCGTAGCGTGGAAGAATCGGTAGCCGTTATAGCAACCATGCGGCCCGTGCAGCTGTCAAAGCCATGTCCACGATGCCTCAGCAAGTTTGTTACAACAGCAGCCCAGCTGTTCTAGACGAGATCGCGGTCAACACGTACGGCAGACTCTTGTTCAAACCCAACGTCGAGCGTCGCGTCTCAGTCCTGTAGAAGAGCTTGTATAGTGTCTCCAACATCGTTTCAAGCCTGCGTGTATACTAGCTGTTGACGCGGTTTCTTCCCTGCGCTCTGGCGAGTACGGTACAGCAGATTTTGCAACAACACCAACGTCGGAAGGGGATTGTGGCACATAGTTGAGTGTCGCATCTGATATTACATCTATCATGATGTGCGCTAGCTGTATATGGTATCGTAAGTATTCCGGGCATTCCAAAATTTTTGTTGCATATTTCGTTTAAAATCTAATCAAAATGCACACAATTTGTTATTTGTGGTAGGACACGAGCATAAATAAGGCTTGCTAAGAGAGATTATATATATTGTGTAATCCTACCTGATCTAATCAGCTGAATATATTTTAACGCGGTTGAGACATGCGATACAAATATGATTGCTTTCCTAGATGAGATATCTTGAGAAATATTGAGCACAAGATCTGTATTTGACACATATCAAGAAATTCTATCCCGTTATTAAGACCAGTGGAAAAAATTTCTGCTTACACAAAGGAAAATCTATTTCTTCCAACTGTACTTAAATTTCAATGTTTACTTTCAAAAAATTAATATTACTTCTAGTGGCATTCGGCATCTTACTAGAGTTAAATTTTGACAAAGTTTATTTATTTCAAATTGGTTCCTGCTTAAGTCGCATAAGCGTCGCTAGCTGTCAGTCTGCGCGCGCCGCTCGGAATTGGAAAGTACAAGCTTCAGTATATCGATTAACGGCGCAGTCGATCTGTAAGACTAACGACAAAAGTTTCCAAAAATATTGAAAATGAAGACCAGGGCAAAACAATGTTTTTAATATGCCAAGTTATTTTTATTCTTGCCATAAAACACAACTCACATGCAATCGTGTGAAAGTGATTAAAACAGAATGAACAAATACTGTATATAAGAAAGAAAAAAAAATAATGATAATAGAAGGTCATTTCTGTTTGTCTCTCTGCGGAAAAAAAATAAATCTTGAAAGCATGCTGAACTGATTAAATAGTGATGAACAAATATTTCAATCATTAAGTTGTAATATAGAAGCTTTGTGGGGAAGCTGCTGGTATTTATCTGGCCCAATCCAGGTTTCCTGTGCCCAGGTTTTTCCCGGCCACCCTGATGATCCAGCTGTAATAAAACCAATGGTAATGCCTAAACAGCAAGTCTTACCATTTCCTGGCAAAAGCTGTCTTCTATATTACTACAGCTGTTGTGGGAGTTGGTTGTTCGTCTATGGGGAATTCACATTCTGTGTATTTGTGGGGATGAAGTGCTCCCATAATCACGTTCAGGCCATAGACTCACATCTTTAATGTTACTACAATATGTGTAAATAGTTCTAAGGACTGTCCAAGGGGATCTTAACCCCTTGGGCAGGTTAATGTTAGAAGGGATCTTAACTCCTCTAACATTGTCTTATGGGGATCTTAACCCCTTGTTCAAATTCTAGGGACTGCCCAAGGGGATCTTAGCCCCTTGGACAGGTTAATGTTAGGGGGGATCTTAACCCCTTTAACATTGCCTGATGGGAATCTTAATCCCAAGGGCACTCAGCTTACAAGCGGGCCTATATGCACCCCGATGGTTACTGTATACGAGTCCATGATTACATAAGTAATGCTATGTAATAGTTCTTTTATATTGGTGTACTTCATCACCATGACCCGTTTCTCCCACATAAACATTGCGTCATTCTTTGTGTGTTTTTGACGGACAATCTATTTCATACCGAAAAGCAATTGATCTATTAATCTTGATAACGGTTGTTTAAAGGCACAAGAAAATTATTTTCGCGATCTTGCCACGAACGAGCCTAACGCGTTAAAAAAAAGATTATACGAAGGAATGGCAGATGAATGGCAGAGGAAAGCCGATGAAATTCGGTTACGTCCTAACGAACGGCCTGAAAGCGAAACAGTTCAGTCTATGATCGAAGAAGAAGCTCAACGTAACGACTTGACGCGGTTCGAACGATTTAAATAATGGACTAAAAAAAAACCTTGGCGGCATCTCTGTGGTTCCTATATCGGTTCCGGGTATTATAACGACTATCGTTACGAGTGCACGAACCGTGATCAAAAAAGGTGCACAGGCCACACTGCGAAAGCATTAGTGAAATTAGGAGAAAAAGCCACACCTGTTATAGGAGGTCTTTTCAATTCAGCAACAAAATTATTAACGTTAAGTGCTAATGCTGTTGGATTTTTAGCAAAAAATTTATGGTTGTTAGCCGTAGGTTAAACGTACTTGTTGTACGAAAAAAATAAGAAAAAGAAGTACTAAATAAATTATGAATAGAGGTACAGAATTAACATCGGGTTATAAAAAAACATAGGTCCTCGCACAAGGATTAAAAGGAAAAAGACATTTCATCGTCTCGTCACTTTTAAAAACACAAGCGTTTCCTGAAGATGTTTACAGCGTGGACATTCCGGCATTAAATCCAAACCAGTGCATCATTCCAGATACGATGGCTTTGTTGTTTAAATTCACGAAAAGCAACACGAAAAGTAGGTTTTTAAATAATCTCGGGAGGTTGCTCGCCGACAGGCTTAGCATTAAAGTACAAGGCGTCGAAGTTTACCATAACACGGGCGAAAGCATGTTGGAAGTCTGCAAAGATTTGTGGCGATCCGACGACGACCGCGAGAATCGTCAAAGTTATGGGATCGCTAACGAAAATGTTCGAAAACTTATCAGCATCGACGATAGTGCCGATAAGACTGCAAAAACCGACGGCGTATTAGATTCGACGATCGCCGGAATGTGCGACCGTATGAAAAATCCGCTAGGAAAAATTTTATGCGATTATGGTCTTTACGCGCCATACGGCATGTGCGACTTCGTCTACGAAATAACTTTACCCAAATCTGAAAAATTTATGAAAACACAAACGAACGAAGCGATCGGAAAATATACCTTGACCGATGTGCGATTAGACTACGAACTAATCGAAAGCGAACAACTCGCAGCCGACGTTAAAGGAACGTACGCGGTCAGAAAATCGTTGGGGTACGATTACTCGACGTTATTAAAAATATTACCGTGGAGTAAAAACGGTACGCGCGAAGTCATCGACATTAACATCCCGCGAAAAAGCATGAAAGCGGTCGTCTTGTTATTGACGAAAATAGATGCTGGTGATAGCGAAAAATTCATTTTCCCTAATTTGACGCGCGTCAACGTTACCGTCGAAGGAAATCCTAACGATATTTGCAGCGAAGGTCTTGCGAAACGCGACATGTACCGTGAAGCTGTCAGGTTTTTCGCAAGCACGGAATGCGAAAAATATTTAGGTATGAACAGTGTATCGAGGCGAAAGTATTACACCGATAAGTTTGCGTGCGTTATTGATTTTCGAACCGTCGACGACGATACCGTTGGCGGAACCGGTCAAAACTCGTTGGAACGCAAGCGAGAATCCTATTGGAAATAGAAAAAGAAACGACAACCACGGAAGTATCCTGTCCCGTTTTCGTGATCGCAGACAGTATTATCGATATTCTAGGCACGAGTTTAAAAGGAACTGCCCAATGCTAGAAAAATGAAAACTCCGTTTCACATGATCATCGTCGGAATGACGGCGTGCGGAAAAACACATTACCGTTTGAACATGCTCAAGCGAGAATATAAGGACCATTTCGACTATATTTTTATCGTCTGCCCAACCTTAGAAGATAACAAACGTATCAGCATTGAAAATATTTACAAGACCCACAAGTTTACGAATTACCGTGCGCACACGACGACGTCGAAAGAACCGTTCGCGATATTGTGAATTTTGCAAAAAATGCCAACAATCTCATCATATTAGACGACTGCGCTTCGTCGAAAGATGTTAAAGACAGAACGAGCGAACTCGTGAAATTAGGATTTCACGGTCGACATATCCGTTTAAGCACGATCGTCATCACGCAACAACTCACGAGTATTGCCAAACCGTACTGGATGAACATTTCAAAACTCGTTACGTTCTACAACGCGTGCAGGGACGATACGAACTATATTTTTAACAACTATTTAAGTATCGAAAAAGACGAAGAAAAAAAATTATCGACACGTTAAAAAATAACGATTACGCACGATTAGAAATACTAACGACGCGACCGTACACGCATCAAGTAATCATTCCATAAAAAATTTTTACTAACTTAAAGAAGTTTAGTAAAAAACAAATGTTAGCACCCCGTGAAAAAGTTTTAATCATAATAACATTTTGTCTAACGTTTGCGTTCGCTTTGATCGTACTAACGTACCCGTTAACTGCTTTCCTCATCATTTGCATGATTATAAAACATTTATAAAATGAACGATATAGCACGTAAAGTAACCGAAAGGTTATATGGTAACGACAAAGTTAAATGTAAATTTATACATCACTTGCTTATCGACATCAAAAAAACATGTGATGTTCTTGGTTCCAAAGATTGTGTTGAATTTGTAAAAGCATGTCCGAAGGCCATTTAGACAAATATGTGATGGGTACGGTGGAATTTCGTGAAGACCATTTTGACCTGGAGGTATTAGTAGCTGAAAAAACGCGTAAAGTTGATATTAACGAAGAAATACCCTGACATATACTTAAAAAAATATTTGAAATTTATGAAGATGAAGATGAGAATGGTTTTCCCTCTCACATGTTCGACCGCATTGTTCGCCGCTTCCTCGACCACACCTTTGACTCTAGACCACCTGTTCTGACCGCCACTAAGAAAATAATCTATTTTTGCCTCCCATTCACAGGGATACATTCTCTACAGATACGCACTCAAATCAACCGACTCTGCAACGCCGCTTTTCCTCATCTTGACATTAGATTTGTTTTTCGTTCTTCAAGACGAATCTCTTCCTTTTTTCCCTTCAAGGATAAAGTTCCCAAATACTTGAGATCCAGTGTGGTATACTTATTCAAGTGTCGATGCTGTTCCGCGTCGTATGTGGGTCAAACCACGCGCCATCTACACACTAGGATATCTGAACATCTGGGTATCTCTCCAATCACGGGAAAACATTCAACCAACCCAGCTATGTCTAGTATTCTGTCCCATATAAATGCCTCTGGGCACCCTGCTAACTTTGACGACTTTCAAATTCTTTCTTCCTCCTCAGACTCATACGAATTACTGATACACGAGAGTCTTCTCATCAATAAATACAAACCTAATCTAAACGTTCAAGGCAGCTCTATTCCTCTTAACCTCTTCCAACTTGTCGTTTATGTTGTGTGTGTTTGTAATGTCCTATCCACCTTCACACGTCTATATCCTTAATTGCACCTTGTAATTTTACACCTTGTAAATATAACAACACTATTAGCATAGATATATATTCAAATTTTGTATGTAATATTATCCACTTGTCTGAAGATGTCCTAAGTTAAGACGAAACGTCACAATAAATTCTTTCTATTTTAAATCTTGTTTTTATGGCTTTACTCAAAGCATTATGTTGGGCATTGATCTTTATAATAAGAATACGTTTTCCGCCTGGCACGTCTCTGGCTAAAGATGAAAATGCGTAAGTATAATAGGTATGGAAAAGTTGAATAAGAATTCAGCGAAAAAGATTATGAAACGTCTAAGTGAATTACACAAAAATTTGTAACGTTATTATTTCGTTACGAATTTAATTTTTTATCGGCGACGTGTGCTCCGACCGTAATTCCACCAGACAATAGACCAACCATCGGAACGTAAGACGTTAAATACCCAATTATTCTTTCTTAGCGAGATCGTTCTCTAACGACACGTTATCTTTCACCAACTCCAAATTCACCATAAGATCGGATAATTTCGTGATAAGTACTTCCGTGACTTTTTCGTTCACTTCGTCTAATTCCTGCCTTTGCTAGTCGTCGTAAATTTTTTTTAACGTCTCGTCCGTTGCGTTATCGATATATTTCGCAGTATGTTTAATTTTTTTCTCGGCAAATAACCGTAATAATTCTTCTTTGTACATAGAAGTTTCGTCTTCCATTTTTTATTTATAATTTCAATAACCTTTTAAACGAAAAATACATTTCATCCGTAAAGTCCATTATCAGGTCATTGATTATCAGGTTCGAACACGAAATAAATGGAGTTACCAAGGATGTGGTCGGAACTACTTGATACCAAATCTTGCATGACAAACTCGTACGTTTTTCCGTCTTCGTAATCTAACGACAAAGCTATTTCTTGCCATTAAATACGCGTACCCTGATTAAAAAACGATCCCTTTAATACGCGTCCTTTTCCCTGTCCCTCGGTGGAAATACCCGCCTTGTGCATCGTTTTGTGCGATCTTATTTGTTAAACTCCAACTCCAATACTTGTATTTCGTCGAAGCATTGTATCCAGCCCCACCGCAGTCACCCCGCAACATAATGTTATACCCTCTAGACGTCGTTAACACAATATCCATTTCGTAGGTGTAAATACCGTTTGGAAGTTTTGGTGTTACGTCGAAATTAATTTGGTAACTGTCCCCTACCTTGGAAAAATCTAAAGTCTTGTTACTACGTTTGTTTACATGGGTGTCTACCATGTCGTCAATGTGTGTCATCGTAAACGATTTAAGTTTTCCTTTAAATGTCATAATGTTTGCATAATCCGAATAATACCTTTCGACAAACCCTTTTTTGATCGGTTCGCTAGCTGATAATAGAATAATAGGCAACCCGGTAATACAATGCCCGTTTATATCAATGTCCATATTTTTTAATGAACGCCGCATCGGTATAACTTTTGGATACGGCTGCCGTGCCGTCAGATGGGACTAAAACCTTATGATTGTTCATTCCAATGTTATCTTGCATGGTAAACCCTCCGTCGGTCAAGTAAACCCGGTTTGCATATTGTTTTGTAACTGGGTCGTTTGCTAATGTAGGGTCGGGAAGATTTGTAATTTTGTTATTGTTCATATCGATGTTACCCTGCATTGTAAAACCTGAAGCGGATAGTCCGCCGGAACCTGGGCCGCCTTTGGTTCCTCGTGCTCCTGGACTTCCTTGTGGTCCTCGCGCTCCTGGACTTCCTTGTGGTCCTCGTGCTCCTGAACTTCCTTGTGGTCCTCGTGCTCCATCACAACCAGGACTTCCTTTTTGTCGTTGTGCTCCTGGACTTCCTTGTGGTCCTTCTGCTCCATCACGACCAGGACTTCCTTTTAAACCACGTGGTCCTTGTGCTCCTGGACTTCCTTTGGGTCCTTGCGCTCCTGGACTTCCTTGTGGTCCTCGTGCTCCTGGAATTCCTTGTGGTTCTTGTGCTCCATCACGACCAGGACTTCCTTTTAAACCACGTGGTCCTTGTGCTCCTGGACTTCCTTGTGGTCCTCGTGCTCCATCACGACCAGGACTTCTTTTTAAACCACGTGGTCCAGGGCTCCCACGGTCGCCTTTCGGGCCTTTCGAAGAACCACCACCATGATAATGTGTATCGGCATACTGTTTCGTAACAGGTTCTGAACCTGTAACCGGGTCAGGAAGATCTATAATCCTATTCCCTTGCATATCTATATCTTCCTCGATCGTCAGTATCCGCTAGAATAAGCAAACAATAGCGACATTTTATTTGTTCTCTCAATCAACCGAATTCATGTACGCGTACGAATGCTTTAAAGTATCGAGGTGCCTACCTAAATCTTTTTTACACCCAAACGATATATCACACAGGTCGCAGTGGTATTTTTTGGCCTCGACGTTATTTTTCTGGCCGTTTCCGTATCGCTTCTTTGTTCTCCAAATAATAACCTGCTTTATATTCCTTCCGGTCAGTAATAGGCGAGTTTGTATTTGAATCAGCACCAATTAAAACGATCCACTGTTTCTCGAATTCGAAAGTAGTTTTTTGGTCACACGCAAACGTTACCAGAGGTATTACCTTCCAGTTCCTAATCCCAACGTTAACCATCCGTTTGTACAAACGGTTATTCCCGTTCCTTAATTTTTGTGAGTCCTTCCTATGAATTCGCAGCCGTTCTTTCATAGGACGCGACGTGCTGCCTCTATAAATATTGGTTCCATCTTCTGGTTTGTCCGTCCGGCACAACACGTACACGGTCCGGTTCTTAATTTCACTAGAGGTCATTTTTTAATTTTTCAAAAAATTAAAAAAACTCGCGTTTTTATAAATTTTTAAAAAAATATGGGCTGTGCAACTTCAAAGAACGAGGATAAGTGCAATAAGCACGTATGCGAAAGAAGAAAAATTCTCACGGGATTCCACATGTCCAGAGATCCCGATGGAATAGAAACGAACTTCCAATTCGGAATAGAAAGGAAAGCGAAAAAAACTTACGAAGTGTCCGCCGTTAAAAAACAGGCCGAAGAACCAGAAGAGTAAATTTTTGTAACCTTTTTGAGGTTACAAAAAAAATTAGGTTTTTTTAATTTTCTTCTTCTAATTCTGCCCTGATACTTTTAAGCCACAAAACATGCAAACGGTATACTCCGTAAAGAACTGCTGCTGTTTCTATTGCTAACGTAACCCAGTCAACTTTGCTCCTTACGCTAGAAATATGGTCATCCATCCGTTCGCTATGGTCCTTTTCTCTTTTAAATTCTTCTTCCAACTTGGTCAAACGTTTGTAAATATTATCACACATTCTTTTATTTATTTTTTTTTTAAAACTCCGTGTCCACCAGTGGAACATGATCGTGGACGGGTTCCCTAACGAGCGCTTCGTAAAGTTTCACCTGTAGGCTAGTTTTGTCGCCGTTCAACAATATTCCACCAATTTCTAAAACGGCTTTCACGTCGCACATCTGGCCCTCGTATTTCGAAGCGTCTACTTCATCAGCACCCTCGTAAAGTTTTGTATCAGTTTTAAATTTGGGGTAAATCGTGTTGTCTTTGTAGAACACCTTTTTCGACAAAGGTTTGCCCAAATGAGTTTCACATTGCTCGATAATACTCTGAAGGCTTGCGACAGACCCGTCACTGTCCAACTTCAACGACATCGACTTCGTCTTAAACTTCTTCTCATGTTTCACGCAAAACGAAAATTTCATCGTTACTCTTTTATTACTATTACACAAATTTTACTTTTTTTACTCCGCGATTTTTCTACCAAAAAAACCTAATTTGTATTCTCGCTCAGCAATGTCTAACGCGTTTGTTAAACCGACTGTAGAACATTTAGGTTCGTAGCCTTGTTCTCTATGATGAGCACGAGCGTCGATAAGGAGCTGGTCTTTTTTAACCCCACAATTATCCAGATGTTTTAAAGTAAAAAAATGCTATATTAAGGCAGCAGTCGATGAATACGTATAGTCACATTTTTCACAATACTTTGGCAGAATCCGTTTTTTAATCCGTGATTAACACGGCACTGCTCTGCATTAGGAATACCGATTGGACTACTCATTTTTTTACTATTCCTAAAAACAGCTTTTCCGACAACTCAATTTTTTTAAAACCTTAAAAAAATCTGTTTCCTTATATAGGCATGTAACCCCGACCTCTCGTCCAATGTTCTGGGTTACCGGGCTCGCAGCCGGGTAACGTTATTTTTACGAAAACCACTTTTTTTGGATACAACTCGGGAATCATTTTAAAATATTTTTCCATGCTGACAAGGCTCGAATAATTGCTGCCCGACCCTTTAAAATTATCCATTTCCCAGTGCAACGCCTCCATGTAGGAACTCTCAAAAGAAGGACTCCCGACCATGATTATTTTTAAGCACATGATTTTGCCAAGTTCTTCGTCCGAAATGAATTTAAAATCATCCATCATCGCAGAGACCTCGGGGTACACGTCGAAGACAGGTCCGAATATAACACTTCAACCATTGAAACAATATTTGCCGTTTTCGAAAGTTCGCTTTTTAACCTTTGCGATTTTTTTTTTGAAAAATGCTGATGCGGCATTTTATAAAAGTTTATAACGCGACTCCTTAAAATTTGGGGTGGACGCCATGTTGGATTTTTTTGATGACGTAGCTTGGCGTGCTAGGGGAATCCCCGTTTTTTTGGACCCACCCTTGTGACGTCACAAATGAATCAAAGTGGCGTACATACACTACTTCTAACCTATGAGACTCTGCGCATGCCTGGATGCGTTGATGTCGCCGTGTTGTTCCACATGCGTCTGGTGAGAGTACTCGCACGTCGTTATATACGAGTCATCCTGTATCTGGGTATGTACAAAGTTGTACAGATAATCTGTAAACCGGACATGGCTACACTTAACCGACGAAATGAACTTGTCTCTACATGCAGACATGCTAGTAAATTCCTACTAAAGAACTTTAGGTCTTAATTACGAATATTCCACTTGAGGTGTAAATTGATATGTAAAGATAATAATCGTTTAACCGTTTGTACATAATTTAAAAGTTCGTTACTCTATAGATCATATAACATAGGCTATTTGTCTGAAGAGTGCTACACTAAGTGTAGTACGAAACTAAATAGTAATGAATATGCCTTACACAACTTGCTAAGTCTTTGTGTCTTATTTGTGTATATATATATATATATATATATATATATATATATATATATATATATATATATATATATATATATATATATATATATATATATATATATATATATATATATATATATATATGAGGAGTTTAATCCATACGTACGAACCTAGACTTGTCAATCAACACTCGAACTCGTTGTTGAAATAGTACTTCAAAAACTCATTAATAATTCCAGAGATTTCGAAAGGGACGCGACTGGAGTGTTATTTGGAGTAGGGGTTTGTATATTCATATAATCGTCTTCTTCCCGGCGAATTTCTATCGAAAATATTTTAAGAGGAATTCGTCGGGATTTCTATGGATTTCTCTTTCAGAAGGTAAAAAATATTTGGCATAAATTTATATTGGAGCTTAACATACTACATTTGAGTTGTGCTAAAGCTTTTTTTGTATTTTTTTTGGCTTTCATTATTTTCGTATGAAACGCTGCAAAAATTGTAGAGAACACTGCAGCGATTCCTTGGTGGTATGTTGAGACGTATGACTGTGTATTTTCTTGGTTAACACATATTTGACCCCAGATCAAGTTACCTTTAGGTTAATTATTCATAACACTATGTAAATACTTGATATAATCAGTGCGATTGATCGGTCCAGGAGTGATTCGGAAATGGACGGATAGAAGTCTACAATGTCGAACGATATTAAGGATTTCCGTTGTTTGTCCTTGATTGATTGGAACCATGAGATCGCCTCGGTTGTATTTCGTCACTGGTTTACTTGGGTTTGCGCTCGCATGGGCCTAACAATTCACAATAATCTCCTCGAAAGATATCGCTATCATGAAACATGCACGAAAGTCACTCATCTTCCACAATAACCACACATGGTCT
Organism: Muricea muricata; assembly: GCA_963855995.1. Lineage (NCBI taxonomy): Eukaryota > Metazoa > Cnidaria > Anthozoa > Malacalcyonacea > Plexauridae > Muricea > Muricea muricata. The sequence continues at coordinate 4,134,434 of OY979716.1, forward strand.
AAGCTCGACTCAGATAGCATCTTAATGTATCAATGGGAAGCTACGATGGAGCAGAAATATGCGAGCTGATGGGCCTGTTCAAAGTAAACTCACTCCAGGAGCTATTCGGTAAAGATGTTGGCTTATACCATGATCATAATAATGGCTTGGCAGTCCTGAATACGAAATCCGGCAGACTATGTGAGAAAGCGAAAAAAGACCTCATACGGAAGTTCAACTAGCCCGGTCTAAGCATCACAGCACTGACAACCCCACAACGAACAAATTTCCTCGACATAACATTCGATCTTGCAAACGACACTTACAAGCCATACAGAAAACCAAACGACGAGCCTCTCTACATTAACAACTCATCAAACCACCCACCGTCCATCCTACGCGAACTACCCAATTCAATCAACAAACGTATCAATACGCTATCTTGTGACAAAGGAACATTCAACACAGCAGCCCCAGACGAAGCATTAAGAAGAAGCGACTTCAACGCACAGCTAACATATCAACCAACTAATGCTAACACTAATACACGACGCACCAGATCACAAAACGTGATCTGGTACGATCCTCCTTTTAGTAAAAACGTTAAGACTAACATTGCCCACAAGTTCCAACAACTAACTGACAAGCACTTCCCTCTAAGCAATAAACTTAGCAAACATTTCAACAGACACACTGTACGCGTAAGCTATAGTTGCAACGAAAACATGAGATCATTTATCTCAAGACATAACAAAGCAGTACCCAAAAGCCACACTAAACAAACGGAACCTAGAAGCACGAAAGACACACGCAAGTGTAACTGCAGATAAACTGACAAATGCCCAACATAAGGAAAATGGCTACAAAAGAGCGTGGTATACCAAGCAGAAGTGACGGCAACAGACAACAACGACACGACGACCTACATAGGTGCCACAAGTCCCAAGGTCTTTGAGGTGCCACACATGTTTGAAAAGCTCAGTTTCGTTCTGGTATCCTCTGTTGGTGAGTGACTTCTGGTAGGTTCTATATCGTGCTTTGAAGTTATTGGCTGTGACGCCTATGTAGGTCTTCGTCTCGTTGTTGTCGGTTGCCGTCACTTCTGCTTGGTATACCACCATGCTCTTTTGTGGACATTTTCCTTGGGTTGGGCATTTGTCAGTTTATCTGCAGTTACAGTTGCGTGTGTCTTTGCTTCTAGGTTCCGTTTGTTTAGTGTGGCTTTTGGGTACTGCTTTGTTATGTCTTGAGATAAATGATCTCATGTTTTCGTTGCAACTATAGCTTACGCGTACAATGTGTGTGTTGAAAAGCTTGCTAAGTTTATTGCTTGGAGAGAAGTCCTTGTCAATTAGTTGTAGGAACTTGTGGGCAATCGTTAGTCTTAACATTTTTACTAAAAGGAGGATTGTACCAGATCACGTTTCGTGATCTGGTGCGTCGTGTTGCATTAGGTGGTTGATATGTTAGCTGTACGTTGAAATTGCTTCTTCTTAATGCTTCGTTGTACTCTGGGGCTGCTGCGTCGAATGTTTTTTTGTCACAAGATAGCGTATTGATACGTTTGTTGATTGAATTGGGTAGTTCGCGTAGGATGGACGGTGGGTGGTTTGATGAGTTGTTAATGTAGAGAGGTTCGTCGTTTGGTTTTCTGTATGGCTTGTAAGTGTCGTTTGCAAGGTCGAATGTTATGTCGAGGAAATTTGTTCGTTGTTGGTTTGTCAGTGCTGTGATGCTTAGACCGAGCTCGTTGAACTTCCGTATGAGGTCTTTTTTCGCTTTCTCGCATAGTCTGCCGGATTTCGTATTCAGGACTGCCAAGCCATCATCAAGGTAGAAGCCAGCATCTCTACCGAATAGCTCCTGGAGTGAGTTTAATATGAACAGGCCAATCAGCTCGCATATTTCTGCTCCGTCGTAGCTTCCCATTGATACATCAAAGGTGCTATCTGAGTTGAGCTTAGACCATGTGTAGTTATTGTGGAAGATGAGTGATTTTCGTGCATGTTTCATGATGGCGATATCTTTTGGGGAGATTATTGTGAATTATTGGGCCCATGCGAGCGCAAACCCAAGTCATGATCTCACCTTCACGCTGTATATTTTTCTAAACCACAGCGCGGTTGCATTTGACCTGCGTTTTTTCATACGATCCAGGTTTTCCTAATCTGTTCAGTATGAGAGCGTTCGTCTTAATTAGGGCAAATTTGTATAGGTAATCGTATGGCGCTGGGTAAAATTAAGGTTTATAATTTCATGTGTGTTTTCAAAGTTTCGTGAATATAAACCTTAATTTTACGAGGACCCAATGCAATTACTTGTTAATCATACACAGGATAAAATTTATTAGAACATAATTCGCTACAAATGCGTTTACAAGTTTTACACTGCACGCATGTAATTGTATATATGTAAACGAACATTGATAAACTTTAATCATAAATCGCTATAAGGTCAGTTAAAATACTCGAAAATCAGAGAAATTATATACATATTATGTAAGCAACTCTATTTATCAATGTTTGCTGATGTTGAACCAACATTTATGAAACAACGTGACAATAACGTTAACATCACGTTGCATGCCCACGTGTCAATTAATCTATATTCTCAACCTAATTTTAACGTTTTAATGCCCTGTGACCACTGGGCAATTGTGTAGTAAATACAATATTTCTTTGAACTTATATAGATACAGTTATATTACTTAATATGTTAAAATGTTAATATTGAAACTAAGGATGTCAAAATGTATAGTACTGCGAGTGTAAAATACTCCGTCTAAACATTGCATAAATATGTTTGCAAAAATGTATTAACAAGAATGTCAAGAAAATGTCATGCACTCACGAACATGCATTTTCGACAAAATCATAATGACAAACAAAGTCCAGCTCGTAAGCAGAAAGCAATCTCTGAATCCGACACGTTCTCCCCGACAAATGTCTTTCCGGGAACGGTGAGGTTGGACCGAGGCGGAAGGTTCTGAAGGCAGGCTTGGCGCGCACAAAAATAGAACATGGACTGTACAGTAAAATCTTGCTGGTATGGGACCTCTAATCCCTGTACTGATACACAGAGATCATTGCGCAAAATTTCTTTCTTGCATTTCATGTTTTTGCAACGCGGATTTTGTCCACGCTTTTGCGAGAGACACCAGTGAAGCTGCTTGTCATTCCTTCGGTCATTAGAGAGGATATTTTTTACTTTTTATATTCTACCGGCAGGATTTTTCGACTTGTTGTACATGGAGTTGTTTGCCAATTTGAAAGATTCTATTCGTACTTCTTGTAGAGCTTCTTCAGACAGTGTTATCTGATGTATCAGTTGGCTGTTCTCATCTACTTTTAAGTCGTGAATGTAAACCCAGATGATATGTTTGCAAAGTTTCTTTCCATTGAACTTTTTGTAATCCTTGCATGTGCAAGTTGGAGTACTTGAGATTTCGGTTTGGTACATTTTTGGCCTCCAGAACTCAGGATTTCAAACGCAGCTGATAGTCTATACCGGGAAATCTCCTTTACAACTTTGATCGTATCTTTCTCTTTTTTGGCATTTTCAAGTCTGGACTGGAAATGGGCAAACCTTTTTGAATGAAACCGTCTTGTCCCAGCATACCTTTTGTCTTTTGTTTTGTAAGCTCGGTGCGTGCTATTTGGGTCAATTTGTATTTCATGCTGGCTAGATTCTGACTCGTTGATAAAAATATCTTCATGCAGAAGCTCTTCGCCTAACGCGTTTGCTCTTCTGATCTGGGTAGTCGTTTGTTGAGTTCGTCTGTGTGTTAGGCTAGGCCTGGTTCCCACTCGACTGTCCCCTTCCTTCATACCTTCATATGCCGTTTCGAGAAGGACACAATCTCTCACATGACATTCCGCTGCATCTAATAGAGTCATATTTTCTCTGACTTTGTGTGCCCAACTGGCATGCACAACTTCAGCTTGATTCATCTTCGGAGCCAAATTCCACGGAAAGTATAAATCACTAAACACTTAGAATCACTTAAAAAAAGTGATTAAAAAACTAAACTTATAAATCACTAATCACACTTTACATAAAGAAAATATAAATCCGCGCCGATCATCCCACCATTTAAGCCATGCCAAAAGCTGTTGCCGTTCTTCCGGCACTTCGTCGATAAACATATTCAAGTTATCTTTTGCCGATTGTAGGCAGCAGGAGTTGCAGCAACAAGCAAGGCGTCACAAAGTCTCTTAAAATTGTTTCTTGATTCTTCTGTGCGTAGTTTTCGTACATGACGATTTCGGCATTCCTTAAAATGAAATTCGCACCCTTTAACTTTCTGTAGCGCGTCTTTACCAAAGACAATCTTCAGACCTTGCAAGTTAGATCCCGCCATATCTGAGCACCCTCCTCTGGGATTGAACTTGTAGTCTGGTTGTCCAGTTACCTTTCCTAGCATCTCGTTAAAGAGCGACGAGAGCTGTGCAACAGTTTCAGTGCTTTCGTTTTCGCATTCCATACTAGCAAGGATCACCTGTTTGCGGAGTATTGGGTCACAGAGTACTACACAGAGGGCTCACTGCATACTTTCCTATGATTTTTGCGTAACGGCCTTTTGCTCAAACGTGCGCTAAAGAGTGGTGGTCACCCCCCTAAAAAATTCAAAATAGTGGCGAATTTCAGAGCCTTTTGAGGTTGTCAGGGGGTGAATACCTCTATGCACTTGCTGAGATAAAATTCTTAGCAAGTGCATCGAGGCATTCACCCCCCTGACAACTACCAATCCGCGTTAGGCTTTTTTCTTCGAGTGAGCCCTCTGTGTAGTACTCTGTGATTGGGTGGTAAACACTTGCTGTAATTGTAACTAGCCCTTTGTAACGATTCGCTCTTCCATCAAAGGTACAGAACTCTTTATTTAGAATATGATCTTCTTCTGTCATGTTCAAGGATAATTTTGCTCCGAGTTTGCTGCTTTTAAATACAAAGAAGGGTTTGTAAGGATTCCCCCGTTTTTCGTTCATTTTATATAGGTAGTACGGATTTTTTGGTCGCAGTATTCTTTATATGTGGCAACTGCTTCAAAGTTGTGACCATATGGTTGTGTTTCCATTTTAGCCTTCTGTTTCTGGTTTGAAATCCACTTCTTATCTTCAAATGATTTAGCCATCGTTTTAACATCACCCCACGGTTTTTGCTGTCTAATGTCGTGCAGTATTGCGGTGCTTTGAACCTGGGAGGGTTTTAAATCAGGATTTTCACGAAACAGTCTCTCCACCTTTTCTTTCGGTCTTTGCGTGAGTTGTATTACAGGTGTGGATTCCAGCATGATATATCCGCACAGTTGTCTTCCAAGGAACTACGTAACTTCTTGCCGGACAAGGGACATGATGTGCGCAAGTATCACATATGCTGCACTTCCAAGAGCCGTCTTTCCCCTTTTCGAACTGTGTGGTGTTGATGATTCCATATTCTGTTCGAATTTCGCAGTTGGCATTTTGACATTCGTGGGAACCTTGACAATCCGCATAGCGCTCTTTGCCGAAGTCTTTCCAAAACGAATGGTTGGCCTTCTTCCATTTCCTACCATCTTATAAATTTTCCTGATTATTGAAATCTGGTGTTGTAGCTTCTAATTCGTAAATTTTAAGACCGTCGATTCCGCTTTCCGGGAGACGAGAAACAATTTCAATTTCCAATCCGCCCCATGTGCTCGGAGTAATTTTCTCTGGTAGTTTTGTTTAGGAACATCTTCTTCTGGGTCATTTCTTCAATGCTAACAAATAGAAGTAGTATATATATATATATATATATATATAGATAAATGTAGTGATAAAAACTATCGTGAGGATAGAATTTAGCGCATACAAAATCGTACGGATAGAGTGCTCAATGCGTACGCAGAGCGGTATAACACAAGATGAGAAACACAAGTTACTTCATCGAAATTTTATTTACTACAGGACTGTTTCGTATGGCAAGTGTTGAACTTGCCACACTCATCAGGTAAATGATATAATATTACAAAAGCGCAACGGAATATATGTACAAGGGATGCATAATTAATTGATTCGATCATGTTACATGTCCTGGTGTGAGAGTGTTATCGTAGTAGAAATTTCTTCCGGTGTCGGCATGTGGATATGAGTTCGTTACGTTTGTTGAGAGAGCTTAGTTCGGGGTGGCATATGATGATAAATTTTTCGGACATACATAAGTTACAGCGTTTGGTTTTATTAGAGTATGGTTGTGATTTCTTAATGATTTTCCAGTTAATGGTATACGAGGTGTTGGAATCTTTTAATTTCCAGATGTGCTTGCTTAGTTCGGTTGCGTTTCTCTTGGTTTTGTTACGGAAGGAGCTGGTGTGGTTAAGGTAGCGGGTTTTGAAAGTGTTCTCAGTAAGGCCAACGTAGGTTTGAACTTCTTTCGTAGCTTTGTTTGTCACTGCGGCCTGGTAGATTACTGCCTTTGTCTGGCATTCTCCTTGCAGTGGGCAGGCATCTTTCGCGCGGCAATTGCAATTTCTTTCTGTGATGGTGTTCTTGTTGGCTTCTTTGCGCAGAATGGTTTTATTGTGCGACGAGATGATGCTCTGGACATTCGGCATACAACTATAGCTTAGTTTCAGTGTGTTCCGGTTGAATATTTTGTTTAGCGGGTGGTTTTTTGGAAATGATTCATCGATTGCTTTAAGGAACTTATGCCCGATGTCGGTTTTGACGTTTGAGGTGAAGGGAGGGTTGTACCAGGTAATATTACGGCTTCTGCGGGGGGTTTTTTGTGCGGGTTGTGGTTCGTAGTGTAAGTTGTAGCTGTAGCCGCTCTTTTTCAAAGCTTCTTGATATGGGCGAGTGCTTGCGTCGAACGATTGCTTGTCGGATGAAATTCTCGAAAGACGCTGGTTGATAGTTTCAGGGATTCTACGTAGAATGGACGGAGGATGGTTGCTTTGCACGTTGACGTACTGAGGGACATTGCCTGGCTTCGTGTACGGTTTAAAGGTGCCGGACCTGAGGTCAAAAGTGATGTCCAGAAAGTTCACGCATTTTTTGTTTGCTTCAATAGTTAGCTTGAGCTTGTTGTCGTTGAATACCTTGCAGATTTCTTTTTTGATCTTTTCGATCTCTCTGGGTAAAGCATTAAACGCGCCAAGACCATCGTCGCGGTACAAGCCAATGTCGTTTCTGTATGCGGTTGGTAAATGCGAAAGTAGGTAGGATCCCACCAGTTCACACGTTTCCGCACCATTCAAAACAACAACCTCACCACCACCAATAACCGAATTCAAAACAACAACCTCATTCAAAACAATAACCGAATTCAAAACAACAACAAACTCGGATTCAAAACAACAACCTCACCACCACCAATAACCGAACTGCGCGACTTCGAAGAAAGAATGCTATCGCTAGTCCAGAACATTGAATTTCAACCGTCAAACTCTCCTTTTCAAAACAAACTGCACCAAGATATTAGAAAGATCAGGAAAGACAACGAACTATTCGTACCCGCAGACAAGACTACCAACTTTTACCGCGTGAAACCCGAAACATACAAACAGCTACTACATAACAACATCACAAAAACCTACAAGAAAGCGCCATCAAACAGCACAGCCGAAATCATCAAGGAAGAAAGGAAAATCGCGAAAGACCTCAAACTAGACAGCAGAATTGACGCAATGGCCGAGAAAGAATGCTTTATCACATTAAAAGACCACAAACCGAACTTTGACAACAACCCAACATCACGCCTCATCAATCCTGCCAAATCCGAAATCGGTATCGTGAGCAAAAAAATCCTCGAACGGATCAACAATAAAATAGTATCAGCCACCGGTGTTATGCAATGGAGAAACAGTGACTCAGTCATTGAATGGTTCAAGAACATTAAAAACAAATCCTCGCACTCGTTTATCAACTTCGACGTTGTCGATTTCTACCCATCGATCACAGACGAGCTTCTCAACAAGGCCATCACGTTCGCGTCCGAGTATGACGAGATCACAGCGAAGGAAAGACATATCATAATTCAAGCTAAGAACTCCTTGCTCTTTAGCGAAACCGAAGCTTGGTGCAAGAAGGACAGTAGCTCGAATTTTGATGTGACAATGGGCAGTTTTGATGGTGCGGAAACGTGTGAACTGGTGGGATCCTACCTACTTTCGCATTTACCAACCGCATACAGAAACGACATTGGCTTGTACCGCGACGATGGTCTTGGCGCGTTTAATGCTTTACCCAGAGAGATCGAAAAGATCAAAAAAGAAATCTGCAAGGTATTCAACGACAACAAGCTCAAGCTAACTATTGAAGCAAACAAAAAATGCGTGAACTTTCTGGACATCACTTTTGACCTCAGGTCCGGCACCTTTAAACCGTACACGAAGCCAGGCAATGTCCCTCAGTACGTCAACGTGCAAAGCAACCATCCTCCGTCCATTCTACGTAGAATCCCTGAAACTATCAACCAGCGTCTTTCGAGAATTTCATCCGACAAGCAATCGTTCGACGCAAGCACTCGCCCATATCAAGAAGCTTTGAAAAAGAGCGGCTACAGCTACAACTTACACTACGAACCACAACCCGCACAAAAAACCCCCCGCAGAAGCCGTAATATTACCTGGTACAACCCTCCCTTCACCTCAAACGTCAAAACCGACATCGGGCATAAGTTCCTTAAAGCAATCGATGAATCATTTCCAAAAAACCACCCGCTAAACAAAATATTCAACCGGAACACACTGAAACTAAGCTATAGTTGTATGCCGAATGTCCAGAGCATCATCTCGTCGCACAATAAAACCATTCTGCGCAAAGAAGCCAACAAGAACACCATCACAGAAAGAAATTGCAATTGCCGCGCGAAAGATGCCTGCCCACTGCAAGGAGAATGCCAGACAAAGGCAGTAATCTACCAGGCCGCAGTGACAAACAAAGCTACGAAAGAAGTTCAAACCTACGTTGGCCTTACTGAGAACACTTTCAAAACCCGCTACCTTAACCACACCAGCTCCTTCCGTAACAAAACCAAGAGAAACGCAACCGAACTAAGCAAGCACATCTGGAAATTAAAAGATTCCAACACCTCGTATACCATTAACTGGAAAATCATTAAGAAATCACAACCATACTCTAATAAAACCAAACGCTGTAACTTATGTATGTCCGAAAAATTTATCATCATATGCCACCCCGAACTAAGCTCTCTCAACAAACGTAACGAACTCATATCCACATGCCGACACCGGAAGAAATTTCTACTACGATAACACTCTCACACCAGGACATGTAACATGATCGAATCAATTAATTATGCATCCCTTGTACATATATTCCGTTGCGCTTTTGTAATATTATATCATTTACCTGATGAGTGTGGCAAGTTCAACACTTGCCATACGAAACAGTCCTGTAGTAAATAAAATTTCGATGAAGTAACTTGTGTTTCTCATCTTGTGTTATATATATATATATATATATATATATATATATATATATATATATATATATATATATATATATATATATATATATATATATATATATATATATATATATATATATATATATATATATATATATATATATATATATATATATATATATATATATTTCATCAAATAAATAAAAATACAAAAAATTTTTTCAAATAATATAATTTCTACGTTTCGGGGCTCTGCTCCTTCGTCAGAACCAAGAAAGTATGCCAGATCCTGTCTCTTTTATACCCAAGCTTTACATAAATTATTCTAAATCTCTTCTCTTACATTAAGTCCCGTAGGTATATAAGTACAAAGTTTCTCCATCCAACATTAACATTTGTTACGTCAATAATCATCACCGATAGATCCTTAATCCCTAAATGCCCCTCTGTATAGAAATGCGAGTACAAATGTTTACCACAAATTTCCTTTTGTCCCTTACCAAACCTATTTAACGAGCTTTTATGATTGTTAAACCTTTTCCTAAATGGCGTCATGGTGTTACCCACATATTGTTTCTCGCATTTCTTACAGGTAATTAACTAAACAACCCTCGATGAATCGCAATTAAACCGATGATTAATATAAAAAATTCTCCCAGATACCGAACTTCTAAACGTATTTCCAACAACAACTGAATCGCACACTTTACATCTTTTACCTTCACATTTAAACATTCCCACCACCACCTCATCCATTCTACGCAACTTAGCTCTGACCAGATGATCCTTTAGGTTTTTTGGTCTACGATAACAAATCATCGGCTCCTTCGGAATAATTTTACTTAAAACAGCGGACAAATTTACCAGACTTTGCAACTCCTTAAAAATTCCATATAAACACCTCAAAGCCGGATGGTAATCAATAACCAAATTAACTCCATTACTCTGATCCTTTTTCTCCCCTCTATCAAATAGATTACATCTATCTACCTCCTTTGCCCTACTAAACTGGTTTTCAACAAAATCCTTTTCATAACCTCTATTGACCAAAAAACCACGTAAATCATCTAGCCTTCGTTCAAATACTTCATCCAAATCGCAAATACGTTTAAAACGCAAGGCCTGTCCATATGGAATTCCTCTCTTAACATGCGGAGGATGACATGATTTATAATTCAAATACTGATGTGTACCCGTAGGTTTACTATACACATCAGTATGAAGTAGGCCATCCTCTAATAAAACACGCACATCAAGATAGGAAATCTGCCTATTACCTTTCTCCCATGTAAATTTTATCGTCTCATGAAATGAATTCAACCGTGAAAAAAATAAATTCAATTCCTCCTCCGAATGAAGCCAAATCACAAAAACATCATCCAGAAACCGCCACCACACCCATGACCTAAGTGTACACGTCGAAAGAAATTTTTCTTCCAAATAACCATAAATATATTAGCAAACCCCGGTGCAAACTTAGTTCCAATGGCCGTTCCCAATTTTTGCCGAAAAATCTTTATATCAAATTCAAAGTAGTTATTCTCAAGCACAAATCGTGCCAATGAAATCAATTCATCCACCGGCAATTTGCTTTCAGCGTTATCAAATGCTCTTGTTAAAGCCTCCAAACCTTCACCGTGCGGAATATGAGGATACAGGCCGCCCACATCAATAGTACATAAAATAGCAGTAGATGGAATATGCCCAAGACTTTCTAATTTTTTAAGAAAATCAGTACTATCTTTAATAATAGGATCAACTTGCCCTACTAAAGGCTGAACATGAAAATCTAAAAATTCTGAAATTTTCTCCGTGGCCGTACCACAATTAGAGATTACGGGACGACCAGGTACATTTTCCAAACGCTTATGTATTTTAGGTAATAAATAAAACTTCCCAACCCGCGGTCTTAAAACCTCTGAATACTTTTTATTGTCAGAACTTATATACCCCATATTCAGCCACGGTTCCATCTCTTTACTTATAGATTTTTTCACCTTCTCTAAAGGATCGGTTTCAACCGTTTCAATATATATATATATATAAAGATCCACCTCCCACGGAGGAAATTAACAATGCCCCCTCCCCCTCTCCGGACAACCTATATAAATTTAAGACATTCTTTAGATGACTCTCCTCCCCCCCCCCACGTCCCCTCCTCTGATGGTGGAAATTTCCTCTGTGGGTGGGGAATGGATCTTTTTTGGAGCGACTCAATAACACAAGAGTAGAGTACTATCTTGCTTCCACAATAAGTATTCTATATATTTTGAAAATATTCAATTTCATTGGCAAAATGGGCGTGATAACCTTTGAAACGTGAACAAACGGCTAGTGAATTTTGCAGGTTCACAAACAAATGCTTGGAATTCAGAATACGGCTGGCGAATTTTGTAAGTTGCAGCTTCAGCGTGGTCTCTTCTTTCAATTTATAATAATTCTAAACTGAAGGACCAATTTAAGAACGAAGATACGCAATATAACAGAATACGAAATGCAAAATGCAAATTTCTAATTTTAATAAGATGTAAATACTTGATGTAAGCTATTATACATGTAATATTTCTTGGGCTCTTTGAGTGATTAATCTAGTTTTATGGTAAATAATACCACTTTTTGAGAAACAGAAATGCATAGGGTACAATCTATCAGAAATATATGATCATCTAATTTATCGTTCTGATATATATTCTGAATTCCAAGCATTTTTTGGTGAACCTGCAACGTGCAGCCAGCCAAATTCACCAGCATGTAAACAAATGCAAAAATTTTTGAGCCATGTTCAAGCTTGAACGCAAATGGCAGGATGTGAAAAATTGTAACGTTTGCTCGCCAAACTTTGACGTTTCATTATGAAGAGCATGTTATTTTGGAGTCAATTTCAGGAATTCATTAAGTGCGTGTTTGCGTTAAACGTAAACAGAATAAAATATTGGCTCGTCGCGCACAAAATTAGTTTTGAAAATTTTATCGCTAATAACGCCTATCAATCCTGTAAACCTTATTTCAAGTATAATCATCTGTAGAAGTCTTGCAAGTAGTCGAAAATGAACAGTTTTCTATTCGAATGTATAAGTTTCTATTTATACTGGTGAGCTTAGTAATATATATTCAGAATGGTTATATATCCATGTCCTAGATACCCCAGTATATAATATATTCATCTCGTTCTATTTTTGTATATATTATGTATTGTGTATCTAGGACATGGACATACTACCTTCAGAATGACCTCCAACTACAAAAACTGAACAAATACGCACAACTAGAAATCGCATTCTCTGGTTGGAAACGAGATACATTCTGAGCAAGCTTTCACATACCACGCAAAGCATATGAAACGATAAAAAATCATTAAATTTAACGGATGCAAACTTGTTGATTAGTTGATTTCATATGAAATGTGCTTTCTATTTTGAAATTTGTTGAGTCACGACCGCACATTTTACGCTTTAATATGATTTTAAATTTTATACTGGGGTATAGGGTTTTTCAGAATTTAAATGCTGCATGGATTCTCAAAGTCTCAAACATTTAACAAAGTATCATGCGAAATGACACAAACCTCTTAACTGAGTCTTTCTTTTTTCTTTTTCTTGAATCTTTTTCCGGCGTACTTTCCGCGCTAGTGGGTTGGCGTACATCTACACACAGTATTAAAAGTATAAGTCTCGTTTGAGAGTTGCAAATCTTTTTAAATTAAATAGTGCTTAAATATTTTAATATTTCATTCATCCGTATATCAATAAAGAATTTTGTACAGTATTACTGGCTTATTTATATATTGGCACGCTTGTTAATGCCTGACTTTCTTGCTATGGCTTAGCTTTGTAACATAAACATGATGAAGAATTAATTCAAATCGAACGAGCTGCAAAATAAAATAGCCTATTATCACTAGAATATCAGTAAAGTCAGTCAACAACTATGTGTGTAAATGATAATATATAATTACAGTACATAAAGTGCAAATTCAAAGATCGCACAAGTACTTGTTATTAAGACTTCGTTTACACTACTCTGGATCGGTCTGAAAACGCCGGAAAAAAGTAACAAAACGGCGTTCCGTTTACACAGCACCGGAGCAGATTTGTTTGAAAACGTCACTTTTGCCGTAGCGACACGACCACGCTTTCTAAACATGGTCGAACGAAAACGGAGCGCTACGCGGCGTTGTGTAAACACAAACGCCGTTAATTTTTTGTGCCACTTGTAAATGAAACATTTCAGGTCTCAAAACAGCAAACTTGAATGCTTTTCGTTTCAATTTCTTTGCTTGTTAAAAATCTTTTTGCTTTATATGAGTGCTTGTAAACAAGTTACAAAACTGTAACGGCGTAGTGTAAACGCAAGTAAATTTTACCGGCATTATTTCGCTTCGGAGTAGTGTAAACGTAGCCTAAGAAAATACTAAAAAGTCAAAGCCTATTTACAAGAGCTTAACGGTTTTTTGACGGGAAAAGTTAAATAATTCACTTAAACAGATTAAACACAAAACTGACCTCCGCTTCATTCTCGCTGTCTACTTGTGGTGGTTCTACTTCGGTGGCTGCTTCACACAGCAACAACAGTGGATTTTCTTCCTGTATTCCCAAGTAGCATTTAAATTAAACCAAAATGCAAATAATGTGTTTTTTAGAACAAAGGTGGAAAATACTTTACATAACTTACCGGAAAACAAGCCATCCTCAGGCTTTTCGTACGAGGTAAACAACAACCGAATGCCTGAGTGGCTCTGAGTAAAACACCGTGCACGCGCGTTAACAGTCGTAACTGCGTTAGCCAATCAGGTTTGAGCCACATTATATTTAGCGGGAAAACTTTCGCTAATATCATAATGGGAGAACGTTGCCATTAAGTTTAGGAGATGTATGATTTTGAAGTATTAATTTATCCAATTCTGTAGCATATTTTTTACGGATCCATTTTTTATAGTGCTTTACCCACATGCTACCCACGATTTATTACCCACTACCCACCCACACACGGCATTTAGTTTTTCTCGGAATCGCTGCAGTGTTCTCTACAATTTTTGCAACGTTTCATACAAACATAATGAAAGCCAAAAAACATACAGAAAAAGCTTTAGCACAACTCAAATGTAGTATGTTAAGCTCTGACCAATATAAATTTATGGATAATATTTTTTACCTTCTGAAGGAAAAATCCAAAGAAATCCTGACAAATTCCTCTTAAAATATTTTCAACTGAAATTCGCCGGGAAGAAGACGAATATATGAGTATACACTCCTACCCCCCCCCTGCCCCAAATAATACTCCAGTTGCGTCCCTTACGAAATCTCTGGAATTATTGATGAGTTTTTGAAGTACTATTTCAATAACGAGTTTGAGTGTCTGATCAAGGTATCAAAACACGAGAAAGCAATGAATATCGACGCGCGAAGCCCCGAGAGATTAATTGCTTTCGAGTGTTTTGATACCGTTATCAAACACGCAGAATGAGTTGTTGAAATAGCTTCTCAAACGAAAACAATAAACAAATGAGCTGCTATTGGAAATACGTCGGAATGCTTTAGCCTGTGGGAATCAATTAATGAAGTATGAAAACAATATGTTGTGTTGAAATTGTGTGCTGATAAATAATCGTTTCTTGCGTTTTAACGAATTAATATAAATAAAGCACTAGTGTTTGATGATCAAACACTAGTGTTTGATGCTATGTTTTACCGTGTTTGAATGCCCATTCACCTGACAGAATGAGATGATGTTATTTGTCAAAATGCTCACTAATTATTCATGAATTTGAGAATGCTATTTAAAACACGAGAAGGAGGGTTTTATCATACCTTATCATATCCCAAAGGCTGATTTATACACCTCAGTTCTTTGACCTGAATAATAATAAAAATGCTTGACTTTATTTATTACCACTAGCATTTATTGTAGCATACACAATCCATATGAAGGGTGTATAAAAATGTAGACAACTTTTCCATACCTATAGACAAAACCATAAATCCCTCATAATTATCAAGTAGATTTGTGTCAGTATAAATACTTTAGTGTCTTCAGCTCCATCTAAAAAAACAGAAAATTTAATCTTCAAAAACGTAGAGCGTTTTGTGAAAGGTTCGTGCGTTTTGTAATTACGAAAAAGGGAAATAAAATCTACTTTTGATTCTAGAACTAATGTCATCATCAATGACTGTTCAACCAAGTAACTCTTCTTCAATGTCAAGTTCCGAGCCTGCTCCACCCACCACCATTGGTCCAATAGTTTCAAGTACATCACCATCCACTTCAATGTCACCATCACTGGCTGTTCAACCTAATAATGCTACTTCAATTTCCAATTCCGAGCTTGCTCCACCCACCACCATTGGTGTAACAGATTCAAGCCCATCATTATCGAATTCATTGTCACTATCTCCTCAAGCAAATATTTCTCTTTCATTATCAAGTTTCGTGTCTGCTCCGCTCACTGCCACTGGTGTAACAGTTTTTAGTGCATCACCATTGACTTCAATATCACAATCACTCACAACGTTCATGTCAGGATCTCCTGCGAAACCAACCACCTCACAATATATGTTCAGTTCTTTTGGCGGTATTCAGCCCAATCCTTCTCTTCTAGTTCGGACTTCAACTAGCCAACTTGAACATAGCGCAACACAGTCTACGGAAATGCAACGATCATCCAATTTTCTGATCAATATATCACCTTCTCCGTCGCAATCACCAGTCATGTCAACTTCAGCTGTTGTCGTTGCTACTGAGGAAGATGCTATTTTTGCAGCAAAAATAGCAATTAAACAAGGTTTTACCAGCGATCTTAACAACAAGACGAGTCCAGCCTTTATTGCCTTAGCTAAACGAGTAGTTGATTTCTTGACTATAGTTTACTCAAGTATTCCCGGATTCGTAAGGGTTGAAGTCAATTCTTTCTCAAATGGAAGCGTCGTGGTCGATACAAGGGTTATTTTTGAGAGCAACTCGAATGTGACTACAGAGAACATCACAAATTCGTTGGAAAATGCTAATATTACTGGAAATAACAGTCTTGAGATCATAGGAGTGAACGTTACTAGAATCGAGCCAATGCTTTTCTCAAGTTCAAGTGTGTATATGAGTTCCTCATTCCTTCAAACTGAAACTAGTATTGCCACCAGCACAACAGTTCTACAAACCTCGGCCATTGTCCTTTTTCCGACAAGTTTTGCGCCAAAAACTCAGGTGGAACCAACACAGTCATTATCATCATCGGCACAAATCACTTCTCTTGTTGTAACAATTTCTAGTGCCTCCCTATTAACAGATGTAATAGTTTCAGCTACACCACTATCTACTTCAATGTCACCATCACTGGCTGTTCAACCTAGTAATGCTCCTTCAATGTCAACTTCCGAGCTTGCTCCGCCTACCACCAATGGTGTAACAGTTTCAATTGCATCATTATCGACTTCAATGTCACCATCTCTTCAAGCAAATATTTCTCTTTCATTATCAAGTTTCGTGTCTGCCCCGCCCAGTTCTCCTGGTGTAACAGTTTTTAGTGCCTCACCATTGACTTCAATACCACAGTCACTCACAACGTCCATGTCAGGATCTCCTGCGAAACCAACCACCTCACCATATATGTTCAGTTCTTTTGGCGGTATTCAGCCCAGTCCTTCTCTTCTAGTTGGGACTTCAACTAGCCAACTTGAACATAGCGCAACACAGTCTACGGAAATGCAACGATCATCCGATTTTCTGATCAATATATCACCTTTTCCGTCGCAATCACCAGTCATGTCAACTTCAGCTGTTGTCGTTGCTACTAAGGAAAATGCTATTTTTGCAGCAGAAATTGCAATTAAACAAGTTTTTACCAACGATCTTAACAACAAGACGAGTCCAGCCTTTATTGCCTTAGCTAAACGAGTAGTTGATTTCTTGACTATAGTTTACTCAAGTATTCCCGGATTCGTAAGGGTTGAAGTGAATTCTTTCTCAAATGGAAGCGTCGTGGCCGATACAAGGGTCATTTTTGAGAGCAGCTCGAATGTGACTACAGAGAACATCACAAATTCGTTGGAAAGTGCTAATATTACTGGAAATAACAGTCTTGAGATCATAGGAGTGAACGTTACTAGAATCGAGCCAATGCTTTTCTCAAGTTCAAGTGTGTATATGAGTTCCTCATTCCTTCAAACTGAAACTAGTATTGCCACCAGCACAACAGTTCTCCAAACCTCGGCCAATGTTCTTTTTCCGACAAATTTTGCTCCAAAAACTCAGGTGGAACCAACACAGTCATTATCATCATCGACACAAATCACTTCCCTTGTTGTAAAAATTTCTAGTACCTCCCTATTAACAGATGTAATAGCTTCAACTACACCACTATCCACTTCAATGTCACCATCACTTGCTGTTCAACCTAGTAAAGCTCCTTCAATGTCAACTTCCGAGCTTGCTCCGCCTACCACCAATGGTGTAACAGCTTCAAGAGCATCATTATCGACTTCAATATTACCATCTCTTCAAGCAAATATTTCTCTTCCATTGTCAAGTTTCGTGTCTGTTCCGCCCACTTTCCCTGGTGTAACAGTTTTCAGTGCCTCACCATTGACTTCAATACCACAATCACTCACAACGTCCATGTCAGGATCTCCTGCGAAACCAACCACCTCACCATATATGTTCAGTTCTTTTGGCGGTATTCAGCCCAGTCCTTCTCTTCTAGTTGGGACTTCAACTAGCCAACTTGAACATAGCGCAACACAGTCTACGGAAATGCAACGATCATCCGATTTTCTGATCAATATATCACCTTCTCCGTCGCAATCACCAGTCATGTCAACCTCAGCTGTTGTCGTTGCTCCTGAGGAAAATGCTATTTTTGCAGCAGAAATTGCAATTAAACAAGTTTTTACCAACGATCTTAACAACAAGACGAGTCCAGCCTTTATTGCCTTAGCTAAACGAGTAGTTGATTTCTTGACTATAGTTTACTCAAGTATTCCCGGATTCGTAAGGGCTGAAGTGAATTCTTTCTCAAATGGAAGCGTCGTGGCCGATACAAGGGTCATTTTTGAGAGCAACTCGAATGTGACTACAGAGAACATCACAAATTCGTTGGAAAGTGCTAATATTACTGGAAATAACAGTCTTGAGATCATAGGAGTGAACGTTACTAGAATCGAGCCAATGCTTTTCTCAAGTTCAAGTGTGTATATGAGTTCCTCATTCCTTCAAACTGAAACTAGTATTGCCACCAGCACAACAGTTCTCCAAACCTCGGCCAATGTTTTTTTTCCGACAAATTTTGCTCCAAAAACTCAGGTGGAACCAACACAGTCATTATCATCATCGACACAAATCACTTCCCTTGTTGTAAAAATTTCTAGTACCTCCCTATCAACAGATGTAATAGCTTCAACTACACCACTATCCACTTCAATGTCACCATCACTGGCTGTTCAACCTAGTAAAGCTCCTTCAATGTCAACTTCCGAGCTTGCTCCGCCTACCACCAATGGTGTAACAGCTTCAAGAGCATCATTATCGACTTCAATATTACCATCTCTTCAAGCAAATATTTCTCTTCCATTGTCAAGTTTCGTGTCTGTTCCGCCCACTTTCCCTGGTGTAACAGTTTTTAGTGCCTCACCATTGACTTCAATACCACAATCACTCACAACGTCCATGTCAGGATCTCCTGCGAAACCAACCACCTCACCATATATGTTCAGTTCTTTTGGCGGTATTCAGCCCAGTCCTTCTCTTCTAGTTGGGACTTCAACTAGCCAACTTGAACATAGCGCAACACAGTCTACGGAAATGAAACGATCATCCGATTTTCTGATCAATATATCATCTTCTCCGTCGCAATCACCAGTCATGTCAACTTCAGCTGTTGTCGTTGCTACTAAGGAAAATGCTATTTTTGCAGCAGAAATTGCAATTAAACAAGTTTTTACCAACGATCTTAACAACAAGACGAGTCCAGCCTTTATTGCCTTAGCTAAACGAGTAGTTGATTTCTGTACTATTGTTTACTCAAGTATTCCCGGATTCGTAAGGGTTGAAGTGAATTCTTTCTCAAATGGAAGCGTCGTGGCCGATACAAGGGTCATTTTTGAGAGCAGCTCGAATGTGACTACAGAGAACATCACAAATTCGTTGGAAAGTGCTAATATTACTGGAAATAACAGTCTTGAGATCATAGGAGTGAACGTTACTAGAATCGAGCCAATGCTTTTCTCAAGTTCAAGTGTGTATATGAGTTCCTCATTCCTTCAAACTGAAACTAGTATTGCCACCAGCACAACAGTTCTCCAAACCTCGGCCAATGTTCTTTTTCCGACAAATTTTGCTCCAAAAACTCAGGTGGAACCAACACAGTCATTATCATCATCGACACAAATCACTTCCCTTGTTGTAAAAATTTCTAGTACCTCCCTATTAACAGATGTAATAGCTTCAACTACACCACTATCCACTTCAATGTCACCATCACTTGCTGTTCAACCTAGTAAAGCTCCTTCAATGTCAACTTCCGAACTTGCTCCGCCTACCACCAATGGTGTAACAGCTTCAAGAGCATCATTATCGACTTCAATATTACCATCTCTTCAAGCAAATATTTCTCTTCCATTGTCAAGTTTCGTGTCTGTTCCGCCCACTTTCCCTGGTGTAACAGTTTTCAGTGCCTCACCATTGACTTCAATACCACAATCACTCACAACGTCCATGTCAGGATCTCCTGCGAAACCAACCACCTCACCATATATGTTCAGTTCTTTTGGCGGTATTCAGCCCAGTCCTTCTCTTCTAGTTGGGACTTCAACTAGCCAACTTGAACCTAGCGCAACACAGTCTACGGAAATGCAACGATCATCCGATTTTCTGATCAATATATCACCTTCTCCGTCGCAATCACCAGTCATGTCAACTTCAGCTGTTGTCGTTGCTCCTGAGGAAAATGCTATTTTTGCAGCAGAAATTGCAATTAAACAAGTTTTTACCAACGATCTTAACAACAAGACGAGTCCAGCCTTTATTTCCTTAGCTAAACGAGTAGTTGATTTCTGTACTATTGTTTACTTAAGTATTCCCGGATTCGTAAGGGTTGAAGTGAATTCTTTCTCAAATGGAAGCGTCGTGGCCGATACAAGGGTCATTTTTGAGAGCAACTCGAATGTGACTACAGAGAACATCACAAATTCGTTGGAAAGTGCTAATATTACTGGAAATAACAGTCTTGAGATCATAGGAGTGAACGTTACTAGAATCGAGCTAATGTTTTTGTCAAGTTCAAGTGTGTATATGAGTTCCTCACTCCTTCAAACTGAAACTAGTATTGCCACCAACACAACAGTTCTCCAAACCTCGGCCAATGTCCTTTTTTCAACAACTTTTTCCTCAAAAACTCAGGTGGAACAAACACAGTCACTATCATCGTCGACACAAATCACTTCCCTTGTTGCAACAATTTCTAGTGCATCTCTATTAACTTCAATATCACCATCAACAGCTGATCAATCCGGTGTTCCTCCTTCAATATTAAGTTCAGATGCAGCGGCGTTCCCCACCTTTGGTGTAGCAGTTTCCACTAGATCACCATCAACGTCAATATCTCCTGGTGTTGTCGATCCTGATGACGGTCGTTTTGAAACATGGATAATTGTCCTTACCGTCTGTTTTTCTTTGGTTTTTATCATCCTGATTGGAGTCTCATTGCTCGTAAGTAAAATCTTATATTGCACCAACCCTGTTTAATTTGAGAGCACTTGGAAACATTCAAGCGAAATAGTTATTTTGATATCCGAACTACGAGACAAAGTATGCAATTCCCACATACATAATTTTTTTGTGTGCACCTTCAGCGCCCAATTAATCTATGCAGGGATGTTCAATTGAAATCTCCAATTGCTGAGTATTTAAATGCATTACCATTTATGCATTTTGGCTGTGGTAGTATGTGCGTATAACTCAGGCTTAAATTCAACTTGGTATTGATATTTGTTGGTTTCAACAAGCTCTGAATTTCCGGCAGCGTTGTGTAATAAAACATGCCCAAGAGCAATTTACATTAGAGAAAATAAAAAAAATGCTACACAGGCATGTGTAAAGCCCGGCGTACACTAAAGCAATAATAAGCTTACTCCTGACTATTGGCGCAAGCAAGTTGTGCGCTGACGATGTCAGAGTTTTTCTTCGCGCACATACACACGCCAATAATCACGAATAATCTTCTGCTAAGCTGATATAGCTGTACTGTGCGCTTGGCTTAACTTTAATTTATTTGCGTTCAATACCATTTTTTGGACTAGGCTGACCTGAATTGTTCCTTTTTTTTTATTTAATGAGAATCATTATTTCGAACAAAAATTAAGTTGATGATTGGCGAGGGAATAGAGCGATATATTACCTCCTCGACTTTTTAACCTCAACCGTTGGACCCTCGACAATTACTTAACCTCGAAAATAACTATATACAAGGTGTAAAAAATTTTAATATTTCACTGCAGCCAATATGAAAGATTTTCCTTTAGCTGTTAAAAGTTTTACAGAAAATAATTTGGAACATTTCAAAGTTTCAAAAATATGTTTTAAATAAATGAATAAAAAATCAATGCACATTCACATAGTTTGTAGGCCAAAGTTTTTCGTCATCAACGTTTCAAAATGTAGAATTACTTGTAGTGGCTGAATAAAGTTTTTTTAAATGAAAAACTAGCGAATTTGATGCCTTTTTTCGATTGTTATTACTAGATGAACAAAAACGGTATCATACTAATATAAAGCAACATCTAAAGGTTGGAATTTTTTCAACGAAACTACAAAACTGTTGTTGCTATAGCCACAGTGACGTTAAGAAATGGTGAATATTTTGAATTTAAAGCGCTATAACTTTAAAACGATATTGGTGATCCTCAAATTTTATTTCGTAAAATAATTCCTCTAAGTACGCTCAAATAGCTTGACAATTTTAAGAAAATTCTGTTGATCCAAAAATTTATGAAATTACGTAAACGTGATTATTCCTAATAATTATTCGTTCCTTAATTAAATAAATGATTTAAATATTCTAAAACAGAGCTGAATCGGTTGCCAACAACAAAAAATGTTAGTAAATTTTAACAAGTGAAAATTCAGTGAAGTGCATTAATCCGCTCTGATTACAAATAACAGATTGTAGTCAGATATATCAATGATCATGAACAACAAACAGTTTCAAATTCTGCCACGGAGTTTTCGGGGATCCGCATTGCGCTCAAACAGCAACGTTTTTTGTGAAACTTTTTAAGCTTATATATATATATTTTCCAACTCACTAATAATTCACCAAATTAAATCAAAGACAATAATAGACGTGAAGCAAGTTTGGATAACCAGGTCTTAATTAGCATAGATTTCTACGGATTTTAGTGTGACGTGAAAATTCCTTCGTAAAATAACTGACAAGAGGGGTATGAAATAGATCGTTTTTGAAAGTCATTTATGATGTTCGCAATTCGTGCTTTCTCAGATCTGATATTTAACACTTAATGTACGACTAGCTCGATCGAGTCGTATATACGGCGAAAGTAAGACCGGGTTATTCAAACTTGCTTCACGTCTATATCATTTTCTTTGATTTAATTCGGTGGATTATTATTGAGTTTAAAAATATATGTAAGGTTTAAAAGTTTCACGAAAAATCTTGATGTGAGCTGATATCCTATTAGTTGCGAGCCAATCAGATTACCAAATACTTAATATCCGATGGCCGTCTACATAATAAGAGCTAATATCCTACTAGTAGAGGAGCTAATCAGATTACAGAATACTTAATATCCGTTAGCAGTCGAAAAATAAGCAATTATTGAATGAGGTCAAGCAGGATATGGGGAATTATTTAGGCAGAGGTTTGTGTTATCTGGCAAAGGTTTCGGCAGATAACACAAACCGAGGCCTTAATAATTCCTCATATCCTGCGAGAACCGAATTCAAATTGTGACCGTCCACGGGAAAACCAACGTTAACGATTTGGCGAAGCGTTCGTTAAATTCGTTCGTTCACCGTTCGTTAGTCGTTCGAAATTATTTGCCGTTCGTTAACAAGTTCCAGTGGATCGTTCGGCGCTGTGAAGTGACCGTTAACTCGTTCGTTAGAAAATTGCAATCAAATCGTTCGTTACATTCGAAAAAAACGTTCAGGCCGTTCGTTAAATTATTACTGCGCGTCGAATGTCTCAGCTGCTTGATTGTGAATACATTATATTGTAATTTCATAGCATTCATACAATATAGATATAGATAGATCGAGAACTTTATTTACCCACGCTGACCCTGTCAACCGAAGCTGATTTCCACAGGGGGCGTGTAACAAGAAAATTACAAAAGTAGAAAAGAAATTACAGGATAGTATGAACAAGAATCGTTAACTTATTTACAAATAGCAGAAAAATAGGTAAAAGATTACAATAGTTGATAGATTACGCTATGTACAAGTGGTTTTACTTTAGAATGCGTGAGTAGCAATTTTCTTTTGAAAGCATGATAAGGATTTGCTTTCTCTAATTTCTTTTGGAACGGAGTTCCTTAGTTTAGCACCATCGTACATAAAACTATTTTTCATACTATTGGTGCGTGGTTGTGGTAAACAAAGGCTACCAGAAATATTTCTCAGATTATATTTTGTCGTTTCATTTTTACAGTGAAAGAGCTTTGTAAGAGATTCAGGTCCTATATTGTTTAGAGTTTTGTACATCATTCTTGCTTTTGCTTTTTTTCTCCTGATATCAAGTGGCTCCCAGCTTAAGACATGCAAAGCAACAGAATGATCTACATCATTGCTTATGCTAGAAATAATTCGAGCAGCTCTATTTTGGAGCTTTTGCAATCGTTTAGATTGTATTTCACCAAATACATCCCAAACTTCACAACAATAATCGAAGTAAGGACGTACGATGGCATTGTATATAGAAATAAGTGTACCTCTTTCAGCAATAAATGGTTTGACACGACGTAGAGCTGAGATTCCTGATGTTATTTTTTTGCATATGTTTTCAGTATTAGGCTTCCAGGATAAATGTTGATCAACTATTGTTCCTAGTGCCTTGGATTTATTGACTTGCTGGATTTGTTTGTTATCAATTGAAATATTAGCTTGATAATTTGAAACATTCCTTAACATTTGAGGAGATCCAATAAACATAAATTCTGTTTTGGCTACATTTAAGCTAAGTTTATTTGCTATTAACCAATGTCTAAGGTTTTCTAGATCAGAATTTGCTGCAATCTCAATATCAGCAATGGAATGACTAGATGCTGTGAGGTTTGTGTCATCAGCAAATAGACGAGGTCTTGTTTTCTTAAGGCACTCGGGTAAGTCGTTAATATACAACAGAAACAGTAACAGTCCTAAAATAGAACCTTGTGGTACACCACATTCAATGAAACGTTCTGATGACACAAATTTATCCACTTGACACTTTTGACGTCGATTAGAGAGATACGATTTTAATATATCAAGGGCTTGACCCTTAATTCCATAAGATTTCAATTTTTTTACTAGGATACCATGGTTGACAGAATCAAATGCTTTTTTTAAGTCTATAAAGACTACAAGGTTAAACATTTTCTTATCGATATTCATATACCACTCATTGGTACAGTCCAAAAGAGCTGTTGCTGTAGAGTGAGATTTTCTGAAACCGAACTGGGCACTACTTAGTAGACCATATTCAGTTAAATAATTGTAAAGTTGATTGTATAAGATTCGTTCCATTATCTTACTTATGGCTGGAAGAATTGAAATTGGCCTATAATTTTCAGGCATATTTCGATGTCCACTTTTGAAAAGAGGTACTACTCTCGCTATTTTCCATTCATCAGGAAAGGAAGCAAGAGTAATAGCCTGATTAAAAATGTATGTCAAAGAATCTGCTATGGCTGGTGCAGCCATCCTAATCATTTTACATGATATTTTATCAATGCCAGTTGCTTTATTGCTGGATATTCTACTCAGTAGCTGATAGACATTGTCAATTGTGGTATGTTGGAATGCAGCAAATTCCGATGTAGCTAAATATGATATTTTAACATATGTCTCAAAATTGGAAGTTGATGTTTGAATTTGGCTTGCCAGATCTGGACCAATATTTGAAAAATAATTATTGAAGCCCTCTGCAATGTCTTTGGGGTTATTTAGAATGTTTTCACCTACTTTGATTTCATTGACTTTCGATTGTTTTTTTTGTTTGCCCAGTAATTCATTAATTGATTTCCATGCTTTCTTTGGATTATGCTTTTGATTAGCAATTTTTGAGGAGTAATAATTCTTTTTAGCATTTCTTAGGTCAACATTTACTTGATTTCTAATTTTCTTGTAATTTGACCAGTCAGTCTCTGTTTTGGTGGTAATTGCTTTTCTTTTTAGTTTGTTTCTTGTAGTTATGAGACACTTTACTTTGTTTGTTATCCAAGGCACTTTACTAGATTTAGTTTTTTTGTGTTGTAATGGGGCATGTTTGTTTAGAACTTCTAAAAATAATTCTTTCCATATTCTCCACATAGCATTCAGATCATCGCCAAAAAAGTATACATTTTCCCATTGTTGATTAAGGAGTTCATTAACAAACTTTTCCTCATTGAAATGTTTCATATTTCTTATTTCAACAAAATCATTAGCCTTCTGAAAAATGTTTGAATTTTTTCTGATTGCATAAACTAAACTGTGGTCACTAATTCCAGTGTGCAAAACACCAGATAGTGAAATTTTTTCTGGTGTATTGGTAACCACATGATCAATAAGGCTTAATGATTTTATAGTAATCCGGGTTGGTTCTTTTATCAACTGGGATAATTGGTATAATTCATACAGAGAATATAGTTTTTGTGTTGACATATTGAAAAATGTTTTCTCTTCTAACAAATTACAATTTAGGTCTCCTAAAATGTACATTTCTTTATTCTCATCATCAATTTGTTTAATTAGTTTTTCCAAGTGGTCAAAAAATTCTGCAGTTGCATTTGGTGGTCGGTAAATTGTGGTGACAAAAAATGGCTTACTATGTGGTTTAGTAATTTCTAAACAAACTGCCTCTAGTTCAGTAGGAATAAGATCTGACCTTACTTTAAAATTGATGGGGTTACGTAGATATATGCAAACTCCACCTCCATTTCTGGACCGATCTTTTCTAATAACCTCATAGCCATCTATATCAATGAGGCCATCAGGAATACTCCTGTCTAGTCGTGTTTCGTTGAATGCAATTAAGTCAATGTTTTTGTTACAAACTATGTGCCTAATTTCATCTATTTTGCCTGGTAATGTGACAATGTTTAGAAAGGCCATTTTAAATCCCCTTTTGTTGGGAATGGAATTCAGAGTTGTCAACTACTTCAGAGTTGGCTACTCACAGGTTGTTCCAAGTTACAATTAATCAATTCTTTATCATATTCCTTACTGTCTTCAAGTGGGTAGTCCATTCTTTCCTGCGTCCGTAGACAGGCCAGAAAAAATTTTCGGCCTGGGTATTAAGTAAGGCATTAGGCTTTCTAATTCTAATCGACTTCAAGTAGTTGCAAAATGCACTTCCTAGTGTTCTATCACCCTCACGGTTTAAATGTAGGTTTGATCGATTTAGCAGTGGTTTATATTTTTAGTACGATTATATTTTAACAAGCAGTAAAGCCTAGTTTACATTCGTGATCTGTCGTGAATATACAAAGTGAACGATTGATAGAGTATGTACACCGGTCTACGGGTACACTTAACATGACTAATCTGAATACAGCTGACAAAGAGAAGGTAGATCTATTACTATCACAACAGTTACGAACAAAGCGCACATCTTTGTTTGGTTCACTTTGCAGTTTGGTCGCTTAATGTTCTTCTTCAAAAAATGAGTGCGTATAATATGTCGACTGTGTTATCTTGACCTTATATTACACAAGGTCATCACAGCACAGTCGACACATACCTGCATATAGATATACATTATGAAGATTATCATGCATGATTGTCATGTTGGAATTATAAGTGTATAAAAAATGTTCGTTGTATTTTAGCACGAGTAGCTATATATTGGTTTGTTACCTCAATTGTTTTTGCTAGCACGCAGAAAATACTCAAGTTATTTTATAAATTTTGGCTTGCCAAGAGGAAATTAAAAGTTAATAGCATTTGTCACGCAATTAAGATCTCTCCTGAGACCTAGACGAGTCTACTTGAAATGTTTAACAAATTATAGTATGTAGCGCATATATTGTCAGACGCTTCGTAAATATATACTGTATATATATACATTGTAACTCACCAGGTATGTTTCTGTGTCACAAGCAATCAAGCATTGCATGCTGTCTTCAGTGTATTTCATTTCGTGAGGCATAGCTACTTGTATTCATTTTCTATAGACGTAGAACCCCCTTCGCAACACCGATGTAAGCATATTGTCTATATCCATGCGTAATTTTCGGTAATCACAATGTGTTTTAACACAAAATGCTGGAAACTCCGCTCAATTTCATTATGATTTATGGTCAACGTCTCGACTTATATTCAGCCGTCATGTGGTAAAATTACAAACACCGCATACATCACAAGCAATGCCCACTTGTGTTATATATGTCTGTCAGCACAAATCAATTAAATATGATTAGTTCTTTTCCTGTCATTGTTTATTACTATTGTCAAAAGTATTGAGAATGTTGACACGATTCAACCTGGTATTGTCGAAAAGATCGGCATGTGCTAAAACCTGGACTGGACTATGGACTGTGGACTATGGACTGTGGACTATGGACCGTGGACTATGGACTGTGGACTATGGACCGTGGACTATGGACTGTGGACTATGGACTGTGGACTGTTTCTTAGGTGAGCCGGGGGGATTAGATATTAATAGTTGATGTTGTAAATGATGTTGTTTTTTAACACAGAATTAATGGCAACTTATCAGCCGCATCGCCATTCCTAAATCACTTATATCAAAACATTGTCCACAAAACAGCACGCACAACTACATTTATGCGGAAAAGATCGATCGTTTCATAAGTCGCTTGCACCTGACATCTTTGTCGAAAGGACACGTGTCGAACACCCACTTTTAGGTTTTTATATGCCTATTGAGTTGGCTGATCACTACAGATGTCAGGTTTTATTATTTGGATTTGACTAATTTGGTTGACCCATTGAAACGCGGATCATGGAAGTCCAGGTTACATACGCAGATGTGGTAAAAGATAAAAAGCATTATACAATTTTAATATTGTATAACAGCATAAAGGAAAGCGCATGAAATTGTGTATTTTTAACGAGTTTAGTTCAGGCGATAGCTGGTTTTGCGCCTCGTGCCACCCTTTCTTTCACATCAAACAAGTTTGATACGCGTACGCGAGAAAAGGTTGCATAAGGAAATAGTTTTTCGAAGATGAGTACCCCTTATAATAGACCCTCTTGATTAAATGATCATTTAGCGTTCACTACCAATCAAGGCCATTGACACATACGACATGTCTTGTAGCTCGTATCAAGCGTTGGTTACAAACTGGCCATGCAATTATGGTAGAATAGCACAACATTATCTTATCTACGTATAGACTATAGTTCATGGCGGAAGTGTTTACATTTTGAACGAAGCATGTTCATAAAATTAAATATGAAAGATTGAGTTAATATCCAGCATTTTTCAAGCTCACTATTCCTTTTAAATAAGCATAGAAACAAGTTTAAATACAAACAGAACAACAAAAGGTCAAAACAATGCAAAATACGGGTTTGTTTACTTCTGAGGCCCTCGCAGAGCACCTGCTCAGGACAGACTTGACCGCCTCTTTCGTACCTATTTATATTGTTAATTTGTGTGTCCAGTCATTTCGCTACATATGAACCAGGCCGACTGACACAGAAGTCGTTTCTTTACACACACGAAGTCGTTGGGTAATAGGTTAAGGGTTACGACTGTAGCGAAACGTCTTTTTGACTTTTTTGTGTAGCTAAACGGCTTACAGTTCAGTCTTTATCATTGTAGACTGTAGTATGTGTAAGATTCTCTCGACATTGTTAAAATAGCTCTGACACTAGTGTAAAATGTCAAACACGCGAGTTTTATAAGTCTCTAAGTAACATAGTGTGGGGTCAATCGATCGCGATTGTTCTTTACTAAATATATATATATGAACAGATGTTGAAATGTAAGAACCTGTATCAACGTCATCCTGACAACATCATCCCCATTCATATATATTTAGTAAATAACAATCGATTGACCCTACACTGTGTTACTTAGAGACTTATAAAACTTGCGTGTTTGACATTTTACACCAGTGTCAAAGCTATTTTAATAATGTCGAGAAAATCTTACACATACTACACTGATACAGACTGAGCTACAAGTCGTTTTTGCTACACAAAAAAGACGTTTCGCTACAGTCGTAACCCTTACCGTATTACCCAACGACTTCGTGTGTGTAAAGAAACGACAGTAACCTGGTTCATATGTAGCGACTGCGTCAGTAACCTGGTTCATATGTAGCGAAATGACTGGACACACAAATTAACAATATGAATAGATACAAATTCTCTACTTTAAACTACACGTAGATAAGATAATGCTGTGCTATTCTACCATAATTGCATGGCCAGCTTGTAACCAACGCTTGATACGAGCTACGAGACATGTCGTACGTCTCAATGGCCTACATTGATAGTGAACGCTAAATGATCATTTAATAGATCAATTGCTTTTCGGTATAAAATAGATTGTCTGTTAAAAACACAAAGAATAACACGCATTGTTTATGTGGGAGAAATGGGTTATGGGAATGAAGTGCTCCAATATAAAAGAACTATTACATAGCATTACTAATGTAATCATAGACTCGTAAACAGTAACCCAGCGGGGTGCATATAGGCCCGCTTGTAAGCTGAATGCCCTTGGGATTAAGATTCCCATCAGGCAATGTTAGAGGGGTTAAGATCCCCCCTAACATTAACCTGTCCAAGGGGTTAAGATCCCCTTGGACAGTCCCTAGAATTTGAACAAGGGGTTAAGATCCCCATAAGACAATGATAGAGGGGTTAAGATCCCCTCTAACATTAAACTGCCCAAGGGGTTAAGATCCCCTTGCACAGTCCTTAGAACTATTTACACAGATTATAGTAACATTAAAATGTGAGTCTATGGTCTGATCGTTGGGAGCACTTCAACCCCACAAATACACAGAATGTGTATTCCCCATAGATGAACCCACCTAAACAAGCTTCAAATTGTATTAATTATGTATATATATATATATGCATATACATATATACACACGTAATTTTTTTTTTCCCCAAAAATTTTCAAAATTACTCCAAATTCAATGTCTTAACCAGCACGGCTGATACTCCTGAAAGTGTTGATGTGGGTGTCTTGATATATCTCTCATAGCAATCCGAAGACCACCGCCCTAAGGTTTTGATAAGCCAGGAAGGTAAATTAGCTTTAGCAGCTGTTGTAGCAGCCCCAATTCTGTAGCTGTGGCCTGCATAATTTGCAGCATTAAAACCGGCCTGGTTGAGCAGCTTTCGGGTTTCACAGGTTAAATTTTGCTTGGTTAGTGGTTTCCCAGATGTGAAGATAAAAAGAGGGCCAGTTATTGGTGGACGCAACCGGATATAGTTTTGTAATGCTTTAACTGGGCAGATTTCTGCATGTGTAGCCCCTACTGTTATTGTATGGCCCAGGCAGAAAGGATCAGTCTTGGATTCCTTAATTCGAATTGTCATGGATTCAGGGGTTTGACCAAAAGTGTTAAGCGAAAAGTTAACACAGTCTTTAGTAAGGTGTATATCCGGATTAAAATTCGAGTTGCAAGTAAGTTCCCCAAGACGAAGGAAGCCGAAGAATGCTAATGTCATAGCGGCCCAAATCATCTTGGAGTCAAAGCTCTGTGTAAATGGAATGGCAAGTAGCATTCTAAAAAGCTTGAGGTGGCTAATGGTTATTGGTAGACGAACTCTTAGTTGCTGTCCCTGTGAACGTTTAATTCCCCTTAAAACAAGCTGCAGGCGAAGCATTTTATTCAAGTTTAGCTCAAGACCACGACAAATGTGAAAATGGCGTACAGCCGCCAAGTATGTTTTGATTGATGGATATCTGATTGATTTGGCAAGAAAAGCAACAAATTCGGTCATAAGGGCTTCGCTAGCAGGCAAACATGCATCAACTTGTTTCTGCTTGTATAAATGTACAAAGTTCACAAACCGCTTCTCTCCTGAACTATAGGTTTGCTGTGTGGTAGATGCAATAGACAAGTCAATATATTTCTCAATATCGTCATTCAGAGTGTCATTACGATCTGCGGGATTGGAGAAGGACTGATGTCTGCATCTGGTGCCAGATTTCGAAACCTCTGGTACTGAAAACGAGAAATGGCATCTGCTATAGCATTATGTTTCCCAGGAATGTGCACAGCACAAATATATATATTGTGATGTAGGGTTAAGAGTGTTAAATGACGTAATAAATCCATCATCTTAGGTATTTTTGACCGTTTCGTATTGATAATGCTTACTACAGATTCGTTATCACAGTGAAATTTTATGCGGTGGTCTCGGAGAAGATTTCCCCAAACTTGACATGCAACTACAATTGCGAACAATTCTTGCCATACTATACTAATCCCTGGTTGGCCTAACATTTGATTGGTTTCCCATTTCCCTTGGAACCATTTCCTTCCAAAAATCCCTCCATAACCCAGAGTGCCAGAGGCATCTGTGTGTAAATCTAAAGTAGTTGTATCCTGCCATGTAGAGGACAAGAAAAAATTTGCCCCATCCCTGTTAGAAATAAATTGTTTCCACATGCTCAAATCATGAAAGAAACTAGTATTAAGTTTTATGTGATGATGTTGTTTTGAAACATTGCGGGTTAGTGCAATCATGCGTTGTAAAAAGGGGCGCCCAGGGGGAACCACTTGGCATGCAAAATTAAGAGTGCCTATTAAAGACTGCAGGTCATGTAGGGTACACGATTTCTTCCGTTCAAACTGTTCAAAAGAGGCAAGGATTTTTTGAATCTTATCAACTGGGAGCCTAGCTTGCATTTTAGATGTATCCAGCAAAATGCCCATAAACTCAAGAACTTGAGTGGGGCCCTGTGTTTTGCCATCAGCTATTGGAATTCCAATGGTTTTAAAAGTGGATAACATGCTTTCTAGGCTTGACTTGCAATAGCTATCGAGTGGTGGCTGTGAAGCTGGTGGTTCTATTAAAAGAAAGTCGTCTAGAATGTGACATGCAAAAGTGATATTACATTTATTGATTAAAATCCATTCCAGGGCATCTGAAAGCTGATTAAAAATGCTAGGGGCACTCCTGAGACCAAATGGCAAGACCCTGTCGTAGTAATATTTCCCATCCCAGTACATGCCTAAAAGCTCATAATCAGACGGATGGATTGGTATTAGTCGAAAAGCGGATTCAATGTCTGTTTTTGCAAGTAAACAGCCTGGGCCAAGACGTTTAATGCCTTTAATTGCATCATCTATTGTAACATATTGCAGACTGAAATCATCCTTTGAAATCCCGTAATTTATGCTGCTCGAACCAGATTTTGGGTAAGACAAATGAAAAATTGTGCGGAATTTGTTAGAATTCTTTTTAGGTACCAGGCCAATTGGTGAAATTTGAAAATTCGGAAAAGGAGGAGTGTCGAAAGGACCAGCCGTGCGGCCAAGCGAAACCTCTTTTGCCAAATTAGACGAAACAATATCCGGTTGGTTAAAAGCCGTTGGCAAATTTTTAGAAAACCTAGCAGAACGGGTACCTTGAAAACCAATGTGCGCACCATATTTAAATATATTACATAAGCCTAAAACAAAGTTCTGTTAGGGTGACTAGAAAGTGCTGTTTCAAGTTCATGGACTGAAACAGGAGTGGGTAGGGGATTAGTCTTTTTTGCGGCGGGAGGAGCTGTCATCTCGTCTATGGTCAGGGCCTTTGTTTCCATCTGACTTAGTTGTGGTTGGAACAGAGGGGCATAAACATCCAGGGTGTGGTCCGTTACATTTGTTACACATGTGGCGGAATATGCATGCTTCACGGTTACAATGGGCTTTTCCATTGTACATGTGGCAGAAACCTCCTCTTGCGCCCCCTGAGGAAGCTTGGCGAAGGGGTCCGTTTGAAAAAATAGGATATTGTTGTGCTACCATATCTGGGGTTATTGTAAATATCATAAGCCACAGCTGTTGATCTATTATGGACCAATCAAGACTTGGGTTAAGCGCAGCTTTAGACCTGAACTTGTGGTCGTAAACACACCATCCTAAGCCTCGGTGTGTATGAGCTGCATGGCGAATCAAGGACATGTACTGCAGTAGTTCCTGTGCACGGGTGGGGTATTGGTAGGTCATAACGCTCATGTATGTGCTGAATGCAGTTGTCCACTGCTCTATGTTTGTAATCCTAGCCGTAGGCTGGCATGCTTTTTTGGCTTTTATCACAGAGTTCTCAAGTGTAAGCACAATGGCATCCTCAGACTGGTTACTAATCGATATGTTTTTTGGCAATAACTTGGACAAATCAAAAAACTCACCAGCTTGGATTTTCTTGACGTATGACGCCGGAACTTCGTGAAACCCGTTACTGTAAGGCACGCTGTTTGTGGTAGAATTGGACGCGACACTCGACGTTGGATTTGGACACGAATTAGACGACACTGCCGCGTCAACCGCGATCTCGTCAAGAACAGCTGGGCTTCTGTTGTCACAACCTTGCTGTGGCGTCGTAGACATGGCTTCGACAGCGGCACGGGCCGCATTGGTTGCTATAACGGCTACCGATTCTTCCACACTACGAGAAACAATTGATCTGATTTGCGCCAAGTGGTCCTCGCTATATAGCGAAGATTGTGGGTTTTCACGTTGAGGTGATGTCGACGTGGACGGCAAATTTGCGCTTCCTGTGGCATCTACCGTTGGCCTCGAAGACGAAGTGGTTGTGTGCTGTTGTAGCCGAGAGATTAAAGCAGTCCTTCGTCCATGGTTAGGTAGCCTGCGCGCAGACGCTCAGGGGAAGGAGGGCCGGAAATGGAGCGTCTGCGAATCAGTGTCAAATTTCGTGTTCTGTAATTTATTCTGGAAGAAAGTCTATTACGTAATTTTAGAAGTATGTAAAATAATTATGCAAATTTTATGCAGATTTCCTGCTGTTGTGAATATGGAGCGAGATATTTTCATGCCATTCATTGGCAATGTCGGATTTGTGCGCTCTTTGTCATGAATTATTCAGTAGACCAAAAGATAAATACTTAATACAAGGAAGGTCGAAAAAAAATTTGCCCCTTGAACTTGAAAGCTTGCCATTTACAGTAGATTTAACCTCAAGCAAGCACCTTTGTCGCCGCTGAGTCAATGTTCTAAAGAAACGGCGGAGCTTAATTCAGCAAGTCTGCGACATTGAGAAGAGTTTGAAAACAAGACATACCGGTGTTAGCAACACAGTAGATTCAAATGGTCACGGAAATTCTTCCACAAACGCTTGTAAGAGAAAGAGACTGAATACCGAAACTCTACCATTGTCTGTTTTAGACTCCGCTACAGCTATAAACAACGATCTACCCTCCTCTGCACCTGTTTTCTCACAAAGCACACCAAAAAAAGACCCATCACAATCGTCGTCGCAATCAATAAGGACAAGCGTATTACCAGTACCATTGTCCCCCATTCTGCCTAGCAAAAAGCTAGAAAACACAGAAGTGTACATTGCAGTTAAATGGCCAAGTAAAACAGCTGAGCGAAAGTTGCCATGCGACCTTGAATCCCTAGGAAAGATGCTCCTTCGTGGTACCTACAAGCAGATCGCCCATGCAGCCTGGAAGAATTCATCCCTGAAAAGAGAACTGGTGCTCCTCTTTATGAAAGATATCGACAAGGAGTGCTCTGCTCTTTGCTCTAAAAAATCACCAAGTTGCCTGAGAAGCCCAACAAAACAGAAGCTGTTAGAGTTTTCAATTGCAAAGCTTTGTAAAGAGTTGCGCGACAGAGCACCTTTGACTTTTTCAATGTTGTTGGCAGCTTCTGTAAACAAACGCTGCAAATCCAGATTCCGAAGTGTAACACCACGCGAGGACTTTTGGTCACCAGCCGTGGGAATGGCAGCTGCTGTTTGTCTGAAGAACAGGTCAAAATTTATGAATCTTTTGCAGCTTCAAATCTCCATGTTCACCTACCATTCCAGTTGGCTGGTATGTATAATGTTTGATGTACTTCATAAATTTAAAAGACTTTACCCATGCATACCCCCTACCCAGGGACCATGTGGGGATTTAATCAATTGTCTACACAACATTTAACAAAAGGACAAGTGGAAGTTACTCAGGTCCCACATTTCATCTGAACTGTATATTAATTGCAAATAATACAAAAACTTAACATTTGACAAACTATAATTTTGTTACATTTCAGCCTACAATCAACAGACTGTCATCTCTTCTCCTGGCCACATCCCATACATATTTGTACAAAAAGCTCGATGAGTTTGGCCAAGATTTCAAAGCACACATTGACCAGGCAGTTAAGAAACAAGGTGAAAGAATGGATAGACTGCAACATGAACATGGTACGTCTGGAGATGAAGTTGGTCAGGTAGCAACATTAGATTTTTGTGATGGTGGACGCAAGATTACAATTGACAACTTTGACTACCACCAGAATGTTCATCATATGACCGAAGAGCACCAGAATGTTGACAAGCACTATGTCACAGTTATGGCAACAGAGAACAGAATCACTGGAAATGACTTATCAGATGTAAAACTGTCAGGCAGCATTGCTGATATGGATAATGGAAAGTGTATTCCTGGCAGAGCTGATCATTTCCATCAAAGGGAGAATTATATTGCTCTTGTGGAGCGTATACTTGTTGCCAACATTCCTTATCTATGTTTTCTGGCTGGTGTTGTGACATACCATATTCCTCATAAATACAGCATGGAAATGTCAACAAAATCCAACACAGTATGTTTTGAATATCTGTTTTTTGTCAAAAATCCTTGGTTTCTCACTATCTATCACATTTTACTAATTATATGAGAGCACACTGTACAGCATGTGTTATTGTTAGGTCTCACCATACCATTATGCAGTGAATCTGAGTGGGGGTCAACCTCAGATGTATTGATGCTCATGCTGTAGTAGAATGAGCAAATGATATGAAATTGCATGCTTTTGCTACAAAACACAAGACCAACACATACAATGAGCATTCAGTTTAATCTGATGACTGTGTCTCATTTTAGTGTTGACCCCCACTGAAAATTATGACGTCACGTGAAACCCAAGAATAGCTAGCACAGTGTATATGTATTTCTAACAGTTCTAATTTATTTGATTACTGCTGACTTGTACTGTGCCAAAAACCAATGATCCAGTTGTACACTGGATAAGTAGCTTCTATAGTTATCAAATGTGAAGCTTAATTATATTTGCAAGTTTTACTTTTATAGAAATAAGCAAGAAATACAACTTAAATTTTAAGCTTCATTTATGACAACTACAGAAAATATATGTTACAGTGATTTTTAACTGTACTGTTATAATTTTTTAGACATTTCTTGGGATGATTTATGAGAGTGAGAATGATGCTGATGGAATTCTTGAAGTGATGAGAAATCTTCACCAGTATGTACCACACTGTGGTGAGGCAGAGAAAAGAAAGTATGAAGACCAAGGAGTCATTGGTGACCAGTTGACTATAGAAAGGGCAGTAAATGGTCATGTCTCTCTAGCTAATGGGTTTACTCCAGAAGAACGGTTAGACGGGCTGCACTTTGAGATTGCAGATTGGCATTCAGGAAATAGGTTCTTAGAGGTACATTTCTCACATATTATGTTTTGCTTGTTAATATGGTTATTTCGGAACATGTCTGTCCAGGGTACGACGTTTAGACGCACCAGTCCAGTGTTGTCTGGGCAGATGATGAAGACACTAAACTGGAGTGTTGGAATTTTGGGTTGCTAATGCAATCTTTGGGTTGTGAATGCAAACTTTTTATTCAGTTAAACATAACCAGGGTAGTAAGCAAAGCATCATAATTAAGTGTTGCTGTGAACAAGCAAACGTCATATTCACAATTTTTGATGTAATGGCCGAGTGCTGATTGATTAGAATGTAGCTTCTAATATCCAACCTTTGGTGCATCATTGTTATTCAATTTAAACTTGAATAATGTTTTTTGTCTTTACAGATTGCATTCAGTCATCTTTATAAGGCAGCATCGGCTTCTGACAAGTGTACCTTATACTGTGATAGAAACCTCATCAATAGACGTAATGTCAAAAGTGATGTTTCTAGTGCAGTGAATGCATGTCGCAGATTCTTCCAACTTGAGGTGAGGCAAGGGTAATTGCTGGGGGTCTTGCAGTTCTTGGAATTGAAAATTTGAATGGGGAACCTGAAGAAAAAATCTTCATGGGCAGTGAGAATTGTGACTCAGACAAGAAGACCTACCTCAGAGAGATAGCTACTGAGCTTGTAGACAGGTTTGTAGTCAATTTTATCTGTAAGACCCCTACCTTTTAAGAATCTCATGCATTTTCTTAAACTGGAACAAATTAGACTGCAATTTATATGTAAATATTCATATTTAAAGGTATGTGATTAATGAAAGAAAGAATGAGAGGATCATAAAGGATATGGAACATCTTAAGATTTGTGAAGAAATGGAATTAGTGGTGGATGGAGAAGGAAGATACCCCTGTAGAGCACCTGGTTGTTCAAAGACCTTTGCCCATAGTGGAAAAAGTAGGAGAAACCATGAAGCTAGCCATAACCCACCTGTTTTCATTGCTGAGCCAAATATTCCTGTTCTTGATGCAAAGTCTCCACCAGAGGAAAAAGATGATATGCTTTCCTACCAAAAAGCACTTCTGGAATATGGGTTACTTCTCTTAAATTTTTGGGATGCAATATCAGAGGGAGATGGCAACAGAATCATTCGTTCGTGAAAATATTTTTTGTTGTATCTCCGAAATGAAAGGAGTTCAGCCACAAAATACTCTCTCGAAGCATTGTATTTAATGTGCCAGGTGAATGCAATTCTATCACCTCGATCTGCACACAGGCTGATTTGGAATCGTTCTGTTAAGAAC
Source organism: Muricea muricata (assembly GCA_963855995.1). Taxonomy (NCBI): domain Eukaryota; kingdom Metazoa; phylum Cnidaria; class Anthozoa; order Malacalcyonacea; family Plexauridae; genus Muricea; species Muricea muricata. The sequence goes on from OY979716.1 coordinate 4,172,878, forward strand.
AAGACTGGACGTGCTGGAAATATTCCACTAGACCTCCAACTGGAGTTTTACAACAGAATCCTTAAAGGTGCTGTGAAGAATCTTGGACACAACGCCTCCAAGAAATCCCTTGATCGAATATGCCGTGCAATGGGCATGACAAATCAACTTTTGCACAACTTTATGATAAGGAGGCTAAAATTATTAAGAGATCTGGGAAACATGTTAAGCAGTCTACTGAAGGAGATCTTTCAAAAGTAGTTGGGGAACTTGTTTCACAAAAAGCAATGTACTTGACACCGGGACGCTCATACAATTATTTCAGTGGTATGAGTCAAAGCTTATTGCATGGGTTCAATTCCAATAAACTATATAGTTGGATTAATCAACACAAAAGAAACATTATTTTAAATCGTCATGCTCGGTGAACAATGGGAACATCTATTTGTTGGGTATATTTTTATAGTTGATTGATAGTACTGTCTATATTATTATGGGGCCAGTTTTATAAAGGGTGGGTAAGTTTTCCACCGGATGGTAATATTTAAACAGTTTCAAGTGTGTAAGAACAACATTGTCCTAACCTAAGTTGAAATTGATTTCATTATTTTGATATTAAAATTCATATAAGTGTAAGGACAAGTTAAATTTTTATCACAGTTATTCACATATTTCATCATATTCAAAAAATTATCCTTTGGATAACTTTATATACCCTGGGCTTGTTGTATACAGAATTCAAATATTTCTTTCAAAAAAATTACAGTAAAATATTACTATCCACCTTTGGTTAAATCTGCCCCAATTAGTGTAAATATTAAACTATTAACTCTAAAACTATCTATTATCTAAGTTACAGTATATTACACATTAAGTATGAACAATATTTTCCTAATCTTGGATCTCTTCAAAGTTAAAATTTGTAAGTAAATTCATTTTGGAACAAAAAAATTAAACAACGAAGAGTTGTTACCAAATGACATGTCTGATTGATCCATGTCTGATTGATCTTCACTGTCATCTTCTGCGAGGATCTGACTGTCAAAGAGACTGAACAAGGAAGAGTCATTTTTAATTTCATACCATACCATATCAGTAGATGTACTGAAAATATCTTCTTCATCTGAGCTCATTTCATCTGCATTTACTTCTTCAATATCATCAAATACTTCAGCCAAAATTTTAAGAATAGATTTGGCATATTTCTGGTGCCAGATTTCACAATGTTCAAAGACATCTTTCATGTTGAAAAGTACATGACATTTGTTCAGAACTTGCTGTATATGGAACAAATTAAATTCTAAAAAAACACTTGGGCATGAAGGGACTTTAGAACGTAAACTGCTGTTAGAAGCATTACACAAATAGTTTTTGTATGTCACAAGTTTCTGTTTCAGTTCTAGTTTCTGCATCTCATTCACTTTCTTAGTACGTGTTGGTTGATCCACTTTAACTGCTTCTGATTCCAGTGACCAATGTTTTCCACAATCATCACTCCCACAATCACAATGACAAGCACATACATCACAACAAAGATGACATGGCATGCCACTATATTCTGACTCGTATCCAAAGTGATGTAAGATGTACTTCCTCCTGCATTCTTCTGAATGTAAAACGTCCTTCATTTCTTTCTCACAGTGAGTGGCTAATATGCCATTAAACAGAAGCACACATGAACTTTGTTTACCATCCCTTCCGGCCCTTCCTGATTCTTGCACATATTGTTCAATGTTTTTTGAGGGTCCAAAGTGAATGGTGCGTCTAACTTCCTTGCAGTTAACCCCCATACCAAATGCAACCGTTGCAATTAAAATGCGTAAATGGCCACAATCCTCAGACATAAGTTGTGTCACATGTTCTTTCACTGAAGAGGGTGTTCCAGCATGATACATCTCTACTATTCTATTTCTTGGCTTACATTCACCATAGTACATGTTGTCCCCCAAAGAGATTTGAAATAGTCGAAACAAAACTGAGCATTGCTTTCGAGTTTGACAATAAATTAATGTCCTATCTGTACTTACACCATGTTTTTTAACATCTTCTATCAGAGGTGAAAATAAATCTTCATATGGTATGTCCTTGTCCAAATATGTCAAATTGAACATCAAATTAGGCCTATTAGGACTTTTTTCAATCTTGTATATTTGTGATGATTTCATGCCAAATGTTTCCAAAATTTGGATCTGGTTTGCTTTGGTAGCTGTGGCAGTAACAACAAGTAACTTCGATTCACTTGGTATTAAGGATGTCATTTCTCCCAAGCAACCATACCACTGTCGAAATGGCACTTTACCTCGACCAGATAAGCCCCTTGTAAAAATAAAATTGAAAAACTCTCGCTATATATATATATATATATATATATATATATATATATATATATATATATATATATATATATATATATATATATATATATATATATATATATATATATATATATATATATATATATATATATATATATATATATATATATATATATTTATTTATTTCGTAGACCTGCTGTGCTACTCCGAGTTTCACGCTATAAAGCGATCGTCAGGCAACTGACGGATCTGGTGAAGTTGCTCTCTATTTACAGTTTGATACTAGGTATCGCGTTACATGTCTACACTTGGTAAATAGTTCGGTTCGTTTGTTCAATAAGGCATTATCTTTGTTTTTCATGATAGTAAGTTTTTCCTCAAGGCATAGGTTACATCTTCTAGAACCAGCTTTGTAGACGGGAACCTTCTTAAGCAATGACCATTTGATAGTGAATGGCTTTTTTGCTGCCTTCAGTTCCCATACATGCTTTGATAGCTCCGTTTCCTTTGAGTACTTTTTGTGAGCGAGTGACTTGACGTGGTTTCTAAATCTTGTTTTAAAGTCATCGGCGGTGACTCCAATGTACTTTACTGGCTTATTGTTGTCTGCTGTAACTTCGGCTTGATATACCACGCTTTTTGTGAGACATTTACCTTCGGCCGGGCATTTGTTGGGTTGTCTACAGTTGCACTGTCGCGTGTTGTTTGTGTTGCTTACGTTCGTTTGTCTCGTGTGTTTGTTTAGTATTTTCCTATTGTGCCTGTTTATGAACGAGCTCATGTTGTCTAGGCAACTGTAGCTAATTCGTACGTTGTGTCGATTAAAGATTTTGTGTAGTTTGTTAGAAGAAGGGGGGAAGTGTTTGTCAATCAGCTGGAGGAATCGTTGTCCTATATTTGTTTTTACGTTCTTGCTGTAAGGGGGATTGTACCATATAGTGTTGCGTTGTCTGTTTCGTCTTTGCGTTTTGTTGCTGTCGCTGTTTTCGTTGCTTGTAAATTGCTCGTAGGTCAGAGTTGCGTTAAAGTTGCTTTGTCTTAAAGCGTCATTGTTCAGTTGGGATGAGTCATCAAATGTTTGTTTGTTGCATGAGAGTTTGTTGATACGTTTGTTGATGGATGAAGGTAGCTGCTTTACGGTAGCAGGTGGGTGGTTTGAAAGACGGTTGATGTACAAGGGTTCGTCATTGGGTTTTCTGTACGGTTTGTATGTGCCGTTCGTCAAGTCAAGTGTTATGTCTAAGAAGTTTACTCGCCTCAGGTTTGCCGTAGCTGTGATTTTCAGCCCAAATTTGCTGAAGGTTTCGGTCAGCTGTTTTCTGGCCTTGTCTGCTAGTTCTGGCCTTGTCTGCTAGTTCTGGCCTTGTCTGCTAGTTCTGGCCTTGTCTGCCTAATTTGGGCTGAAAATCACAGCTACGGCAAACCTGAGGCGAGTAAACTTCTTAGACATAACACTTGACTTGACGAACGGCACATACAAACCGTACAGAAAACCCAATGACGAACCCTTGTACATCAACCGTCTTTCAAACCACCCACCTGCTATCGTAAAGCAGCTACCTTCATCCATCAACAAACGTATCAACAAACTCTCATGCAACAAACAAACATTTGATGACTCATCCCAACTGAACAATGACGCTTTAAGACAAAGCAACTTTAACGCAACTCTGACCTACGAGCAATTTACAAGCAACGAAAACAGCGACAGCAACAAAACGCAAAGACGAAACAGACAACGCAACACTATATGGTACAATCCCCCTTACAGCAAGAACGTAAAAACAAATATAGGACAACGATTCCTCCAGCTGATTGACAAACACTTCCCCCCTTCTTCTAACAAACTACACAAAATCTTTAATCGACACAACGTACGAATTAGCTACAGTTGCCTAGACAACATGAGCTCGTTCATAAACAGGCACAATAGGAAAATACTAAACAAACACACGAGACAAACGAACGTAAGCAACACAAACAACACGCGACAGTGCAACTGTAGACAACCCAACAAATGCCCGGCCGAAGGTAAATGTCTCACAAAAAGCGTGGTATATCAAGCCGAAGTTACAGCAGACAACAATAAGCCAGTAAAGTACATTGGAGTCACCGCCGATGACTTTAAAACAAGATTTAGAAACCACGTCAAGTCACTCGCTCACAAAAAGTACTCAAAGGAAACGGAGCTATCAAAGCATGTATGGGAACTGAAGGCAGCAAAAAAGCCATTCACTATCAAATGGTCATTGCTTAAGAAGGTTCCCGTCTACAAAGCTGGTTCTAGAAGATGTAACCTATGCCTTGAGGAAAAACTTACTATCATGAAAAACAAAGATAATGCCTTATTGAACAAACGAACCGAACTATTTACCAAGTGTAGACATGTAACGCGATACCTAGTATCAAACTGTAAATAGAGAGCAACTTCACCAGATCCGTCAGTTGCCTGACGATCGCTTTATAGCGTGAAACTCGGAGTAGCACAGCAGGTCTACGAAATAAATAAATATATCCGCTCTACTAGTAATGGTATTGAGCGCTCTAAAATCATTGACAAGTCTCGTAACCATTCTGGTACAGTCAATTCCTGGTATATATATATATATATATATATATATATATATATATATATATATATATATATATATATATATATATATATATATATATATATATATATATATATATATATATATATTTGTGTGCAATCCAAAAGTCTTTTATAAATGGGTTTAAGCTGGCCAGTTTACTATGTGCTATTGTAGTTCTGGGGGGGGGAAGACTTTAGTGAAACAATTACAAAACTCAGAACTCTCCACGATATCCACATTATGATTGTTTTGAAAGGTCAAACATGTACTAAACCCATTTTATTTTAGTTCATACGAAAAAACGTAGTATTCTTATATGTGGAGAAAGAAAGGTCATACGTTATATACTGACTTGATATCTAATTTTAAGAGCTACAACTCTTCACATATGCACTTACCACTGAACTATACAGTGTGCTTCGTCAATGGTGACTCCAATTATACGTTCACAGAAGGTCGGACATGAAAATAAGTCCCTCCATGTTTTAGAGGCCAACAAACATTCAGGAGATCCATATATGTGTGTATAAAGACCGTTCATTATCTGCTGAATGTATTTGGGATTTTCGCTCACTTCGTCAACAACAGCTATGGCAGGAAAATAAAGATTCTTAAGGTAGTTGACTTGGTCCTTCATGAGGGCCTGAAGAGGTGAGATGACTAAAATTGTACTCGAACCACGAGGTCGTCCATGAAGAATATCAGCCACAATCGGTAGACTTTGATATATCAAAGATTTGCCAGAACCAGTCGGCAAATTCACAAAAATGTGAGACGCCGTTTCAAAGAACGCCTTGATGCCTTGGACCTGCTCAGTAAGCAAGTTCTCCACTCCAAATTGCTGTTTGACGGCCAAAAAAGCAGTTTCCCACAAGTGCTCGCTGAATTTCGCCATCTTTTGTTACGATATTTGCGACATAATATATGCATATAACTTGCATATTAATTAAATACCTATAAACCAATCATGCCTGCTCATGGTTTAAAGGAACCAATGAGATCATGAGTCACTAATGAAATTTTTATGCGACCAATCCGAGAGCGTCCCCGAAATTCGTGCGGATGATACTTGATACTAGAACACGTATCGAGGAGCTGGTTCATAGACGGTAATTTACCGTCTACGCGTAGGCTAATGGTTAGGTAGTCCTCTCTCAGTACATTGGCGTCGTAAACTCTCCGTATCGCTATTAACGGCCGTTGATCGAGATCGATTGGTGCTGTTAGAAATCCCTTTGGCGTTCTTGCGACGAACAGGAGGCATTTCGATGAATAATTTGCGTTAAATTCAAAATTATTGTAGCACCTCCCATCTCTTGAGAGCTTTTACACAAATTAAAGATATGGCTAGCGAGCATGTATTGTTGTCCTTACAAATGGACGGTTTTAATTGGCTGATCAGATCTCAGCCCTGTTATTCGGAATTCTCATTGGTTACTCAATTAAGAGAATCTGGCATGGTGCGCACGTGCCTACAGCATGCATAGAGCGTGATTACTGAGCTAATGTTAAACAGCAATAACCTTTGATCCACGCGGGAAATATTCAATTAACACCAAACAGCGCAATTGACACCAACTTAGCGCAACCAATATGACTGCGTGAAAATATTTGAGGGAGCTTCCTGCAATCATTCGCATTGCTCCATTAACTTTAATTTATAATTTGGATATTATAAATTGGCTTTAATCAAGAGGGTCTATTATAAGGGGTACTCATCTTCGAAAAACTATTTCCTTATGCAACCTTTTCTCGCGTACGCGTATCAAACTTGTTTGATGTGAAAGAAAGGGTGGCACGAGGCGCAAAACCAGCTATCGCCTGAACTAAACTCGTTAAAAATACACACTTTCATGCGCTTTCCTTTATGCTGTTATACAATATTAAAATTGTACAATGCTTTTTATCTTTAACCACATCTGCGTATGTAACCTGGACTTCCATGATCCGCGTTTCAATGGGTCAACCACATTAATCAAATCCAAATAATAAAGCCTGACGTCTGCAGTGATCAGCCAACTCAATAGGCACATAAAAGCCTAAAAGTATGTGTTCGGCATTTGTCCTTTCCTCAAAGGTGTTAGGTGCAATTTGCAAGCGACTTGTGAAACGAAATTTGATCTTTTCCGCATAAATTTAGTTGCGCGTGCTGTTTTGTGGACAATGTTTCAATATAAGTGATTTAGGAATGGCGACGCGGCTGATATAAGTTGCCATTAGTTCTGTGTTAAAAAACAACATCATATAAAACAACATCATATCCTTTTATTTAAAGTTTGTCTAGATCGTTCAGAAACTATTAATATCTGTGTCCCCCAAGAAACAGTCCATAGTCCATAGTCCACAGTCCATAGTCCAAAGTCCACAGTCCACAGTCCATAGTCCACAGTCCACAGTCCACAGTCCAGTCCAGGTTTTAGCACATGCCGAAAAGATCAGCGTCTCAGTACCAGTCATATTATCCTTAGACTGTTGAAAATTTGAATTCCACATTAGAATAACTATACAGTTTATACAGTTTATAATTGACGCAAAGTAATGGACTTCCAGGAATATTAGTGTAACTATCTAGATTTTAGATTCAATATTCAGTCGTTCAATATTAACCATTCATGCCTTCATGACTATGTTGAAATAAAGTCATGATGCATGTATATTTTGATAGCTGTGGCTGGAACTATTAGTCGAATGAATTAATTAGGATAAAAACCGACCGCGGTTAAGCATGAATACCGTGCTCTCAAATGAACGATATAATTTCAGACACGGCAATACATCATGAGAATAAAGATTATAATGTGTCGGTAAACATTTAACCAGCCGTTCGTAAACTACGGTTAGTATATATTACAGTATATATATGCATGCGTTGTGACATGTTTATACGAGTAAGGCCTTGATATAGCTATCTGAATACGAAAAGCTATCATTGACAACATGTTGCGGGGGGTTTAAAATCGTCTTCTGATGTGCGGACACAATGAGAATAGCTCTATAGCTATATGTTACCGTTATGGATATTATTCTGAGAATAATTCTGAAATGTACTCAGCCCTATAGCTATGTATCAAATGTTACTAATACAATTATTGCCTAGCTACTGCATGGATATATACCAAAAATAGGTCTTGCTCGCTCTCAGCCATATCTTAATTGTTGACCGGCTGCGACATCAACTTTTAATTAAGGCCTTGTGTTATAACTACATGTAGATTTGCGCGCATGCAAATGCCAGCTGTAAAACTATTTTTATAATTATTACAATTTGATGACGCAAGGCATAATAATTTCGAACGAAAGCAAGGTCGTTCGCGTTCGAACGTTCGCGAAAAGTCGTTCAAAAAACCGTGTGAATTTTGGCCTTTGATCGTTCGCAATTTTCAGTCCAAATCGATGAAACGTTCGAGTAGTTCGTTGAAAATTTCACACCGTTCGTTCACCGTTCGTTAGTCGTTCGTTGAATTTTTCGTTCCCACGAAAGATCGTTAACGTTGGTTTTCCCGTGGACGGTCACAATTATTGTTTTATCATTTTTTGTTAAAATGTTATCATTTAACTCAGTTTAAACGCATGCTTTGTAAGTAAGAAGACACAAGCTGCTAATAATGGATCACAATGAAGTTGTGCAGAAGTTTTAATAAGCCAACCAGACTACAAAAAATATTTTTAAAACAATTGTCGGATTAGAAGGTCAGTCAATATTCAACAAAATGAGTCATAATGTCATATTTATTTTCAATCCCAAATTCGGGCAACTACCAAGCGGATATGAGGACTTCACCTTTAGCTCTTAACCAATAAAAAGTATCTGATAAAGCACTCCTGTTCGTGTTTTATATGATACTTTAAAAACCTTTCATACTTGTTGTCCGTAAAAAATATATCATCACATATTCAGCATAAACCTTTTTGAAAGCCAATTCAAAATTAAGTGTTGAAACACAACCTCCTTCCCATGACCACGCAAATCTTTTATATGCAGAAATGATAAATTAATATCTGCACATCATAACATAAAATATACCAATTTGTTTTGTATAAAACATTTTTATACAGCCTGTATATTATTTAGAAAAGAAAATAATTAGACTCAGCTTGCGTATGAAAAGGTAAAAGGTGCATTAACATTAATAATAGTATTGTCAATCGTTATAGATTATTTTACCCAAACGTAAATCAAGATCACTTGATTACAACACATTCAATATGGATGAAGGAAACTACATGGCAATCGATTACGAACTCTACGATTTTAATCCTGCAAAAGCCAATTTGGATTCTTTGCATACAAACGAAAACTCGGTGAGAAAAAATCAACCACATACCTATAATGTTTTTTCTATTTAAATTTATAGCAACCAGGCACCACGGTTTCTCGGCAACCACGGTTTCTCGGTAAAAACAGAACCAACTGAAATTCGTGCTTTATCTTTCGATCATCTCTTATTTTGTGCGCATAGTCTGTCAGTGACTAAAAAATATCTTAAGGGGGTCCAACAGTAAATAATTTCAAAATTTCTCGGTTTTCAAAAATTTTACAAAATATTGTTAACGGCGTTCTCTAAACATATCCAAAATTTCAAACAACAAAATGAATTATAAACGGAGAAATTCAGCAAATTCTACACCGTGTTAGGGTAAAACCATGATTTTACCCAGAGCAAATAATGGTATGCAATTGGTTTACTCTATTGTGGGCTTTTCCATAGCATTGTTCGATTAATGTTATTCTAATGCATTCAAAAACTTTAAAGCAGTTCTTCTCAAATTGCCGAAAACCACCAATCGCCATTATTGCATGCGCAATATCTCAAGAAGTATGTAAGCTATTGACTTCAAACTTTCAGTGCGTGTTCTGTGTTAAATTCTCTTGGAGATGAACCAGAATCATAAAAATATTTGCAATAGCATGCAAGTTATGATAGTCAGTATCATCTCGATAATATCTAGTTTCAATATTTTGTCCGCAAAAAATTTATTTTGGCCTCAATCACCATAGTTTTGGTTCATCTCCAAGAGCGTGTGATATACTATTCAAATAAAGTTATTTTAGATTTTTATCATTCATAGTTGTTGAGATATCATGTTTACAAATATATGAATTTTTCACCATCAGGGAGTAATTAACATGGTAACCATGGCAATGGTAACTTTGAAAAACTTATTTTTATGTTTGTGGTACCATGTCTTAACACCTGACCAAAGATGAACTGCATAGCATTAAAACACACAATTTTTTTTTACTATTGGACCCCCTTAAATAAAACCTCAAAATCCGCTATCAGAAAACCTTAAAATCCGCTATCACGAACCAAATTCGTGCTTTTCTTAGTCGAACATTGAAATATCTGGCAAACTGCATGAACAATTTCAGCCCCTAACTTTCAAAAAGTTTCCCTTCTCCCTGCCAATATTGTGTCTGGAATGCAAATTTCCAGTAAAGTACCAATGTCCAAATAAAGACGCAACATATGGCGAAATAAAGGACAACATTCCTTAGAAGTTATGGACAATCTTCTTTTTTCACTGAACTCGAAGTCCAAGCTAGTTCATCTGGTGTACACAATATTTTATTAAGCGATTTAGTGCAGTGAATGAGCGTGTGATAGATTTTTTTGTGATTAAAAAGGACAGAGGTTCTTACGGGGGGTTCGGAGGAACGAGTGAACACTGTAAGTTTTACAATGGAAACACAAACACAAAGCAAAAAATGGGCAACATGGAGCATGAAATACGCGGGAACAGGGGAACATGGGTAAATTTTGAAGAGGCAAGAGAACAAAGTGAAAATTTTGAAAAGAGAACGAACCCCCCCCCCTTTCTCACATTTAGGAGACCCTCGGCATACTACCATTTGCAAACAACTATTACCCGTGACCAATTACGTGTATTTTCGTTGACGTTTTGGCCGCGTAAGTGTCATGTTTTATGATAACAATTGTGGCTGTTTGCTCACCCAAATAGTTGACGTTTACGCAGGGATTTTGCGATTTACAAGAATAATTCGAAGAAGACAATTGTATGACAACAACGTATCACAATGATGAAAAATTATTGAAAATGTCGTTCGATTAATTAAAATTGACATAAACAGTTAAAATTAGCAAGAAAAAGTGTAGTTACAAAACAGAACGTATACGAGCCCACACGTCATGTAAATAAACGTAAAACATTTGATTGGTCACGATTCCCAAATGGTACTGTGGTATAATATTTCAAAAATCCCATCGAAATTATTTCCAGCTAAATTAGAGGCTCAATTTTTCCATAATTTTGATAAATGATCAATGCGACGGTCAGCTATACTTAAATTCTGATTGTTGGGATCTTATCTTTTAAATTATATACCTGTATGTAACTTGAAGCCAAATAAATACATTGTACCGTTAATTAAGCGCCTGACTTCCACTTTAGTAGATGTTCAAGAAATAATATCAGGTATTTTTGGGCGCAGTTTATAAGAGTTTTCCTTTTTCATTGTTCAGTTTTAGGGTCATTTGGACCAAGAGAAGTAAAGTATCATCATCTTCCTTGTAGCGTGGCTACTAGATGAATGGTTTAAATAACTATTAATAGTGACGTTTAGATTGCTTTAAGTTCACTAATATTAATAAAATTAACCTGAACGTTTAACTCGCACACTGAATGTTAATCCAATCAATCTCATCGTGACTCTTAAGCATAAGATGAGTATATACCTGGTAGCGCAAAAAATGTCCCCCCTCTTTGATTTCCTATTGCAGACATAGTAAAATAGGTATTACAGCCAAATAAATTACATGTTATGCAGGGCTAAAAGCTTAAATTTTGATATTACACGATTTACTGAACATTTGCTGAGATATGGAAATTTAAGTCGAGCGAGCATTTTTGAGAGTGCCAAAAACTTGCAAAAAGGTTATTAAGACCTATTAGGTTAATTTCAGTACCCTCGTGATTATTGCGCACTATATTCATTTAACAAAAAATTCCAAACAATTTTTATGGAATTTCTAAAGGTTGTTGATTTTTCTTCCAAATTTTTGACATCAAGCACAAATTCTGAAGGTAAATTTTGGCGAACACGTAAGAAAGATGTCAACATCGCGAAGCTTTTATTTAAAAGCATGTTAAACGTAGCCTTAACAACATATCGATCTTTCTTTTGGTGACGCATTGGTTTCTGCTAGGCAAAGGTGTCTTTAACATATCGACATGTTTCCATGATTTAGTAAATAACGATATTTGAAATTGCTACTAATACGACTTTTAAAACTATAAACCAAGTGAAAAAGCTACTCAGTACTCCGCAGTGACAAATACTCGGTTCAATAGGTCGTTTTATACGAATTTCAATAGCATTGTCCTAAACGCATGTTTATACCTAAAATGTCACTCTCTCAGCTGAAGTTGCCTTAAAACCTTATTATACATATCAAAATTTAAGTTAGCTTTTTCTGGATAAGATGTAATTTATTTACATGGAACCGAACTGATGTTAAAGGGTCTACAACTCTGTAGAGGTCTGGATTAACTTTGCACAAGTCCCCCGTGTAGTAAGTTTGGGACCTTTATTATACTGATATACTTGTATCACCCAGTCATTTTATAGCTATCTTTATTTAACACATAATACCTTAAAGTTTAGCAGTATGTGTTCTAAACACAACACACAGGGCAGATTAATATACCTGTACCTATATATGTTACTGATTGTATGTAAACATAAGTAGACGTATGCACTACGTTTGACAAGTTTGATGAGCTTATTTCCTAATACATGCATTAATGTGTTTGTTTATTTCTGCTCGCTGCATATTTGGGTCGTTTTTTACCGTTATTTGGATATCATTGAAGGGTTTGAATCCAGGTTGAAACATTCTACTATTTATTTGTTCTTCCAGATTAACAAAAAGTTTAAATACTTTTGTCTACAACAATACAACAATACTTTTAATACAACAAGACAAAAGTATTTAAACTTTTTGTTAACCTGGAAAAACAAAAAAATAGTAAAATATTATTTAAATACTTTTCAACTCGGTTATATTATATTATAACTTTTGCCATTGATTCTTCGTTGATATTCCACGGTCAGTATCTTCGCAGTACGCCAAAAGTTGACTTGCAACGAAATTTTGAATTTAAGTAAGCGTTATATATGTTAGCCGATTTTATTGCCTTATTACCCAACGTACATTCTGCTACGATACGGCCGAATTGGTGATTTGGTTTTGAATTGTGCTGTCAAAGTCGAATTTCATGGAAATATATGCATGATTCCCCGTATAACAGCCTGGCTCATTGATATATGCTGTAAAGTTTTATAGCGGATCGTTTTTATTCTACATATCATTGAAAAAGTGAAGTCCTACATCCACAAACGAAGAGTGCATTTTTTAAACGGAAATTCTAATGCGCTGAAGACTTTCTTTAAAATTGAAATAAGTAAAAATTACGAATTAATTATAAAGTAGGTAACCGATCAAATTAATGGGTTAAACACGGTTGAAGTTCTAAAAATCATCTCAAGTGATTCGTGATTCTCCAACTGTAAAAAAGTCGCCGACGTGGGTGTACAAGTAAGCTTTGTTCATTCGCGAAAATTAACATATTTTAAATTTGTCTGGGACCAAAAGGATATTGTAAAGATTAGATTGGTCAACACTTAATGCTATAATGTTGACGTCAGTAGTGATTTCCTGAGAGAACGCGAGAAAGCGCCATTCCCTTACAATTTTGCTCAAGGAACGCCGTTCCACTTGCAAAAAACAAAGGATTGGGAACGTCGCCCTCCTCCCGAGCAAAACAAGAATGGGAGAACGCTGTTCCCGGTTACCGCAATAAAATACGTAAAACAAACCAAGCGATAGGCCATCATTTCCTTTGTAATTATTATTTGCCATGAAGTAAGTTTGAAGCATATATAAATTTATTACGATGTTTATTGCAATTAATTATAAAAATTAAACTAAGCTTAGTGTAGAATTATTTACGGTAGCTCGCAAATAGCCCGCTCGCGGACAGAATGTAACGCCGGAAATTGCGTGAAATTGAAACAAGAAGAGTTTGTACTCAACAAATTTACGTACCCTGCACCAGCTTAAATTTTGTGCATTATAATTTATAAATAAATATACATGACATTGTGACGACATTGTCATTTATCATTGATCGCAATTTGGTGACGTTTTGAGTGTACCAAAATCAAGTCATTCTTTAAACAACCACCTGATAAATATATTTCTGAAAGCGAGCATGGCATAGAATGAAACAAAATTGAAAGTACTGAAGAACATGACAACGGCGCCAACAAATTAAGCGAAACTAATGAAGATAACCAAAGTGTCGAAAGCGATTAACTCGAACTCGTACCTAATTCGGAGCGGGCTGCGGTGGATGTAAAAATAGACAAGCGAAGCATCTGGACAAATAGCATGGGACTAAAAATAGAAGCCTTACCCATATGGCTATTGCGCAGAAATTGAAGACGTGGCTGTGTTTTTTGTGCCGCCGCAAAATATCTGAGCCCACACAAAACGCATTTATTTGAGTAAAGAATGGCAAACAACCAATGTTGCTTAAAACGTTCTCTCTCAAAAAGCTAAGCTTTCCTCACTGAAGAGTTTTGATACGCACAAAAAAGCAAAATAAATTCTGAATCAGCAAGAGAAAAACAGCATGCCTACTTGTGTTGACTTTGAACAGCAAATGGTTGGAGACAAAAGAGCAAGTTTTTCGTACGAGCAATTATATATTGACATCCCAATGTCGTTATCTCAACTACAGTCGTATGAAAAATTCAGCTTCATACCAAAAGATTGGCAAAGATAGATTCTACGTTTCAAACGCTTCAGGACAACATCCAAGCTGTACAACGCACAGCAAGAAAATCAAGATACCACATTGATCTACATGATGTGTGTAGTAGGCAACGACATCGTCCAATCGCAGGGCATTTCCGACGAAGAACAGAAGAAATATATACATGTAGTCGAACAGAAATTTTAGGATATTTTTTAGCTAAATAAATACACGCTTGGCATAAAATGACGCGAATCGGCCAAGTTCGCCATTCATTTGATTCAGCGGCTGTCCGCAACAGTGTAGGAAAATTCAATATGGCGCATTTAATGAGTGGAAAAAAGAATGTTTTCGCGATTAAAAATTTTTGTTAGATTGCACCCCAACTTTTTCCCGAAACTATTCAAGCATGTGTGAATTTTGTTTGCACATTGTGAGTCGTACTGTTCTTAATACATTGAAAGGATGAATGGCTTATTTGTCTCGTAAAGGAATTAATATAAATTTATTGGACATCGTATTTAATGGAACTTGTCACGGACTCACTGGTTTGAAAAAAGCATATAAGGGGCATAAAAATTACTTGTTTCAGAGGAAAAGATTACTCACATGCTGGCAACTGAGGATACTTTCTTCAACTGACGTGGAAAAGGAAAATTAGATAGGCTTTATCAAGATACTTGATCACTCCATTCACTTGATGTATCTCAAGTGCTTTAATATTTTATTGTTAGTTTAGCTTGTATATGAACTTATTGGCCAGGTTTGACTTTCTCGTTGTTACATTATTCGCCTTGCTTCTAAAAAGAATTTTTAAAAATTTGTTTATTGCTATAATTAGGCCAGGTCTGCATATTGCATTTATAAAGCTCAAGATCTGTCACTGTGTAGATGTATCAGTGTTTTATCTATATTGGATAATGTTTTGCTTATTTATTGATGAGTGAATATGTACAAACTAGAGTTGAATTGTAGCTGTCACTATTTAATAAATGAATAAATTGAGTTTATTATACCAAAATCTTCTGTTATGACTTTTTACAAATACCGGTACACATTGTGTTATGTTTTCATATTTGATACAAATTGGTTTCTGCACCATTTTAATATTTTATTCCTGTTATTACATCATCAAATACTTTTATGGTATCAAATGTGGAATCATTGCAGTGGTCACAATGCCCATTTGGGTAAATAACACCATATAAAGTATGTTTCTGTAACAGCAAATCTAGCAGCTACTCAAGGTGAGGGTAATTTAATGATACTGAAAAGGCCTGATTAGTGACAGAAACAGTAGTACAAAAAAAATAACCACTTGGACAATGTTTGTTGCTTTAACATCAGTTTACTATGTTATTTTGCTGACCACTTAGCTATCAAGTGATAAACTAATGATGTTTGGTCAGTAATTAGAGGAAAATGTGTACTCAAAATACATTTTGTTACTTCACCAAGTCTAATTTTACACAGCTAATGCTGTGAGGAGATGGTCCTGGACACGGTGTCCTCTTGCAACTCTTACTCAAATATTGCTTATACATACTGGTTGCTAAACTAAAAGGTTAGTCAGATAAATCTCTGGCTACTGTGCACAAACATCATCTTGGAATAGAATTTCCTAAATAAATGTGACACACATGTACAGTAAAACAGAAAAATTGGGTGCATGTCCTTACCTCATCGGTTGTCGGACAGTGAGAAAAGGTGACAGCTTCTATCATTCCAAATATTGGAATAAAGTCATGTGCATTTGAGCAGAATTTATAGCTTGGACACTAAATCATTGACAAAAAGAACCTATTTTTGTTGTTAACCAAACTTACTCTGGTGATTTCTGCTTGATGAAGTAACTAATGATATTGCACATGAGATTAATGACTTGTAAGTTTGGTAAATATCTTTCTTGTGTCAGTCAGTATACCAGTATGTGTTGTTTGCCATACGAAAGACATGATTTTTTAATCAAAAGCACTTCATTACATGACATTAAGTATGTTGAGTTGCACAAGGCATGTCACATTGCCCTGACACAAGGCTGTCAAAGCTGTACTTTGTAAGTATGTTGTTATAACTGCATTAAAAACTTTAGTTGTCACTACTTACTCAGTGAAAACATTAAAAAACAGTTAGTCAAGAGGTATAAACGTTGTATTTATGCAATCAGTAGACATAATTACACCTAAACCTTGGATTTTTACATTTACCATGAACTATGCAATATACTCAGTAAAAATTATTCTAATTCTAAACAAATGCAAGAAGATTTTATAATCTTCTAAACCACAATAACAGTTTATTCCCCTCGAAATATTTAGCGGCTAGATAAGGCAGAAAAGAAAATGTAAAATCCTAATCTCACTATGAAAAAGTACAGCGTCGTCTAGTAACATATGTTAACATGTATATGTACAGTCTTTTGAATGAACAGATACTAGTATTGTTTACAAATATTAATATAAATATAGCCAGCTCGAGGAGATAAACAACTGCCCGATCATCCTATAAAGTACTGAAAATAGATCACTAACTATTTTGTAGTCATTTCGCTTGTCTAGACGATAATTCCACCTTTTTCCTCGTCCTTTGTAACGCCAGCATGTTGTAATCTTTAAAGGTCCATTTAACAACACTCGCGTGCGGCGCTCCTAGTTCAAAGCGCTTTGTCGCCGTATAAATGCCAAATCCGAAAAAATAAAAACATACGTTTTTAGATAAAAGCCACAGGCTTGTTACCATGAAAAAATTCTGGACGAATTGATTAAAATACAAAAGTTATTTGAAGCCAAATTTCGGCAATTTTCATGTTATCTACTTCGACGCGCGATTCTCAAGATATAGTCCTCAAAGAATGCTCAACCGCTGCATAACAATTCGTGTAACTATGGCAACCTTGGTATCATTTTGTTCCACTCGTCTCACTCTGTTGATCACAATTGTTTATATTTATCTAAAGATAACCTGCAGTGCCCCATAACGGTATTAAAATGACGCATTTTTTAAGAAATAATTTAGGTACCATTCTTCCTAAAAATACGCGCGCCGTCAAGAAAAAAATGTTACGCTCGAGTTGGCCGAATTCGCTACATTTTATGCCAAGCGTGTAAATTAAATAAAGCGAAATGTCATATTCGAGCGGGAGAAATTTAACCCCAGAAATCAGCAAGAAAACGAGCCAATAGGAGCGTTAATGACCGATCTGTATAATTTGGCAGAACATTGTAATTTAGTTCTCTTCGCGTGGAAATCATCCGTGACCGTATCGTGGTAGACATTCGTGATAAAAATCTATCAGAAAAGTTACAATTTGAGCCAGACCTCATTTTGGAAAAAGCAGTAAACTTTGTTCGACAGCCTGAAACCGCGGGATATTACAAGAATTTTTAAATGCCAAAGAGAAGCATTTACGGTATGTTAGGAAGAAGAAAGGCAAACTAGTTCGACAAGAAATCCAGAACATTAGCCATGGCAAAAAGTGTGGTAGATGTTTGGGACCAAAGCATGCAGTTAAAGATATTATCCTGCAAAAGAGCCACACTGTCGAATATGTGGTACGAAAGTGCACCAGAAGCGGGCGTGATGGAGTAAAAAATGTATATGAAGTCATATCAGGGGAGATCGTTCAACGGATTCGTAAAGAACACTAAATTTACTATTAGATTTATTTCACCCTCATTTTAAAACAAAAAAGTCGAATAATATTTAAATTTTTGGCAATCTGACATCCGTTGGAGACACCTCTGTGTTACGGCCGTTCAACCCTCTCGAATTTCATATCATATCCACAATTCTCTTTGCTCAATTAACTATGCTAAAAACTGTGGTTAGAAAAGGAAACTCGAGTGGTTGCTTAAATAATTCCAAAAGCTGGTTGTTTTATTAACTAGCTACAGGTATAAACTTTGTATTACTGTTAAGAAATATGAAGATATGATTACCTTACAGCAACACACACCTTTCAAAACAATGAAATTACTCATAGATAGTGAGTCATTTGCAAAATTGTTATGTCTAAAG
Source organism: Muricea muricata (assembly GCA_963855995.1). Taxonomy (NCBI): domain Eukaryota; kingdom Metazoa; phylum Cnidaria; class Anthozoa; order Malacalcyonacea; family Plexauridae; genus Muricea; species Muricea muricata. The sequence continues at coordinate 4,191,566 of OY979716.1, forward strand.
TTGCAACTGCTCATGTTAATACTGTGTATACCAATCTTCCTACTTTAATTCGTTCAAAAGAAAACATTTTAGCAGTTGGCAATCTTTTAATTAGTAGCATTAGCAGTTGCCAATGTCAACAGGTGAGCTGCATGAAAACTTTCCAAAAAGTTTTTTACCGTCTGTAAATATAACTTCAACAAAAACTTATTGTACCCTCTGTTTCTACTACAGTTTATAATGTTGAACCCAACAAATCCTATATGTTTCATGATTTATGTACCAAATTACAATTTTTGATACAATTTGTTCCCATCATGATGAAATGATGTTGATTCTGAGTCAGTAGTTCTACTACAGACATGTGAATTTTGATAAGCTGTTGGTTGGTTTAGACTACCGATTGCAACATCCCCAAGTTGGGTAATTTGTTGTGAATACTAAAGATCCCTGTTCAAATGGCATACCAGGAACGGGTTGAAACTGTGGTGGACTTTGAAATGGCATGTTACTTTGCCTAAAACCTTGCATAAGTAATTTCAGTTCGTGTTCCCGCGACATTCTCTCATGAAAGCAATAACCTCTTTAGTTGGATGATTTTTCAGTGTGTCTTTTACAACATTCATTGCTTCAACTGCGGTTTCACTGAGTTTCTCAATTGGTTTAAGTTTTCATCTTGACTGGGATAAAAAGATTGTCTTTGCTGTTACCATTAGCAGTGTCGTTAGTTGATTGCTGATCCAAAGATGAAGGCTCTAGTGCTAGCACAGGTTTGCACGAATTTCTAGATTTTACCAGACCCAATAATGCATTAAACCAATTCCCAAATTCACGCTCTTCTTGGAACCTTTTTATTCCAGTTGCTGTTTTCAGTGTTAATGCTGCTTGTTTGCACTCACTGACACATTTCAGGAATTTGTTTCTTAGGGCCTGTTCATATGGGCAGAAGTTATCTCGGTTCCCGAGAAAACATTTCGACAGGTCAAATAATGTTGTTCTGTTCATATGGAGAAATGTTTTCCCGCTTACCGGGTAAAATTTCCCGCGGTGATGTAGATTTTGCAAAGTGTAAACAGAAAGTTTTCCTGCTAAGCGGGAAAGTTGTGTTCATATGGGATAAAAATTATCTCGGTCACCGAGATCTCTTGTCGAAATGTTTTCTCGCTAACCGGGAAAACTTCTTCCCATATGAACAGGCCCTTAGCTGTGCCACAGTGAACTGAATTAATTCACTTCTTTTTGCAGCTCACTCTTTCAACACTGAAAGAATCTTTCCATATATTTCACCATTTTTCTGATTTTTGGTATTGGTGAACACCAATTTCTTTTGATAGTAGTTATCATTGGATGCCAACACCAAAGTATCTCATCGTAGCTATATATTAAATCCTTAGTGTCAAGAGACGATTTATTGTGAACGAACAAAAGCGGTTCTTATTTGTTATGAGACAGTTTTCGAATATTAATTAGACATTCGATGAACACATGAGCGCTTCCATATATGGAAGTGGCTAATACGTGGAAAGCCGAAAAAGTACTGAGGTATACAGTTTTTAGGCTTCGTAATATTGTCGAGAGTTAGTTAAAGGGAAATAGCAACAAAAATTTTTATTGCCTCATTTGAAGGAGACTCTAAAAGTAAAATATAAACGTCTTTACAAAATTTTTATATCTGTTTTACTTTGGGAGATATTCTCACCTGAGTAATCGAACTGTCCGCCATCTTGGATTAATTTTTGGCCTCATTGACAATGTTTTGGTGACGTCACAACAGGGATAAGCCATTCAAAGCTTCTCCTAAATATCTACCAACAATCAAATATTATTTAAAATCTTTTCAGTCCGTGCTGAAATCCGAAACACTTGCCATGTGTGTGGTCATTCGAGAAGATTAATCATTGTGTCGTAAGAAAAAAAAATTGCGTGACCCCAGTTGTGACGTATCATGCATATCTACAAATATCCAAGATGGCGGACAACTAAAGATTTCAAGTCAAAATATCTCACCAAATAGGGCAGATATAAAAATTCTGTAATAGACTTCTATATATTGTTTTGGAGTCTCTTTCAAATAAGCCGATAAAAATTTTTGTTGTCATTTCCCCTTTAAACGAGGGCTGTAAGAAGTCAATATAGATTGTGTATGATCGAAGTGATTTGTAAGCAAAGTATATACGGGTATTATAAATACTAAAATCTGATCATAAAACCGCAGTGCATTCTTGTATCGTAACATTGGTGACCCCGACGAGACAATATTTCTTTACATATTTACAAGGCAAGTAAAATTTGACATCAAGCTTGTTCGTTGTTTGTGAATTTTGGGTTGTGTGTTCATGGATTGTTATAAAGATTAAAAAACTAAGGATATCGTCGTAGTCGACATGGAAGGACTTGCAGGAGCTGAACAAGCGTCGAAGAGACAGTTGAAACGCTGAGAACACAAATGGCAGCAATGCAAGCAGACATCGAAGGACAATCGTCATCATTACGCCAAATTTACATAATAAACTTGGAATCTCACTTATTTCCCCATCAACTAATATCCTGGAACAATCCACCCAGTTTAACAATGTTCTACTAGACGGTGTTGTATGCTTGACCTCTATACAAGTCCTTTAGGATACTGTGGCTGCTGTGACAGTAATCAGTACAGCATTTTACCATAAAGTTTTAAGCACATCATCACCTCTTGAAAATAGCCAAGTGCTTCAATCAGTCAAAACAGCAAACGGTGCTCAAATCCCAATTGGGGGTATTGACTTTTGATCTTAGTCTTGGTCAAACAATGTAGAGAATACGATGTAGCGCATATGTTGTTTCGGGCCTCAGCTATTCTGTTGTTCTTGGTCGAGACTTCTACAACAGAACCGTGCGATTATAAATATGGATATGCATACGGTTGAATTTTTTGCTGATAATTTGCATACATTTGCTAATGAAAGTTGTCCACTAAGTTCCTTGCCAGACAACGGCGATATAATTTCTATATTTTCCGCTTGTTTGAGAAACACGAATACTAGAAACAGATTTCTTTACCCTTCGTTTAAACCATTTGACACCAAACGTCTTTAGGCCTAGGGATATTTTAACAAAATTTGCAAAAATATCCCTCCAAAAGAGAGAAAATTTTTGTCCTTTTTATACCCAAATCAACGATTCAGCCCAGCGCTTGGAAAAGCATCAAAATTGCGATAAACCCACTTCGTTGACTCGTTCGTAATACTCACACTTATTCCAAAGGTCTGAGGAGAGGTGAATCTCGTATACCTCAACAGACCTTTGGAACAAGGATTTTGTCTATCACCTCACAGTGATAAACAAATGTAGTGTTTTAAGACGGCCTTGCCCAGTTTTTTCAACTCTTTGGTGGCATCTTCGTAGAATTGTATTGATTTTTTGAAAGCTGTATCTTTTTTAATGTCTACAAACCTTTCAGACATGTTGAGGAGACGGTTTAATGCGTGACGAATGTTCTAAAGTGATGCTAGTGAGAGGCTGTACGTCCCCTGAACCAAAACTTCATTACTTTCTTTTTGCATTATTTTTAATTTTCATAGTGTTTTTGTTAAGCAAATTATGTCTTTTCTGGGCTAATTCTTTGTCAGAAATTACATTTACGCTGCAATTGTTTGACGCCATGGAAAAATGACTGGATTTCGAGAATTTTATTTCGCATAAACCTAGTTAGGCGACAGGTTGCAATTCTAAATTTTTATCATTATCCCCAAATTATTTCTTTATACAATATTGCATCCTATTTAGCACTGTAAAAAACCAAATAACTAAGGTTGATGGCGCAGTACGAAACGAAAATAAACTTAAGTAAGCTACGAAATATAATTAATTATGATCTAGAACGTACTATAATTAAGAAATATAAAATATTTAAAACACGTCTATAGCACAATGAGCGTTTATTATTTACATAAATGCTAACTATTACAATATTAGTTGTATAATGCAAGCTAGCATGGGGGATATTTATATTATATCATGATTGTCTGCGGTACTTTGATTGAACCCACACATCGCAAAGTGAAGTAAAATGAGCTGGTGCCTTGCTTAAAGCTGCAAAATTGACTGACACGACAGTACCAAGGAGATTAAAAAGAATGTATAAAACAAGTACGGGAATAAAAGTATAATTTATAACTTTAATGATCATTTATAGTTAAGTTGTATAGACAATACTGAGGTATGCTCTAGATCATTAAAAATGTATTTTATTTTAGATAGGTGTTAGACGCATGATTATTGATTAAATCAATAACTTACATATCTTAAAGTCACACAATGGAGGGTTTTGGTCCAATCCTCGCCATTTCAATATTCCATGCAGACCACAGTAACGAAATATATTTCGAACCGAATTGTGTTTTGTTTTGCTCCTGCAAAGAGATTCTCAACCTATAAAAACGCAAAACTATCTATGTGTATTATCATTCACTTAATTGTAGTAAAGTTTACATGGCACGATTTTGTTTAATTCAAACCATGCTTTGCTCTATTTCAAACAAGCTGTAACGGAACAACTTCAAAACATCAAATAGCTTTTGGTCGTAGATGCTCAATAGACCATACCATTGTCAATAACACATATACCTCATTAGAAAACGAGTGTAAGGTCAGGTCTCAGTAGTTCAATATCAAATGGGCGTTTGCCGTTAAATATACTTAATACTTGCATTAAGGAGCATGTACCCACACGCTGCTATTCATCTTCTTCTGCTCTTCCTTGTTGTTAAGTGCGACACTAGCTTTGAAACCCCCTAGGCTCAGGCATTTCGAAACTGATAAAGCGATGGGAATGAAATTTGATGTAGTCCGATTTTTATTTTTTCTGTCAAGCAGTGATATATAAGTGATTTTACTATTAGTTTACAGGAATACAAAAATATATGGTCATTAGTATCTTGAACAAGTCAATTACAACAAATTAGGTCATGTTAGCCGCTTTGTTGTTAGCATTATCTACACAAGAGTGCAGTCCGTTTAAAAACATAACTGATTCCTGGAAAAATGACTGGATTTGGAGTTTTATTTAACATAAACCAAGGCCACAGGTTGCAATACTTCCAAATTTGTATTAATATCCCCAAATTAACTCTTTATACAATATTGTATCCTAATTAGCATTGTACAAAACCACATAACTATAAGGTTTATGATGCAGCACGAAACGAAAATCAAGTAAGTTGGGAAATTTAGTTAATTATGACCTAGAACGTTCTATAATTAAGAGATATAAAATATTTTCCTTCTTGATAGGCAGTTGATATAAACACGGCTATTACATAATGAGCGTTTAGAATTTACATAGCTAAATGCTAACAATTACAATACCAGTTGTATACTGCAAGCTAGCATCGGGGAAATTTATATTATAATCATGACTGTCTGCGGTACTCAGATTGACGCCACACATCGCAAAGTGAAGTGAAATGAACTGGGGCTTGTTGCATAAACCTATTCCTAGTTAAATACATAGTGATTAAGTTGAATCACGTAGCCTGTTAGGTCGGTTGTATAAAAACGGAGTTAACGTTAATCAATCAGTGGACGAATCCGGCAATTTTAAAATCAGGAAATTTTTCGACGTAAAAACTGAAAAGTGTAGCAAATTCGTCCTTTTAACTCTTTCATCCTTATAGGAAAGACAAAGCAAGCCCTTTTTAATCTCACTTGTAACTTCTAAAAACTACAGAAAAGCCTTACTTTTCTTCTCAAAAAATTTCAATGTTTGTCAACAAATAGCGATACTTGAAATGCTTCGCGACCCATTCCCCATCACCCCCTCCCCCCCTTTATTGGAAAATAGAGAGCAAGTAGAGTAAGCAATCAAATTACAGCTAGTGCATTAGAATACTAGTTTGATTCTACTAAAAGGGAATATTTCTGTGACGCGTTGATGAGTGTGCTTGCTTCAATAAGAATAATTCTTTAGAAGAATAATTTTATTTAAATTTTCGTTGTGGTGATGTTATTTTTTCTGAGACTCGCTGCACTAGGCATTTGACACTATTACGTAATGAACAAACAATCCATGAGCCACTATTACGTAATCGTAAATATTACGCAAACAAGTTTAAAATATCCATGTCAATCATGTCTCATCGCTTCGGAATGGGGGGGGGGGGCGAAGCTAGCAATTAAAGCGAGCGGTACAGTGCAGTCAAAAGCAGAAAAGGAATATGGAAGCAACATAAACAGAATTCCACGTTTCGAAGGAAATAACCAGCTAACTTCAGAACGAAGAAGTGCCTGTTTATATCGATTTTTAAACAATTACATATAACAATATCAGGTGTATAAAGAAGTTTTGTATACTATGTTTTGTATACATAGTTATACTATGGGGGTTTTGGACCGACTCTGGCTCCGCCATTCAAATATTCCATGCAGACCAAAGTAACGAAAAATATTTCGAACCGAATTGGCTTTTTTGCTCCTGCAAAGAAATTCTCATGCTAAATTCGGTGTAGCTTTGGGTGTATGAAAAATGCAAAACCATCTACAGGTATATGTACCACAAAATACCTCAGTACCACAGAATACAAGTCGAATTTATTTTCAGAATAAAATTTGGAAGAAACGTGCAAAATACTTTATTCTCGTAAATATATAATTATTAATTTTAGTGTTAATTGACACATAAATAAGAAAAATGAATATTTAATAAAAATTCTTAAAAGTAACGAGGATAAAGTTTAAACATAATTCGTTGTTTTTGATACCTCTTTTTTGCTAAATGCTCGTAAAATCAGGACGTTTGAAAATAAGTTTGCAAACCAACATAAATTATGTTCATAGACATTTGTACTAAGCGACAAAACATTCCTGCCACTCAAGAATAACAGGGAGCAATCAAATTTGCTATAAAAGAACACGATCTTTCAACATTATTGATAAACCTGATATATTGTAGTATATACCATGGGTATTATATAGTGACTTTAGTATTAACCTTCGACTAAATTAGATAGCAATATCTATACAGTATTATCATACAGCATCAAAGACCAAATCCTGGTTCAATTTGATAAACCGTTACTTATTTATTGCCGCACTGGTATTCTGTGGTACATTAGGATTTTATCCAAATAATGTCAGGCTTCAAAAACACTAGAATATGCTAAATCTAACCGCACACCCCACAGGAAGAAAAACTAAAGTGAAAACCTTTCCAAAAATCCAATAATAGTCCATGATATATACTTGTGACATAAAATACGAATGATAGAAAATTGTGTGGTATTCTGTGGTACATACACCTGTATGTGTATTATTATTTCCTTAATTGTGATAAAGTTTACGTGGCACGATTTTGGTTTATTTTAAACCATGCTTTGCTCAATTTTAAACAAGTTGTGAAGGGACAACTTCACAACGTGCGTCGAATTTATTAAAAGCTTTTAGTCGTAGATCCATAATAGACCATACCTTTGACAATTACATTTTTTAATGACCTCATTAGACAACGAGTGCATGGTCAGGTCTCACTATAGTTAAATATCAAGTTGGCGTTTGCTGTTAATTATACTTAATACTTCATTGCGATACTGGTGTTGATTTTTTTGTACCAGGAAGTTGTGCCTAGACGCTGCTGATCTTCTTCTTCTCTTGTTGTTAAGTGCGGCACTAGCTTTAAAACCCCCAAGGCCCAGGCATTTCGAAACCGATACCGCGATGGGAATGAAATTTTATGAAGTCCAATTTTTATTTTTTCTGTTAAGCAGTGATATATAAGTTTTGTTTACAGGAATACAATAATATATGGTCATTAACATGGCGAACAAGTCAACCACAACAAATTAGGGCATCTTAGCTGCTTTTTTGTTAGGAGAATTTTATTTGGCACAACCAAGGCCACAGGTTGCAATCCTAAACAGGCACTTCTTCGTCTTGAAGTAAAATGAACTGGTGCCGGCTGTATACAACACTTCAAAAAATTCATCAATAATTCATGAGCAAAACACAAAGGGAATCATAGCCGCGGAGGGGTCTTCATGTGTGACAAAACAATCGTGAAAGACGCCTCAAAAAATAAAATAAGACACCTCAAATTTCTCGGCTTATACAACATTTATATTAAAAATTCTTTCGCAAACAAACTGAAAAGAAGGGTATAAAATAGATCGTTTTTGAAGCTATTTAAAATACTCGCAGTTTGTGCTTTATCAGAATATTGAACGCTTCGCTGCGCATTGCGTTTTATATCTGACAAAGCACTGTTGTGTATGGAACACCACCGTTAATATGAACTGCATTTGACACGGCATTGTGTATTTTGCAAACTTCTTTTCTCTGATGTAAGTAAGATCTAAACCATTTAAGAGGTGTTTCTCTTACTCCACATCGTTTCAGTTTTGCCAGTAGTATTTTGTGGTCGACTGTGTCAAAAAGTGTTTTAAAATCTAGAAATACTAGCCGATTGATAAGACCTTTGTCCATGTTAGCTAACTGTAGTTAGTTATTGAATGTAATAGGGCAATTTCTATTGAATAGTTTGTGCGAAAGTGGACTGTTTCGGCAATTCTAAAATAAGGAAATTTTTCGACATAGAAACTGAAAAGTGTAGTAAATTCGTCCTTTTGACTCTTTTATCTTTATGGGAAAGACAAAAAAGCGAACCCCTTTTTCATTCCATTTGTAATTTCTGAAAAGACGTACCTTTTTAATTGACTGAGTTCACTGGCTAGAGTGCGCAAAACTATGAGCGTTTTTTTTCAAATAAAATAGCTAAAGGGAATGGTATCTGTTCCATCTGAAACATGGTGCTGTCTGAAACGTACGGTGTATAATTTTGGGTTAAAAGTGCATGCATTTTGCATTAGCACCCCATATTATGGAATTTTAATTCTTTTTATGGAGGAAAGTTACTCAGACAGGTCCTTGGTCCATATCAATAGCAGCTCGTCTGCTGAAACAAGTTTCACATGTATATCATTGCGAGAAATTAGGTATATAGTTATGCATGTTTGCAGCATGATTGGAACGCACATGCATTCCACGCATTTAGTGATAGCCTGATAGGTGCTGTTCAAAAATAATACGAGCGTATTGTATTCCTTGAAAAATGCAACAATTGTGTACTCTTACTTTAGGTTAGTAGACGACACATTCTTTCAAATATTGGCCACCATGTCATATGTGTGCCGCGCAACTTTGCATGTAACGTACCTCGTCTATAGACTGCTGAATAATATTATCTACGTCGCGATTTTCACTTGCTCATTCCATGTCCTGAGCAAAATAAACGAATGTTTTTGGAAAAACCTTGCTTTTTCGAAAAAACCTCGTCTAACCTACGGAAAAAATGTTGTAAAACTTCGCCTAAGTGTAATTCGTTCTTACTAGTACGGCACCATGTTTCAGAACATTCCGCAATTTCCCCTTAATTGGATACCATTCCCTTAAGCTATTTTATCTGAAACAAAATCCGACCATAGTTTTAAGCACTTTAGCCAGTAAATTCAGTCAATTAAAAATGTTATAAACCCATTTGTTTGTTTAATGTCATTTAATTTGGCAAGGCGTGCCCTTATCGGCGTTTTCTCGGGGGTGTTTATTCTCAGCACCCTTGTTAACCATTTCAAGTGACAAGATAAATTTCCAGATTTTAGAATTGCCAAAACCGTGCACTGATTTTAATTGTAGTTAAAACGTCGTTAAAATTCAGCCTCGTCCCCGGCGCTTTGATGTTCTATGGCGAAGAAAATTGTCGAGGAGGCGCCGGGCAGGAACCGTATTGAAGATCGCGGATGTACAAATATGCTAATATGAGCCTTCACGAAGATATTAACTCGGTGCTTGTCATGGTGATTACTGGCGCAAAAGGCCAGTCCTCCAGACTTTTGGAAATAGTCAAGTAAAGAAAAGTAAATCTGAATTCTATCTTAATCTTATTGAAAAATCACAAGGGATCCAAGGATAGTGCAAAGTTTCACAAGTCAGACAAGTATGACGACTGTCAGTACTCAGTAATATAGCTGATATCTTTGAAAAAACATTTAAAAACTTTCTGCTCTGCAAATGGAAAGTGTATTTTTAAAATTTCAAAACGTTTGAAGTCGAGTCTTTTGAATACCTTTCAATCTTTACATAAACTTTTCAAGTTTTCAAAATTCTCTCCTTTCGCTGGCGCAGGTTCACAAGCAAAGCAATTGATTTTAGCATTGCCTGATGGGCAAAACACAGAAAGCACGCTAGATACGACCCGTCGCCGTAGCATATTTAGATCGTGCGTTTTTGACAATGAAATATTAGCCTACGACGTAGACCTCTGAACCGGCAAGGTGAAATCGATATTACCGTGGTTCAGAGTTGTACGTCGTAGGCTATGAAATGTAGTACTTCCGGTTAATTTTGTTCCGGTTTGAAATTTGGTGAAAGATTGAGCAAATACGAATCAGATTAAAATAGCTGCTCGAAGTTGCATATTTTCACCTCTGCGCATTACATTACAAGACAGGAAATAAGAAAAGAAAATGCCATTAATCACTTATCTGTCACGATAAACAATTAACTTAGCTAATGAAATTCATAATCTTCTAAAAGATAAGTCTTCTAAAACAACCAGACCCTGGTGTATTAAAATACTTGAGTACTGAAAATGAGACAGTTGATTAAATAGAGTTTATTGATTTACCTTTATATATTGATGTTTCACTTTCATATGGTTTTAAAATAGTATTAAAAGCGCATATACTGTAAATAATATTACAGAATGGAGGTCCAGTGTAAACGTTTCTTGCCCAACTTAAAACAAAAAATTACCAGGATTATACGTGCTTTAATACAGCAATTATACCTCTGCCAATATACGCTGATGTTTAATATTTATTTGTTTATAATTGCCCATATCTCAAAATGTGCCGGAAGTGTAATTTTCTTGAACAATGTTAGGCGTTCGGAGAAGGCTGTCCTCCGATTGCGACTTGTGGCTGATGTGTTTTCAAAAATAGTATTGCGAAATCGCGTAAATTTCAGGATTTTGATCTCAAATTACAAAAAAAAACTGCAGGAGTAAACCGTGGGAACTTTTCGGATTTGAATTCAGCGTATTTTAATCTATAAAAACGCGTATTTTTTTTTAGTTTAGCGAGGTGTGCTACGAAAATCGATTTCTAGAGCCTTTTTGGCCATTAGACGACGGCCTAGCATTCAAAAGCTAAACGCCTGTTGTTTCCAATTGTTAAAGAATTATTTCCATACAATAAATATTGAGTGTGCTACGCCACTCCAAAGTTCGATTACCTGTTTTATACACCCTGTATACATTAGATTTCTCTGTATTCTTTGACTTTTTAGTATTTTCGCATTAAACTTCGTTTAAAATGTAGAGAAAACGGCGGCGATGTTTTTGGTGGTATTTTCCGAAATGTATGTGTTTTCCTGGCGATGATATCGCCGTATAGATAAACAGATAGGTATTTGATCACGATAATATCGTAAGCTACAAGCTTGCTTACTAATTAACTTTAAAACTGTGAAGTTTGCTGCTTTTGAAGAAAAGATAATCACTTTTATGCATAGTAAACTTACAAATAATAGGCTAGATTGAAAGAAATTTTATTGCCATTTAAAGTGGCGTTTTTCTTGTGTAAATAGCTTATATTAAACCAGATATATGCTTGGCAACATCCATCGTTCGAATTTGAACGAGCTACTAGTGATATGCCGTCGCCAAGGAGTTTGCATCTTGGCGTAGTGTACGGTCCAGCCTGGGATACTGAACAATAAACTTCACTATTTTAAAAATATTTCCTGATTTCATTTAAAAGAATCAGGGGGTGCGTATTTTGACGCGGGCTCACCTTAAGCTGTGGTCAGTGAAAACTTTATCAGAATAAGTCGCTTGGTCCGCCATGTTTTTGCCTTCGGCGCTTATTCGAGAACGCCATCTCCAGATATGTTAAGTATAGCTCAGTGGTTTGTAATGACTATAAATAAGGAGAATGTTAACAAAATTTGTGTATTTGTACTTGCATATGTACCAGTGTGTAAGTACAAGCAATAATTGCAATTCTTACTCAAGTGTTTGAAAAACAGGTGCATTTGTTGAATTTTTAAAGTAAATTCAAAATGGCGGTTTTGAATCGGAAACTTGCAAATGTAGTTGAATTATTTAGCACGTATCTTCTCTGCATTACTAGTTCGTAAAAGACAAGATGGAATGTGTCGATAAATGTATGCAAATTATTACTTCCTGGCGGAACTTTTTTGTAGCTTTTTCCCGATTATGAGATAGTTTTTACTTTAAAATCCCTTATCCAGAAATCAGAAACCAAATGATGATTGTTTGCTTCAAGGCCAAGCTTTTTTGTTAACACAGCATTTGGATTACACTGTGTCAACATCAGCTACTGATACATAATACGGTAGGTCAACCAACTGACTAAAACATAAAGTAAGTGTGGCCTTGGAGTTAACTTTGCTGATAAGAGAAGCAATTGCCTAAATGAATCGCATTCTAGTGGCGCATTCTTTTAAAAACACCATTGTGTGCATGAAATAATTACATTACCTATTACGCTACAATGTCCTTTCACATTTCGACCCACATTACTGAGTAATTTTTAAATATTTAAGCATAATTTTGGCAAAGATTTTAATCACATTGCTGAATTTTAGGTTCAACATCGCTATCTTTAGGTTCAACATCGCCATCTTTAAGTAAGAATTGCTATTAATGCTTGTTCTCACACATAGGTACCTATGCAAGTACAAAAACACAAATTTTGTTTACATTGTCCTTATTTATAGTCATTATAAACCAGGTAAGCCATTTTTGAAAGGGGCTCCTATTTTTGGCAACCCCTGTATACAAACAAATATCCCCAAAGAGTAATTATTTTTGCTATTTAATATAAGAGTGGGATATTTGAGCTCATATAGAAACGTCAATCGTGTTTTATTCTTAAACTTATTTCAGAACTTATTATCTTTTAGAAATGATGATTTTGCTTGCTACTTTTCTGGTGTTGAGAGCATTTGGCAGGGTATGCGGGGATATTCGTGTCCCCATTTTAACAGCACCTTTATCTTCCTTCAAATATAGTAGTTTTGTTCAGTTTCTCATCAATGCTAACCCGGAATACTATAAGAAAGTCACTTCATATGATGTCTGGCAGACACCAAGAAGCTTGGGAGATAGTATCAGCCCTTTCGAACAGATTGTAACGTCTTCTATGCAGACACTACTCTTTGATGCCCGAATTCTCGAGGAACGAGATCAGCTTACAATACCAATTCTGGAACAGAAAAAGTTCTATAATTGTCCTGATGTATGTTACTTGGTAAAAGTCGCCGATATCGTTGCTGTTGAGAGATTGGGCCTCACTGTAGAAAATTTGAATAGTGTTGACAGCTATGAACTGATAGAAATGCACAACTTTGCTATGGCAGCAATTGAACAGAAATTTTGTGTCAACATGACAAACTTGGAACAGAAACTAAATCTGTCAGCGATACGCGTGATTAATGATGAATGGCCTTTGTTTGTACCTGATATCGTCGCAGCATCTGTTAAGTGCCGCGCAGACCAACTAAACGTAACAGTGCCTGAATTGGCCGAACTTTTGAACACAACTGTCAGTACATTGTATGGCTATGATATGAATAAAGCTGAAACTATACTTTTTCCAGCATTTGATGACCTGGTTTTACGTAAGAACCGCTTTGAAACTCAAGCTTTCACTATTGCTATCTCTGGAATGACCACTACGCAATGGCGATCTAAGACCATGGCATACTATGCCCATTCAATAAGCAACTTTTCAGTCCGTCATCTTGAGATATTATACAGATGGGGTTCGGCCCAACTTTTTGCGATCGAAAATCTCCCGTCGTCATCTTATTTCTCTTGGTGCAACTCTATCTCGATTGTTGGTTCTGCCTTTGACCTATCCAAGACAATTTTTGGATATCAAAATGTTCTTCCTGCATGTGATATCGCCTTTCTCTTATCTCGATCTTTGGGCGAAGATGGAGTCAGATTTAACCTTGTTGAATTAACTAACAGAAATATTCTAAACATTTTTAGAAACGCAAGTGGTATCTCGAGCTGGTTTAATTTCTATGAATTATTGTTTGCCATTTCAGATGGTATCTGGATGGAAACCCCTCTTATTTCCCAGATCCAAACTGTTCGAGGTCTCAACGATGCTCAAATTTTGGCGTATTCAATACCACAAGTTGCTTCCACAATTAGAACTTTAAATGAATCTGGTAGTTTGAGTTTGATTATGAGTTACAATTATCAACAATACCTTACACTCTTGTTGCAAACGTATGGCTTTTCAAAATCTGGTCTTGGATTACTCACGGGAAGAACTGTCGCTCAAATTGACGGTTTAACAATCCAACAAGCCCACAACTTGGTATTTGAGGCATTATATCTACGTTATAACATTGTCGAATTTTTGAGCAAGCTCACTGTGGCCGGCGTTGATAATACTGTTGCAGTAAACCTTCCATCGATTGAATGGTATACGTTGGTAAGAGCAGTTATAGAAAGTTCCTTTGATCAACTTGCAGTTGCTTTCTCTACTAATCTTACAACTGGAACAGGTGGTATTTCAGTAGTTGTTCTGGGAGATGGTACATCATCAATTCAAATTCAATCAGGAAGTTTATCCAGTACCTTGGTTATCTCGGGATCTCGTTTAGCGTCATGTCTTGGAACAACAGTATCAGAAGTATACCAAAGAAGCATTTCCAGCTACCAAACATTGTACCAGAATCAAGCTGTGGATCTCATGAATAAAAAGATAATTTTGGAAACAACAAATTTCAATGTGCTATTGTCCCAAATTGGAACAACATTTGGCAGCATTGCAAGTAGAACTGTTGGCCAAACAATTCTGGATCGTGTTGGACTTAATAAAGAGCAGCTACGATGTCTGTATGGCTGGTCATCCGAATTCACCTCCTTCCTGTTTGGAATATCCTGGGCAAATGTTAGCTCGTTTCGTCTTTGTGCTGAGTACGCGTCTTGGCCTCTTCATCGGATTGCTGTGGCATTACTACATTCTACACCAATAGTGTGTCGTAAGTATTGACGGAATTTTTTTGTGGCTTTTGACATGATTCAAACAGATACATCACGCTTAATAATAATTGTTAGATATCATTCACACTACTGAATTACACTAATTACGTTTGGTGTATATCAAAATTTAGAAAATGTAGCATAGTTTGTCCAAAAATAATTTTGCATGATCTTATAGATATAACCAAATTAAATATAAGGAAGAAACTTGGTTCCGGTATTATTATTCTTTATACAGTCTTCCTAACTTTTAAAATATACAGATTAATTAAGTTTGGGTAAAATAAATTTCAAGTGTGAAAGTTTTGTTGGCCCTGGCCGAAAATGGTTTTTCCAAGACTTGGCAGTATAGTTGTGAAAAAAGCATATTTACTTACCATACCGAGGGGCAATTCTATTTTCGTTTTATCTTGTTCCTTTAAGGTTGTTAAGTATATTTCTGAATGTTGTTCACGTTAACATTTTTTAGCCTCTTCCCTGCACGTTTTCGTTAATATTAGTATAAAACTGTATAATTGTCAAAAACGTATAATTTCAAGTTCAATTTTAGAAAAAATAACTTGCATCATCAGATAGCTCATAAAAACTACATATAAGACATTTCAATGGTCACCTTAATTTTTGAAAACCGCCTTATAAAATCAAGGCTTGACAAAAAAAAGTATTTAGATGAGCCTACAGGAAATTTCAATGTGGCCGACATATACGTAACCTTAAAGGAACAAGATAAAAAACAAAAAGGAATTGCCCCACGATATGGTAAGTATATCGGTCACTAGCTGCCGGACTACCAATCTTAAAAGTTAAACAACCTGCAAAATATGGATTAACGAGCATTTATGAAAAAAAGTATTGCTTTCCGTAATATAATCTCATGGCAACAAACACCAGTGTTGACAAAACAAATGAATTTTCAAGTAAATTTAAGTTACTATAAATGCTTACATTCTTATAATTTATAAAGAATTATGTTCGACCAACCCTTGCGATATCAACGCGGATTGCACGGATACAATTGGCTCTTACATCTGTACCTGCAATACTGGATTCACAGGAAGTGGAATCGTTTGTACTGGTAAGATGCTTATTCGTATCACATGCTGCTAATATAAATTAAAACGGTCCGGTTTTCGCTCGGCTGACCACAGTTCGTGACAAGCATTAAAGTGACAACCTGATTTACGAGCTAAGATTTTAAGATGTATCAATTTTAAAATATATATACTTGTTCTAAAAACGTGACTGGTACATGTTTTGTGCATATTATTTGACAGAGCTGCACTTCTGCTGAGCAAGTAGTTACGGAAGCGTAGCACGTATTTTCCCTGGAGTCAAAAACATGTCCTGTAATTAGGACGTCGTGAAGTGGTCGACATTGAAGGGTGTCACGATGATTTGATAAAATTTTAGTGATTTTTGTTTGACTTTGATTATGTCGCAGCTATGACAATCCTTATGAAAAAAACACATGGAAATCACATGTGGTTCACATGTGAGTCACATGTGTTTCACATGTAGATTTATTATTTTTATTTTAAACCACATCTGTTTCACATGTGGTTCACATGTGACGACATGTAATTAACATGTGGTCACATGTGATTCACATGTAGATTTCTGATGCTTATTTTAAACCACATGTGTTTCGCATGTAGATTTATGTTGTTTATTGAAAGCCACATGTGTTTCTCATGTGGTTGACATGTCCCCAAATGTTACTCATATTTGACCACATGTGATTAACATGTTGTTCAAATGTGATAAACACGTAAGGATATGATTATATCCATAGTTATACAAGTCATATGATGCACATACATAGACGCATATTGAATGATGATTGAATCTGTAGGCAGCGGACCATAATATTCATTTGTCTTTTATGATGTCTACTATTCGCTTTTTAGTAGAATCATACTAGCATACTAATGCAAATGTTGTAATTTAATTGGCTACTCTACTCGCTATCTATTGCTCGAAAGATAGCGAGTAGCAAAACAATAATTTTTCTGGTGTATTTTTTCCATTTAAAGAAAACTTATGATAGTTTTTTTAGAAAAATGTTTAAAAATTAATTATTTATCTCAGATTCTACTAAAACAATTAGATTACTCGCTTTTAATTTTTATGCGTTGGTAGTTGATCCAGGCTGTAGAGTTGAACAATTAGTGTAATTTATTCATACCATATTGTATTTAGATTATAGCGTATAATATATTCACATATTTAATACTGTATAAAAGAGTTAGTTCTATATAATATATTGGTATTATAATTCAGTATGTGTTTGAGTAAGTAAAGACACTATATTTGGCGACAAGGATAGTTCTATAAAGAAGTTAATATGTCTAAATCTAAAAGCAAAAGTGATATTGAACCCGGCGAGGTTTGAGATATAAGCGATGGCTTACAAAGTCAAGCTTAAGGACAACAACAACTGGGTCATGGTCCACGGGATATCAAGATGAAACCATTCTCTACAAGCGAAAATCCCGACGAAACCGGTAAACTTTGGCGTAAATGGAAAAAAGAATTGATGACAAGATTTCGATTCTTTCTAAGACGCTATTAATATCTACGGCGGTGAGCTTATACGTGAACTTATAGATACTTTGCAGAATTCACCGGCGTGTGACGGCGAGGATTACAATGAATTTGAAAAAATTATCGCTAAATTAGACAGCTATTTCATTCGAAAAACTAATAGTGACAGTGCACGTAGCAAGTTCGCTGAGATGTCTCAAGCAAACGGTGAATCTGTTGCCCAATATCATTTTAGACTAAGATCCCAGGCTGCTAAGTGTAAATTTCCAGATATAAATGACGCCATCCGAAGTAAGCTATTACAGACGATGATTGATGGTAGACTTCGTCGCGAAGCGATGGTCAAAAGTTATTCTCTTGAAGAATTGCTCAGGCATGCAGCGAACAAAGAAGATATCGACCGACAAGCAAAGGCAATCGAACAGTCGTTGCAAGTAAGCCGAAGCGAAAATGTCAACCGCGTCTATGAAAAAAAACCGCGTTACGTTAAACAACGTAGGTGTCGAAGTCAAAGAGAACGAAATGAAGCGCACGGTTAACAACGAGCTAACGTGTGTGTCTATTGTGGAACAAGTCACGAAAATAAAAGGTCCTCATGCCCGGCGACAGAAAAGAAATGTTATAACTGTTCAAAGACTGGTCATTTTGCTAGAATGTGTCGAGCTCCAAAGAAACAGCCAGCCTTTCCGAAACAGAAAAATCCATCATCAAAAATCATGGCTAAATATCTCGGCGACGGAAAAGCAGAGGAAGATAAATCCCAGAAAGACAACTCCTCAGATTCAGATTTTGTGTTTATGACAACAACAACAGCTAAGTCGAGCCTACCGACGGTTCAAGTGCGAATAAATGGCATAAAGGGTCAAGTAGAGGCAGATTCCTGTTCGACAGCCAACATCATTGATGAAGAACGTTTTGGCCTGCTTCAGGATGCTCTGAAAAAGAAACTGGAATTGAAACCAGCGAATTCAAAGTTGTATGCCTATGGCCAAGAAAAACCGATTCCATTGGTCGGAAGTTTTGAGGCAGAAGTAAAAAGTATTAGCACTGGAAAGAAAACAATTGCAAGTTTTGTGGTGGCGAAAGGGAAAACCAAATCAAGACCGCTTCTAAGTCTGGACACAAGTGTAAAACTGGGAGTCTTGATGATAATAGATACTGCGCCCCGTTCTGGTGACGAGATCATGAATATCGTTGAAGATGTACCTGATGGAGCTAAAGACAAGAAAAATTTGTCATCAATTGGTGCAGTAGAATGTCCAACTACGCGTCGTCTCTTGAGCTCCTACAGCGATGTTTTCACTGGCATTGGAAAACATCAGAAGATAAAAGCCAAGTTTATCGTGGATGAATCCGTTCCTGCAGTGGCTCACAAACAGCGTAAAGTACCATATAATTGAAAAATTAAACGAGGCTTACCTGTAAGGTGAAGGAACAGGAAGTCACGTGAGATAGAGCGCGCGAAGTCAGAGCATTCAGTTTTTAAAAAACCCCGTTGTGAATGAAGACATTTGTATGTCCTTTAGGGTGGGACATTACGATGCTTCAACATTTAGCACATAGGGTGGAAATGTGACTTCCTGTTCCTGACCAATGAATCGTAGAATCTAAATCAAACTTCACCTTACAGGTAAGCCTTGTTTAATTTTTCAATTCTATTTCATCATTGGTCAGTTCACAGGAAGTCACGTGAGATATTGAAAGCAATGTATATTCATGAACAGCGGAACATAACAAATTTATTTGGTTACATCACTGTGAAATAACAACAATTGTTCCCCAAAATTTGGTGAGTTCACAAGTGGTTTGTTGTAGAACTTCTGGAACGTATTCTCACTGGACCACCCAGCTGCTTTCATGATAATATCGATGGGAAGATTTGCAGATGATGCCGCCGATGCAGATGCAGCACGAGTACTGTGTGCTGTATAACAGCTTGTGTCCATACCAGCTTTGCCAAGGACAGTTTTTATCCACCGAGCGATAGTATCTTTCGAAACTGGTTTATGTGGTTTATTAAAACTTAGCCACAGCTTGTCATTCCCATCTCGCACTTGATTGGTTTTTTGTAGATATTGCTTGAGGCATGTCACCACTCAAAGCAACTTGTCATATGGGTAGGATGTAAATGATAATGTTCGATATGCTTGCCAGGTTTAGACGTAAGTTCAAAAGTAGTGCGAGTATCCGTCTGTTTCATTCCACTTAACGTTAATGCATGCACAGTTTGACAACGCTGACCTGATAACAAAGTAACTAACATAACAGTTTTTAGGGACAAGTCTGGAAGTTTCAAATTTTCAGTTGGTCCCATGGTTTGCAGATAACTCAACACATCAGAGACATTCCATGTCGATTTATATCGAGGGAACGAAGGATGAGACTGAAACACACCTTTTAGGAACCTACTGACCAACGGATGGCTGCCAAATGATCCTTCAGGAAGTACGATAACCGTGGACAGAGCACTTCTGATAGTATTTATAGCGCTGTAAGATAAGCCTTTTTGATATTCATTGAATAGAAATTCAATACCATTTTCTATAGTTGCACAAATGGGATTAATCTCCCGTGAGACACAGAATATGTGCCATCTTTGCAAATATGCTCGGTATTGTTTTTGCGTTCCATAGCGCCATGATCGCATGATAATGTCTGCAGCCCCTTCTGAAATTCCTCTACTAAGAATGCCACTCCTGACAAGTGGCAGCATATTAGTTGTAGTTTGTTGAACAATGGATGTTCTGTCTCTGGTTCTGTGTGTAAAATCAGTGTCTTCTTTATCCTAGGCAGAAGCAAGGGTTTTTGTATAAGCATATTCATAAGGCTGGGCCACCATGCTTGTGTGGCCCAATATGGGACGACAATCAACCCTGTGGCTTGTTCTTCTTTAATTTTTTGGAGAACTCTTTGGATGAGACAGAAAGGTGGAAAATAATAAAATTGTAAAGTTCTCCATGACAAACAAATTAAAAACCATCAATTGCATATGCTTCTGGGTCTGGTGTATAGGCAACATAGGGCTTGACTTGGTAGTTTAGCCTTGAAGCAAATAAGTCAATATTTGGCACAAAGCCCAGTGTTAATGTAATGGCATTGAAAATGTCCTTGTTAAGGGACCATTCAGTTTCCCGCCGGGATACTCAAGATTCTCTATCAGCTGCAATGTTTTGCTTCCCAGGTATGTGCACTGCACAAAGCCACACATTGTTGTTTATACACCAGGACCATATTTGTACCACTAGTTTATTGTTTGGAACTGAGTGGCAGGTGCCCATATTGTTTATGGAGCATACAGCAGTAGTATTATCAATCTGTAGTTTTACATGTTTCCCTATTATAGCTGAGGAAAATGATTTCAAAGCCAGAAAGGCGGCTAGTATTTCTAAATAATTTATATCATGTGCTCTTTCCTCTGGAGCCCAGTTACTACCTGTAGTTGTGGTATCTATACAAGCCCCCCAGCCATTAAATGAAGCATCAGTAGACATAGTTATTTGAGCTTCCCCATGGCTTATTGGATTGTAGACTTCTGGTATGGATTTTATCCACCATTTAATATCAGAAATAGAGTCATTTGACACACACATTCCCTTGTCAAAATTCCCTTTATTTGCCTGAAGGGCAGTTGTTTTGTCCATTTCTAAGGACCTATAATGTAGTGGGCCAAACATGACACCTGGAAAACTGGAGGTCATGAGGCCCAGAACCTGAGCTACCTCTCGAATGGTAGGGCGAGGATTGTTCAGCAGTTTGCAACAAGCCTCAACCAATTTTTGTGCTCGTTCAGGTGTCAGTGAGACCCACATCTTTAACGAGTCAAGAATAAAACCTAAAAATACAATTCGCTGTGTGCGGATGAGGACAGACTTATCTGGGTGCACGACAAAGCCAAGTTTGTCAAACAAACCTAGAGTGGCTATGATGTTTGCAATGCAAGTGTCATACTCTTCTGATTTCAGCCAGGAGTCATCAATGAATATGACTGACGTATGTCCCTGCTTCCTTAAGTATGCAAGGGCAGGCTTTAACAATTTAGTGAATTTTCGTGGACATATAGCTAGTCCATTAGGGAAACATACAAATTTGTATAATTTCCCTTTCCATTGAAACTTCAGATATTTCTGAAAATCTGTATGGATTGGGACTGAATAGTATGCGTCTTTCAAATCAATGGATGCCATATAGCATCCAGGAGTCATCGATCTGATGGCTGTCCAGATAGTGTCCATTTTGAAGTGGTGATAGGTAACAAATTTATCAAGTGATTTTAGATTCAAAATCATTCGCAAGGTTCCATCCTTTTTGGACGGGTAAAAATTGGGGAGACAAATTCGCCCTCTTCATGGGTACATGGCACAATAACGTCCTTGTTAAGGAGTTTTTCAAATTCTAAATCAACCAGTTTGGTTTGTTCCTCAGTAAAGTTTACATTAGTAAGTGGCTTGATTTGCACTGGAGTGGTAAAAAATTCAATTTTCTGACCACTCAGTGTTTCCAATATCTCAAAATCAGAAGTCAAAGACCGCCATTCTTTCGCATGGGCAGCTAGGCACCCAGCTTTAAATGTGGTTACCTTATGTCTAAAATACTCTAATAATTCTGGTAAAAGAGTCTCATACATGCTTACCGGGATAGTCGATGAGTGCATTTGAGTTAAAATGTTGATCGGGGGGGGGTTTCTGATCCTGCAGTTGGTTGGGTCGATGCTTGTATTTCCTTCTGTACTGATTTTTGCCGCTCTGTGGCGGCGGCTTCCATAAAAAAGGCTTTTGTGGGCCTGATCTTGCTGGGGGGGGGGTGGCTTTGTGTGTAAGGGCGCTTCTGTGATGTATATGGTGCACTAGCTGTCTTTTTTATTTTGTTGGATGCTCGAATGTGAGTAAGCTGTGTCTGCAACTCGTCTCCAAAGAGAAAACTAGTCACTGGCACATGTGTGGCACATAAAGTAGCATAATCCTTGTTAAGGGTTGGGCGAATGACATCCCGTCTTCGCTGGGCCACGTTGTAGGTAGTGTGGCCCATAATAGCGATGGCGTCCATATTCATACGAATTGTGGTTTCTACGTCAACACGGCATTTATCTGCACGCGCTTTCAGCAACATATCCGTTGTTTTAGACATGATGTTGCCAACTGCCGTTAAGTTGCTTTGTAAATACGACAGCTTGAGATCTTTAGCACGAGTTTCTTTGTCGAGGCGACCCCAGATTTCGGGGTTAACCTTGGGGGTAATCAGACGATCACAGTTAGCAGGTCGCAAGTGAGCATCGAGTTTCTCACGAAGACTCTCGTCATTCAGCTTGTTAAGCCAACGAGAGTTGATGATTTTCGCTAACTGGTCAGATATATCTGGTGCAGTTTTTTCCCCCTCATCCATAGCTTGTGCAATTTCTGCTAGTAACGGGTCTTCTTCCAGAGCGTGAGACCCCGCATGTTCGTCGCCATTGATATGGCCGTCAGGGTTGTCGTTGTTAACGACAGATTCTATTTCTGCTGTTGGCCCATTGTCAGCGGTTCTTCGCCGCTTTGGACCCTGCTGGTTCAGCAGTTTATCAGCATCTGATTGTTGGTCGTTCTCTTGATCACTGAGTTCTCCTTTGTCGGATATAATTGACCGTTTCGTGGCAGGTTCGGCCATTTGTATGTCGGAACGAAATTGTTGGAGCGAAGTGTTCACGGCTAACATGCTGGCATTCAACGTAGCCAAGCAGGCAAGGATTTCTTTGTTCGCTGCTGGAGGGGTACTTTCGTCATCGGAGAGAAGAAGGTCATCTTTGTCTTCGATATCTGCCATCGATACGACGTAGGTCTTGGAAATATATACCGCACAATTTTTTGTAAACCAAACGCTCTAAAATCAAAGCTCGAACTGAATGCTCTGACTTCGCGCGCTCTATCTCACGTGACTTCCTGTGAACTGACCAATGATGAAGTAGAATTTACGCGTGAAAGCTAAGATAGAAGAGAAACGATTGAAAGATTTGGGCATAATTGAAGAGGTTCCTGATGATCAACCAACTACATGGTGCACCAATCCAGTGATAGCTCCCAAGCCACGTAACCCCGATGAGATCCGGTATTGTTCAGATATGCGAGTTCCTAACACAGCAATAAAGAGGCCAGTTACAGAAGTTCCAACCGTTAGTGACATTAGATTTAAGCTGGAAGGAGCTAAAGACTTCAGCGTATTGGATATGAACGAAGGTTATCACCAGATAGAGTTGGATAAAGAAAGTCGTCATTTGACTACTTTTCGCGGAACCCAACAGAAGATGAGATATACAAGACTGAACTTTGGTACTATATCTGCGCAGGATATATTCAATAAAGCTATGGATGATACAATTGATGATCTGAATGGGGTATTGCACATCAGAGATGACTTTATTGTTTATGGAAAAAACAACAAGGAACATGATGAAGCCTTGGAATCACTTCTAGAGCGGTTTAGAGAGTGCGGACTAACGTTTAACCCAAAGAAATGCAAGTTCCGAATACCTGAGTTAGAGTTTTTTGGATTGGTATTCTCTGGGGAGGGAGTCAAACCATTACCTACCAAGGTCCAAGCGTTAAAGCAGATGAGTCCTCCAAAGAACGTAGCTGAGGCTCGATCATTACTTGATATGGCACAGTATTTAGCTCAATTCATTCCTGGATTTTCCGAAATCACAGCACCATTACGTTTCTTGACTCATAAGAATGCCGACTGGAAATGGACTAGCCGTGAACAGGACTCATTTGAAGCCCAGCAAAATGCATTATCGAGTGATGCCGTTATTGGTTATTATGAAATCGGACGAGAAACCAAGTTGAAAGTGGATGCAGGTCCAAATGGTCTTGGTCTTATTTTGTTGCAGAGGAAAGAAGAGAATCGGTGGCAACCCGTAGAGTGTGCAAGTAGGAGTCTAACCAAACGGAGAAACGGTATTCGCAGTTGGAAAAAGAGGCTCTTGCTGTCAGATGGGCATGTGAACGTTGTTACATGTATCTGATGGGAAGTACCTTTGTTGTGGAAACAGACCACAAGCCTCGGAATGTTCATACACTCTTACAGTGTTCACAATTCATAAATAACTATTTTATATCAGTGCCTTACCAATGAGCTATTATATGTGCTTCATCATATGCTACTTTAATACAATGATCTCGAAATTCGTCAAAACACAAAATTCGTCTCCACGCTTTTTTGACGAGCAGGCATTCTGGGAAAGCGTATACTAAGGAGTAAACGCATTCTCTTACGTTTTCAAAAATACTATCATTCTCATACAGCAAAGCAATTGAAGAGATGCCGATATCTTTCAAGCGAATACCTTGATCTTCCAGCAACGACTGTAATGGCGATACAACAATAAGGGTCGAACAGCCAACAGTTTGTTCGTTTACTACATCAAAAATCCACGGAAGCGATTGATACACGATGGACTTTCCATAACCTGTTGGCGCGCTAAAAATATATTTTTGCCATCGAGAAAAGCCTTTATCAACCTTAAAAACATATTTTATCAAATCAAAAGCCTCTTCGTATTCCCGAGCTCCACTGCTTCGGCGGCCATGTTTAGAATTGGCAAAAATTTGAGTTTACATAATTTCCGGCTAAATTATGCATAAATTTTCTCACTTTTGGTGGAAATCGCTGGACGGGAAATTTGAGAATATTACACAGTCCACTCACTACGGGTGTGGACTGGAACATAGGCTACCATTAACATTGGTGTAACAGTTTCTGGTGCATTTGATCATATGAGCATGCAATTTGCACTATATAAGTTTTAAATATTATTAATATTAATATTGTTATTCTTCTTATTATTATTATTAGTGCATCACCATTACTTAAATGTCACCTTCACTTCTAATTCAATCCAGCATTTCTCCTTTAATGTCAAGTTCCCATCCTGCTCTGCTCACCACCCTTGTTATAACAGTTTCTTGATTATCACCATCGACTTCAACGTCACAATCACCCGCTGTTCCATCCAGTATTTTACGTTCAATATCAAGTCCCGAGCCTGTTCCACCGACTTCGTTTGCTGTAACAGATTTGGTGCATTAGCATTGACTGTGCAACTACACTGAATTAAATTTAAGGCCAAATCAAAAAATATATGCTTACTTGACACTTAAAATGGCCAAAAAAGTTAATTAAATGCTCTCATTGAAATCTAACTAAGGCAAGTTAGGAATAGTGTTAGCTGATACCTCTCCCTACCAAGCAGGAGTGCATGATAAACGATACAATACGCTAAGCTCGTCTAGAAAATTTGATCGGAATTAAAAGCTGACGTATACATTTCAGTTATTTGACCTGAATAATAATAATAATGTTTGGCTTTATTTATCGCCATTAGCATTTATAGTATTGTACACAATCTATATACAGGGTGTGTAAAAAAGTAGAAAATTTGGCCATACCATGGACATAACAATAAATCCCTTAAAATATCTAGTGGATTTGTGTTAGTATAAGTACTTTTAGTGTCTTCAGCTCAATCTGGAAAATAAACAAAAACATCAATCTTGAAAAAAGTAGAGCGTTTTGTGGAAGGCTCGTGCGTTTTGTAATAATGAAAAAGGGCCTTAAAATCCACTTTTAATTCCAAGACTAAAATCTTAGGTACTGTTTGACCGAATCAAAAGTTCAGAAAATTTTATAAACATTAACCGCGCAACTGCAAAAACTTGGACTTTTTCCGTTTAATCCGTTTAACCCCAGCTCGCGTAACTTTTGTCCTCTCTCCTTAATGTTTCGACAAGCATTAAAAATTAAGGTTTTACAAAGATTAATTTTTCTGTTTGTTTTTAGTGTCAGTGTCAGGGTCAGCGTTTAGAATCTCTTCTAACCATTACTTAACTTACACCAGTTGACACAAATCTATGAGATATTCTAATAAATCTATAGTTTTCTAGAAATCTAAGTTCAACACTTTTTTAGCTTCCGATGAGCACTCTGCTCCGCCTCCGACAATTGGTATAACAGAATCTAAAGTATCACCATCGACAATATCAAGTTCCGTTCCTGCTCCGCCCACTACACTTCCTGCAAAAGTTTCAGTTGAATCACCGTCGACTTCAATATTACCATCAACTGTTCCACCCAGTATTTCTCCTTCAATATCAAGTTCCAAGTCTCCACCTACCACCCTTGATGTAACAGTTTCAATTGAATCACCATCAAATTCAGTATTACCATCGACTGTTCTACCCAGTATTTCTCCTTCATTATCAAGTTCCGTGCCTGCTCCGCCCACTACCCTTGGTGTAACGGTTTCAATTGAATCGCCATCAAATTCAATATTACCATCAACTATTCCACCTAGTATTTCTCCTTCATTATCAACTTCCGTGTCTGCTCCGCCCACTATCCTTGGTGTAACAGTTTCAAATAGATCACCATCGAATTCAATATTACCATCGACTGTCCCACCTAGTATTTTTCCTTCATTATCAAGTTCCGTGCCTGCTCCACCCACTACCCTTGGTGTAACAGTTTCACTTGAATCACCATCGAATTCAATATTACCATCGACTGTTCCACCCAGTATTTCTCCTTCATTATCAAGTTCCGTGCCTGCTATGCCCACTACCCTTGGTGTAACAGTTTCAAATAAATCACCATCGAATTCATCATCGAATTCACCATCGACTGTTCCACCCAGTATTCCTACTTCATTATCAAGTTTCGTGCGTGCTCCACCCACTACCCTAGGTGTAACAGTTTCAATTGAATCACCATCGAATTCAATAATACCATCGACTGTCCCTCCAAGTATTTCTTTTTCATTATCAAGTTCCGTGCCTGCTCCGCTTACTACCCTTGATGTAACAGTTTCAATTGAATCACCATCGAATTCAATATTACCATCGACTGCCCCACCCAGTATTTCTCCTTCATTATCAAGTTCCGTGCCTACTCCGCCCACCACCCTTGGTGCAACAGTTTCAATTGAACCATCATTGAATTCAATATCAACATCGACTCTGCCGACTACCCTTGGTCTAGGCATGTCAACTTCAGCTATGCCGCTACCTTTGGAAGGTACACGAACTTTTTTAGTTGTCTTAACAATTGAGGGAAACTTCCACGGTAGTCTGAGAAACAGCAGCAGCCCAGCATTTATAGAACTGAAAATGAATATTACTAAATTCTTGAATGGGCTTTACAATAATACACTGGGATTTATCAAAGTTGTGTTTAATTCATTTTCATCTGGTAGTATACTTGCTGTTTCTGATGTAATATTTAATAAAACTGAAGCCACTGTAACTAGTTCACAGTTAAAAGCATTAATTGAAGTTGCAATAATGGAGGATAGAACTGGAACGTTGATCATTCTGGGAGTTAGAGTATCGGAAACTACCACTACCTTTGGCGTAGCAGTTTCAATTGAATCACCATCAAATTCAATATTACCGTCGACTGTCCCACCCAGTATTTCTCCTTCATTATCAAGTTCTTTGCGTGCTCCGCCCACCACCCTAGGTGCAACAGTTTCAATTGAATCACCATCGAATTCAATATTACCATCCAATGTTCCACCCACTATTCCTACTTCATTATCAAGTTTCGAGCCTGCTCCGCTCACCACCATTGCTGTAACAGTTTCAAGTGCATCATCATCGACTTTAATGTCACAATCATTTATAACGTCCATATCAGGATCTCCTGCGAAACCAACTACGTCACTATTTATGTACAGTTTTTACGGTGTCATTCAGTTCAGTCCTTCTCTTCTAGTTGGGACATCAACTAGCCAACTTGAACATAGCGCAACAGAGTCTACGGAAATGCAACGATCATCCGATTTTCTGATCAATATATCACCTTCTCCGTCGCAAACACCAGTCATGTCAACTTCAGCTGTTGTCGTTGCTGCTGAGGAAAATGATATTTTTTCAGCAGAAATTGCAATTAAAGAAGTTTTTACCAACGATCTTAACAACAAGATGAGTCCAGCCTTTATTGCTTTAGCTAAACGAGTAGTTGATTTCATGACTATAGTTTACTCAAGTATTCCTGGATTTGTAAGGGTTGATATCAATTCTTTCTCAAGGGGGAGCGTCGTGGCCAATACAAGGGTTATTTTTGACAGCAACTCGAATGTGACTACAGAGAACATTACAAATTCGTTGGAAAATGCTAATATTACTGGGAATAACAGTCTTGAGATTATAGGAGTGAACGTCACTAGAATCGAGCCAATGCTCTTTTCAAGGTCAAGTGAATATATGAGTTCGTCATTCCTTCAAAGTGCAACTAATATTGTCACCAGCACAACAGTTCTCCAAACCTCGGCAAATGTCCTTTTTTCAACATCTTCTGCCCCCATAACTCAAGTGGAACCAACACATGCACTATCATCATCGACACAATTCACTTCACTTGTTGTAACAATTTTTAGTACATCCCTATTAACTTCAATATCACCATCAACGGCTGATCAATCCGGTGTTCCTTTTTCATTATCAAGTTCAGATGCAGCTGCGTTCAGTACCATTGGTATAACAAACTTATCAACTTCAATATCAATTTCAGCTGCTGTTAAATCCAGCATTTCTCCTTTAATATCAAGTTCCGTGCCTGCTCCGCACACTACCCTTGGTCTAGACATGTCAACTTCAGTAGTTCCACTACCTTTTGAAGGTACACGAACTTTTTCAGTTGTCTTAACAATTGAGGGAGACTTCCAAAGTAGTCTGAGAAACAGCAGCAGCCCAGCATTTATAGAACTGAAAATGAATATTACTAAATTCTTGAATGGACTTTACAATACTACACCGGGATTTATCAAAGTTGTGTTTAATTCATTTTCATCTGGTAGTATACTTGCTGATTCTGATGTAATATTTAATAAAACTGAAGCCACTGTAACTAGTTTACAGTTAAAAGCACTAATTGAAGATGCAATAATGGAGGATAGAACTGGAACGTTAATAATTCTGGGAATTAGAGTATCAGAAAAAGGTGTTGCCGATCCTGATGACGGTGGTTTGGAAACATGGATAATTGTCCTTACTGTCTGTTTTTCTTTGGTTTTTATCATTCTGATTGGAGTCTCATTTCTCGTAAGTAAAATCTTATTTTGCACCAAACCTGCCTAATTTGAGAGCAATTGGAACTTTCAAACGAAATATTTATTTTGATATGCAAACTATGAGAAAAAATATGCAATTCCCACATACACAATTTCTTTGTGTGTACCTTCCCCACCCAATTAATTTATGCAGGGTTGCTCAATTGAAATCCCCATTGCTGAAGTATTTAATTGTATTATGATTTATGCATTTTGGCTGTAGTAGTATGTGGGTATAACTCAGGCTTCAATTCAACTTGGTAATGATATTTTTTGGTTTCACCAAGCTGTTAATTCGTACACTAGAGCTATAAGCTTACTCCTGACAGTTGGCGCAAGTAAGTTGTGCGCTGACGCTGTAAGATTTTTTCTTCACGCACATACACACGCCAACAATCACGAATAATTTTTTGCTAAGCTGATAGCTGTAGTGTGCGCCTTGCTTCACTTTAATTTTTTTTGTTCAATACCATTTTTTGGATTTCGCTGACCTGAATTAATCCATTTTTTTAATTTATTGAGTATCATTATTTGGAACGGAAATTAAGTTGATGATGGGGGGAGGGAATAGAGCGATATATTACCTCCTCAACTTTTCAACCACGACCGTTGGACTCTCGACAATTACCCAACCTCGAAAATAACCATCGATGAAAAATAAATGAATAAAAAATCACTGCACATCCACGTAGTTTGTAGGCCAAAGTTTTTCGTCATCAGCGTTTCAAAATGTAGAATTACTTACGGTGGCTCAATAAAATTTTTTTAAATGGAAAACTAGCGACTTTGATGCCTATTTTGGATTGTTACTACTAGATGAACAGGAACGAGTATCACACCAATGTAAAATAACATCTAAAGGTTGGAATTTTTCAACGTAGCTACAAAACTGTTGTTGCTGTAGCAACAGTAATGTTTAAAAATAATGGATATTTTGAATTTAAAGCCATATAACTTGAAAACGATATCGGTGACCCTCAAATTTTATTTCGTAAAATAATTTCTCTATGTACGCTCAAATAGCTTGACAATTTTAAAAAAATTCTGTTGATCTAAAATTTATAAAGTTACGTAAACGTGATTATTCCTAATAATTATTCATTCCTTAATGAAATAATTGATTTAAATATTCTAAAACAGAACTAAATCGGTTGCCAACAACAAAAAATGTTAGTAAATTTTAACAAGTGAAAATTCAGTGAAGTGCATTAATCTGCTCTGATTGCAAATAACAGATTGTAGTCAGATGTATCAATGATCATGAATAACAAACAGTTTCAGATTCTGCCACATACAGTAGAAAATAGGGAGAGTTTTGGGGACCCGCATTGCGCTCCAACAGTAACATTTTTTGAGAAACTTTTTAAGCTTATATACATATTTTCCAACTCACTAATAACTCACCAAATTAAATCAAAGACAATAATAGACGTGAAGCAAGTTTGGATAACCAGGTCTTAATTAGCATAGATTTTTACAGATTTTAGTGCAACGTGAAAGATAACACAAACCGAGGCCTTAATAAGTCCTCGTTTCCTGCGAGAACCGAATTCAATAATTGTTTTATTATTTTTTGTTTGCTGTTGCATGCTTTGTAAGTAAATATGGAACATGTAACTAATAATGGAACAGCATGAAATTGCTCGGAAACTATAATAAGCCAACCAGACTACAAAAAATATTCTTAAAATAATTGTCAGATAACAAGGTCAGTCAATATTCGACAAAATGGGTCATAAAGTCGTATATTTGTTTTGAATATACGACGAAATGACTCATAATGTCGTATATTTATTTTCAACCCCAAATTTGGGCAACTACCAAGCAGATATGGCGATTTCACCTTTAGCTCTCAACCAATCAAAACTTTTAAAATATTTTTAATAAATAATTATTTGATAAAGCTCTCCTGCTCGTGTTTTATAGATTACTTTAAAACCTTTCATATTTGTTGTCAGTAATTAATATATCATCACATATTCAGCATAAACCTTGTTGTAAGCCAATTGAAAATTAAGTGTTGAAACAAAACCTCCTTTCCATGACCACGCAAATCTTGTACCAGTATATTCAGAAATGATTAATTAATATCTGCACATGATAGCATAAGATATCCCAAATGTTTTGGGGTTCTTTTTGTATAAAACATTTTTATGCAACCTTTATATTATTTAAGAACGAAAATAATTAGGCTCAGCTTGCGTATGAAAAGGTAGAAAAGTGCATTAATGTTGATAATATCATTGTCAATCTTTATAGATTATTTTACCCAGACGTAAATCAAAATCACTTGATTACAACACATTCAATATGGATGAAGGAAACTACATCGCTATCGATTACGAACTCTACGATTTTAATCCTGCAAAAGCCAACTTGGACTCATTGCACACAAACGAGAACTTGGTGAGAAAAAAGCAAGGATATACCTATAATGTTTAATATTGTTTTCTATTTAGATTTATAAAAACCAGGAACCACGGTTTCTCGGCAAAAAACCAAACAAATAGAAATTTGCTAAAGTTACATCGTCTTTTATCTTTCGATCATTTCTTATTCTGTGCGTATAATCTGTTAGTGATTAAAAAAATCTTAAATAAAACCTCAAATTTTGCTGAGAGAAAACCTAAAAATTCGCTATCAGAAAACCTTAAAATTCGCTATCAGAAAACCTTAAAATCCGCTATAAGAAAACCTTAAAATCCGCTGTCCGCCAAATTCGTACTTTTGCTACTCGAACATTGAATGTATCTGGCAAACTATTTGAACAATGTCAGCCCCTAACTTTCAGAAAGTTTCCTTGGTCCCTGCCAAAGTTGTGTCTGGAATGCAAATTTCCAGTAAAATACCAATACTCAAATAAAAGACATTATAATATAAGACACAATATATGGCAAAATAAAGGATAACATTCCTTTGATTTTGAAGACGATATTCATTTTTCTCTGAACTCGAAGTCAGACTTCATCTGGTGATTAAACAATTCAGTGCAGTGATAGATTTTGTTCGTAATTAAAAAGGACCGAAGTTCTCACGGGGGTTTTGGAGGTGCACGGAGACACTGTAAGTCTTACAATGGGAACTCAAGTACAAAGCAAAAAAATGAGCAACATGGAACACGAAATACACGGGAACAGGGGAACATGGGTATAGTTTGAAGAGAGGCAAGAGAACGAAGTGAAAATTTTGAAAAGAGAACGAACCCTCCCCCCCCCCCCCCTCTTCTCACATCTAGGAGACCCTCAGCATACTACTATTTGCAAACAACTATTACCCGTTACCAATTACGTGTATTTCTGTTGACGTTTTGCCCGCGTAAACGTCATGTTTAATGACAACAATTGCGATGGTTTGCTCACCCAAATAGTTGACGTTTACGCTGGTATTTTGCGATTTACAAGAATATTTCGAAGAAGATAATTGTGTGATAAAAACTTATCAAAATGATGAAAATTATTAAAAATGTCGTACAATTCATTCAAAAGGACATAAAGAGTTAAAATTAGCGAGAAAAAGCGTAGTTACAAAACATGACGTATACGAGCCCAGAAGTCATGTAAACAAACGTTAACATAAAATATTTGACTGGTAACGGTTACAACTGGTAGTATGTTTCAAAAAATTCCATTAAAATTAATTTGCAGCTAAACTAGAGGCTCAATTTTTCCTTAATTTTGATCCACTTAAAATCCGATTGGAGGGATCTTTTAAATTATGTGGCTTAAGCCAAATCATTATGTGAACAATCATTACATTGCACTGTTAATTTCCTGACTTCCACTTTAGTAGATGTTCTAGAAATAAAATGATGTGTAATTTAGGTGAGGGCGTAGTTTATCAAAGTTCTTCTTTTTCATTGTTCAGTTTTAGGATTATTTGGACAAAAAGAAGTGAAGTACAATCGTCTTCCTTGTAGCGTTGCTACTAGCTGAATGGTTTGAATAATTATAGTGACGTTTAGATTGCTTTAAGTTTACTAATATTAATGAAATTAACCTGAACGTTTGACTCGCACACTGAATGTTAACCAACTCTACCTCATCGTGACTCTTAAGCATAAGATGAGTATATACCTGGTAGCCCAAAAAATGTCCCCCCTCTTTGATTTCCTTTTGCAGACATAGTAAAATAGGTATTACAGCCAAATAAATTACATGTTATGCAGGGGTAAAAGCTTAAATTTTGATATTACACGATTTACTGAACATTTGCTGAGATATGGAAATTTAAGTCGAGCGAGCATTTTTGAGACTGCCAAAAAATTGCAAAAAGGTTATTAAGGCCTATTAGGTTAATTTCAGTACCCTCGTGATTATTGCGCATTATATTTATTTAACAAAAAATTCCAAACAATTTGTATGGAATTTCAAAAGGTTGTTGATTTTTCTTCCAAATTTCTGACATCAAGGTCAACATCGCGAAGCTTTTATTTAAAAGCATGTTAAACGTAGCCTTAACAACATATCGATCGTTCTTTTGGTGACGCATTGGTTTCTGCTAGGCAAAGGTATCTTTAATATATCGACATGTTTCCATGATTTAGTAAATAACGATGTTTGAAATTGCTACTAATACGACTTTTAAAACTATAAACCAAGTGAAAAATCTACTAAATACTCTGCAGTGACAAATACTCGGTTCAATAGGTCGCCTTATACGAATTTCAATAGCATTCCCCAAAACGCATGTTTATACCTAAAATGTTAATATCTCGCTGAAGTTGCCTTAAAACCTTATTATACATATCAAAATTTAAGTTATCCCTTTCTGAATAAGATGTAATTTATTTACATGGAACCGAACTGATGTTAAGGTGGCTCCCTACACTTTTTAATAAAATAAAAAAATACATAGTTTAAATAACAAATTTGAACAATAATTATTGTTTGTAGCAATTGAGTAAGCTGATTTGAATTCAGGAACATATCAAGAGTCTTACTGTGATGGTTATAAATTTGCTAGTTACGTTGCTATGGCAACAGTAGCGTTTTAAAATGGCGGGTAAATCAGCTTTAAACTGAAATAACTTGTAACAAAGCACGGTGACCCCCATTTTTTATTTTCTTAAAAATTTTCTATTGACATAAGAAATATTTTTAGCGTTTTAGAAAAAAATCTGTTGATTGAAAATTTTTTTATTCTAAGAATTCATGTTTTTCCAATTCAAAAAAATTCAATCAACAGAATTTTTTTTAAATCGGTAAAAATATTTTGTATATCAGTAGAAAACTTTTAAGAGTATAAAAAACGGGGGTCACCGTGCTTTTTTACAAGTTATTTCAGTTTAATGATTATTTAGCCGCCATATTGGAACGTTATTGTTGCCATGGCAACGTAACTTAAAAGTTCATACTTACCACAATTAGACTCTTGACATGTTCCTCGACTCAAGTGGACCAATTTAATTACTCCAAGTGGTGATTATTTGTCAGAAATACGACCTAAACTATGTATTTTTCGATTTGAATGAAAATTGTACGGAGCCGCCTTAAAGGGTCTACAACTCTGTAGAGATCTGGATCAGCTCTGCACAAGTCTCTTGTGTAATAAGTTTGGGACTTTTATGATACTGATATAATTCTATAACCCAGTCATTTTATAACTATCTTTATTTAACACATAATACCTTAGAATTGAGCAGTATTTCTTCTAAACACAACACACAGGGCAGATTAATATACTCGTATCTAATATATATATATGTTACTGATTGTATGTAAACATAAGTAGACGTATGCACTAAGTTTGACAAGTTTGATGAACTTATTCCTAATACATGCATCAATGTGTCTGTTTATTTCTGCTCGCTGTATATTTGTGCTCGTTCTTTTACCGTTATTTGGATGCTTTTCAACTCGGTTATATAATACTTCTCCGTTGATTTTTCATGATCAGCACCTTCGCAGGACGCAAAAAGTTGACTTGCTTTACGAAATTTTGATTTTAAGTAAGCCTTAAATGTTAGCCGATTTTATTGCCTTATTACCCAACGTATATTCTGCTACGATACGGCCGAATTGGCAATTTGGTTCTGGATTGTGCTGTCAAAGTCTAATTTCATGGAAATATATCCCTGATTCCTCGTGTAACGATGTTAACAACCTGGATCATTAATATGTGTTGTAAAAATTTTATAGCGGATCCTTTTTATTCTACATATCATTGGCAAGTGAAGCCCTACAACTACAAAACAAGTTTAATATAATTCTTTAATATTCATTTTTCGTAAACTAATGTTCTCATTGGTCGATTTGTACCACGTGAGTTTCTTTTACACGACAACAACGCACGGCCGTGCAGTAATACTGTGCATGATATTTTTATTGCACGGCAAAGATGGCCGAATGTTAAAACTTTTAAAAGTCGACTTGAGGGAGGACTGTAAAGCTAATTTCGGCGGCAACGTTTTACAACGCTAAGAGAAAAACAAGATGTGATATTTCTGTTAAAGTTGAACGTTTTAACGTGTGAAAGTACAGCAGTTTAACCGGTTTTCTTATCCTGTTTGTGTTCTGAAAACACAAATAGCTTAAGCTTAACTGCACTTATATTTATTCATTTCTTGTGAAAATACCGGTGATTGACGAAAGTGGAACGATCAAAAAACTAAAAGAGCAGCAGTATGAAGTTTTTTATTATTAAAGGTAAGCTTTTGGTTGTTCTTTAGTTAAATTTAATGCTTTTAAACAGATGCAAGGAGCCGAGGTTTTGTCATGTAGTTTGTTTTCTTGCCTTGGAGCACTTAAATGGCTTACTTCACTTTTATATTTTTCTTGTGAATACAAATATGTTGAATTGATTAAAAGAACAATCAATGCAAGGAACTGTTAAATAATAAACTTTAGCTCGTTTTATTTTAGTATCATACACGTTTTCGGTGTTGAACCTTTCCAGGCAAATGTTTCTCAAAATGCACATGTTTTTAACGTTTACTCAAATTGAATATTAAAACGTTTTCAGCACTCTTTGTTCGTGCATTATCGGGTTTACAGCCACTCGTTCACGAACAAGAAACTCGAAAGTTAAATTTCTTGTTTCTTGTTCGTGAACTCGTGCTTGTAAATCCCGATAATGCACTCCAAGAGTGCTGTAATCCTTAATTAGAGTGTATCTTTTTTAAACGAAAATTTTAATGCACATCTCCACGCTAAAGAATTTCTTTAAAATTAAAATAAGTAAAAATTACGAATTAATTATAAGGTTACCGATCAAACTGATGGATAAAAAACAGTTGAAGTTGTGAAAATCACCTCGAGGGATTCGTGATTCTCCTACTGTATAAATATCGCGGACGTGGGTGTAAGCTTGAATTCATTCGGGAAAATGAACATATTTTCAATATATTTGTCTGGGACCAAAAGAATATTGTAAAGATTAGATTGATCAACACTTAATGCTAAATGTTGACGTCAGTAGTGATTTCCTGAGAGAACGCGAGAAAGCGCCATTCCCTTAAAATTTTTGCTCAGGGAACGCCGTTCCACTTGCGAAAAACAAAGGATTGGGAACGTCGCCCCCCCCCCCCCCCCCCCGAGCAAAACAAGAATTGGAGAACGCTGTTCCCAGTTACTACAATAAGATACGTAAAACAAACCAAACGATAGGCTGTCATTTCCTTTGTAATTATTATTTTCCATGAAACAAGTTTGAAGCATAAATTTATTACGATGTTTAACGTTAATTGAAATCAATTATGAAAAACTAAGCTTAGTGTAGAATCTTTTACGCCAGCTCGCAAATAGCCCGCTCGCGGACAGAATTTAACTCTAGAAATTGCGGGAAATTGAAACAACAAGAGTTTGTACTCAACGCATTGTGCATTATAATTTGTAATATACATGGCATTGTCACGGCATTGTCATTTATCATTGACCGCAATTTGGTGACGTTGAGAGTATACCAAAATCAAGTCATTTTCTAAGGTGGCTGGATACAGTTTTCAATAAATTAAGCTATAGTTTACTTAACACTTTTAATTTTTGCGCTGTCAAATTTAAATAAGTCCGTATTGAATTGCTCATGTATTTTAACATATTTTCTTTCAAATTATGGCAGTTTTGATGGCCAATATTCCGCTGCTATGGCAACACTTAAGTATGAAATTTACTCAGAAACGATGTATTTTGCTGCGCAAGTCTGAAAGAAGCACGGTGACCCCGAATTTTTTTCTTCACATCATGTTACAAACACCATAGGCTAACATTGTGCAAAATTTCTAAAAATTTTTTAACGCCAATTTTTATAACGCCAAACTACTAAAATACTGTTTTCTTGAAAAACATTTTTTCCACATGATAGAATTTTTCATTTTTTTGTATAATGCAAGACTTTTGGGGTACGATACTGCAAACAAAATTTGAAGGTAGGTCACCCTGAAAAATAAGGAGATATAGCACATTCAGTTTTAAAAATTGGATTTTTTAATGACGTCAGCAATTAGTAAATCCGCATTCAGTTTGCATTTTTGCGCGCGAAATGGCGTCAGCATCTCACATGACATGCAATAATCGATGTTTTACGTGTCTGTTTGTTGTAAACGTGATATATAAGACGATTTGTGAGAATAACATTAAATTTGGCGTATGCCGTCTTTATTTGTGAGCATTACTATATCCAGCAACCTTAAACGACCACCTGATGAATATATTTCAAAAGGCGAACATGGCATAGAACTATAATACAAAATTGAAAGTTCTGAAGAACATGACAACGACGCCAACAAATTGAGCGAAACTAATGAAAATGACCAACGTGTCGATAGCGATTAATTCGAACTCGTACCTAATTTGGAGCGGGCTGCGATGGATGTAAAAATAGGAAAGCGAAGCATCTGGAGAAATAGCATGTGACTAGAAACGGAAGCCTTACCCATGGCTATTGGGCAAAAACGGAAGACGCGGCTGTGATTTTTGTGCCGCTGCGAAATATCTGGGCCCACCCAAAACGCATTTATTTGAGTAAAGAATGGCGAACAACCAATGTTACTTAAAACGTTCTCTCTCAAAAAGCTAAGCTTTCCTCACTGAAGAAGAAGACTTACAATAATTTGCATTTTGATGCGCACAAAAAAGCAAAAGAAATTCTGAATCAGCAAAAAAAAAACAACATGCCAACTTGTGTTGAATTTGAACAGCAGATGGTTGGAGACAACAGAGCGAGCTTTTCGTACGAGCTATCATATTTACATTCCAATGTCGTTATCTCAAATACAGCCGCATGAGAAATTCAGCTTCATACCAAATGATTGATAAAAATGGATTTAGCGTTTCGAAAGTTTCACAATAGCATCCGAGCTTTACAAGGCAAGCAAAGAAAATCAAGTGAACACATTGATTTGCATGATGTGTGTAGTGGGCAACGACATCGTGCAATCGGTATAGGCATTTCCGACGAAGAACAGAAGAATATAATGTAGTCAAATAGAAATTTCAGGATATTTCATAATAAAGCGAATGTTATATTCGAGCGCGCGAAATTTAACCCTTCGCTAAAGATAAAGCACACGTTCCTTATTCTCTGGGAAACGACAAAAAGCAACTTATTCCTGTCAAACAAAAAATAAAAACCCCATGAAATATAAAAGCTCAGTTGTATACGCCTTTACGTGCCCTGGATGTAACAGTAAATATATTGGCAAAACTGATCAATGTCTGTACACTAGATTAAAAGAACATTCAGAGAACAATAAATCGGAAAACACTTTCAACATATCATATCTATATTAGAACTTACCAGGGGCGGATCCAGAGGGTATCGAGCGTATCTGCTGATACGGTCAGATTTTTCAGATATAGTACATGGTTATGTCATTGTATATATTTACAACGTCTGACATCTGTGCTATATAGTATTAAACATTCGTAATAACTTACACCAATACGACATTAAACTGTCCCTTTTCACTACAAACAATAATATGTTTGAAATAGTTTCCATAATTGTGTTTACAGACTGAAAATTGCCGATTATCTGCATGGAAATCGCTGGGAAAACCCCGCTTTGATATCAAATGACTGCTTCACCGACAGTCCACCGAGAACTCGCCGAAGATTCAGTTGTATTTTCGGAAAATCGTCGTATAAAATGGCGTCCGCGATCAGCCAATTAGTTGATACAGGTACGGTCCGCGGTTCGATATTACTAAATATAGTAACTTTTGGATACACTGAAGTGTATCCAGCCAATCAAATGGCTGGATCCTGTGAATTCTGATACACTCTGATACAGTGACCTTGATTTTGTTGCGCAATCGTGTATCAACCATGGTATCAACGAAGGCTAGTCGGGAATTCGGGAAAAGCTCGGAAAATCGGGGGTCATATATATCACCCTTGTTCTTCTTATTCGAAATGGCGTCTAGTGCGAACTTCAACAATGTTCTAAAGCAGTTTGCTGCTATTTCCCGTCGCTTAAACTCCGGAGAGGATGCTTTGAGCGAATTACATGTGTTAAAAGAACATTGGGATTGCGACCGTGTTTTGGCCAAAGTTAAGCTTGTGTTGAGCACCATGGTGCAATCCATGCACATAAGTTCGGATATCTCCGGCGTGGAGTTTCAAAAATCATAATATAATTTATAATAAAAGTCGGCGTACAATCACGAATCTTCGGCGTGAACTTTACACAGAATGCACTCTGGGTTGAGCAGCAGGGTTGGGGCTGGCGACCACTTTATTAATGAAAGTATTTATCATTCAAAACGTTATTCGCATCGGTAATATGTAAATTTCTTTTTATTTCTATGTAAATGTTATAAATATTCAAATCAAATGAAATTTCACAGCATGTGGTTGTATCTAAACATGAATTGATTAGCCCCAAGGCTGTACCGTATCAACCTGTGTGACAGGTTGATTAACAAATGTGTTTATTTTATATTGCTGAATTGTGTGAAAGATTTTTAGTGTAATTGACAAAATACAGGTTATACAGCCTCAAATATTTGCAATGATTGATTTAAATTAATGGCAAAAAGACCACTAATTTATTTGATGATTTTGTCCAAAGGTCATATTTAGATAGTAGAAAAATAGCAGTTTATTGTATTAAGAATTTACAAATTTCGGTTTTTATTCATGAGATTATTACAGCAGTTGGGATTCTCTAAGCACCCTACATGTAATTGTTCCTGGTCATTACTCATTAGCAAATACTTCTACACTCACTGCTATATAACTTACCAGTAATTGAATTTATATTATAGCCAAACCAACATTTCTTTTGCAAGCAATGTTTCAACACAGTATCGCAATGTTGTTTGCACAAGAACAAGTGGTTTCATTGTAGTTCAGACCTCCAAAGTAATTTTAAGCAACAAATTTACTATTTCCCATTTAGTATTGAGTAGACTTATTATGTAATACTCTAATGGAATGTAGGACATTGTGTCTATGCTGAATATGTGCCAGAATAATTGCAAGGGTATGTCAACCCTGCCAAATTTTAATGTATTAGCTTTTTGGGATTGGGGTTAATAAAAAATGGCATGGGTCAGTTTTTATGCTCCACTTTGTGTTGCCAAATGCCACGTTAAAAGTGTGCCAAGATTCCTATTAGACTATTTCTGTAATACCATGCCAAATATATTCCCATTTGACTAGCTACACCAAATGCACCCTGGATTTCATTTAGTAAATTATATACAATGCTAACTTCTATGTGCTTGAGTTTTTACTACAATAATTCTATTTGGAATTAATTTTAAGACATATGTATTTTAAAGGGAATCATGATATTTTTCCTGAAAAAATTATTAGGGGGAAAAACTTTATTAAAAATGGTATCTAGTGACATGATAATGCATGGTTATTCATATGCTAGTTATTTGCACTTGCAATATGAATTATCAAAGCTCCTGCATAATAATTGTTCTGTATAAAATCAATATAGCACCTTGGCTGATGGGAACTGCCTCTACAATGCTTGCTCCATGGCACTTACCAAGATTCATGCGTGTCAGCTGTTTTATGATGCCTATCAAGTATTGAGTTGTATGAAAATGCTCAATACTATGGCAGTCATCCAACAATTAAATTGATGCATGAAAAAGAAACATTCACTTCAATTAGAAATCTTTTGCTATCTGTTTGTCCGACTCTGACCTTTCCATTTTTGAATCACAAGGCCTTGTTGCAGTAGTTATTGAAGAAAAACAGCTTAATGCACAGAAGTTTACTTTTTCATCTACGATTTTTTATCTAGTGAGTCAAAACTACCCTGCCAGCAAAGATTCGAGAGAGAAGTTGGATTCTTTGGAAAAAATGTTTAATTGCACTGAGGTAAAGTGAGCAAATGATTAAATTTCAATTGTTTGGTGCATCGAATGTAGTGAAAAGAAATTATTTTTGGTCGTTCCACACAAAATTTTAGACTTTGTGTACAGTATTATACATTGTATTATTCTTTGTAGCGTTTCCATGTCAGTAAATTTCGGCTCAAACCGTTTAAAGTCAGCACAGAAAGTTGATTGTAGTTTTCAAATTTAAAAAAAGCGTTGGCAGGCTTACATGATCCGGTTAGACTTGTTACTCGTGAAAAATCCAACACTCACAACGCGCAAAGGGTTTGGCATGCAGAGTAAATAATACTAATTAAAAGTAATTGATTCAGCTAGAAATTATAAAGAAGCACTTCCCATAAAACGACGTAAATGTGTCCTAAATAATGGCCTTAAGGCAAGCAAAGAATTGCAATTATTTAACTGATTAGTTACGATATTAGATAAATAACGGCTTTGATTCTTAGTTGTTTATTGCTTACGCGTAACTTGCGCACGCTATTTACGTAATTGTTTTAACGTATTCTTGTAAGCTTTTCTGCTGAAGATGAATCAAATCGATTCGAAATATACAGTTTAAATTAAATTGTGTACTTATTACTATGCACACGTTATTCGGGATAACTCTTGTCTTATATCTGCATGTATTTCTGGCAGTAAACAATTATTAAATGAGCTCAGCAGGATGTGAGGAATTATTAGGGCAGAGGTTTGTGTTATCTGGCAAAGGCAGAGCTTTGATTTACCTGCCGAAGCCAAAGGCTAAGGCAAATAACACAAACCGAGGCCTTAATAATTCCTCATATCCTGCGAGAACCGAATTAAATAATTGTTTTATTATTTTTTGTTAAAATGTTATCATCAAACTCAGTTTAAACGCTTGCTTTGTAAGTAAGAAGACAGCATGAAATTGTTCGGGAACTATAATTAGCCAACCAGACTACAAAAAAGATATTCTTAAAACAGTTGTCGGATTATAAGGTTA
The DNA here is from genome assembly GCA_963855995.1 of Muricea muricata. Taxonomy (NCBI): domain Eukaryota; kingdom Metazoa; phylum Cnidaria; class Anthozoa; order Malacalcyonacea; family Plexauridae; genus Muricea; species Muricea muricata. Next base: position 4,234,482 of record OY979716.1, read on the forward strand.
ATCAATATTCGACAAAATGAATCATAATGTCGTATATTTATTTTTAACCCCAAATTTGGGCAACTACCAAGCGGATATGACGATTTCACCTTTAGCTCTTAACAAATCAAAACTTTTAAGATATTTTCAATAAATAATTATTTCATAAAGCAGTCCTGCTCGTGTTTTATAGATTACTTTAAAAACCTTTCATACTTGTAGTCAGTAATTAATATATCATCACATATTCAGCATAAACCTTTTTGCAAGCTAATTCAAAATTAAGTGTTGAAACACAACCTCCTTCCCATGACCACGCAAATCTTTTATATGCAGAAGTGATAAATTAATATCTGTACATCACAACATAAAATATACCATTTTTTTTATAGAACCTTTTTATACAACCTGTATATTATTTAGGAAAGGAAATTATTAGGCTCAGCTTGCGTATTGGTAAACTTGCGTAAGGTAAAAGGTGCATTAATATTAATGATAGTATTTTCAATCGTTATAGATTATTTTACCCAGACGTAAATCAAAATCACTTGATTACAACACATTCAATATGCATGATGGAAACTACATGGCGATCGATTACGAACTCTACGATTTTTATCCTGCAAGAGCCAATTTGCATTCATTGCATACAAGCGAAAACTCGGTGAGGAAAAATCAATGACATACCTGTGATGTTTTTTTTTATTTAAATTTATAACAACCAGGCACCACGGTGTCTCGGTAAAAAACCAAACGTTAACCAATTGAAATTCGCGCTTTTATCTTTCGATCATCTCTTATTTTGTGCGCATAGTCTGTCAGTGACTAAAAAATATCTTAAATAAAACTTCAAAATTATATTTGCTATCAGAAAACCTTAAAATCCGCTACCACGAACCAAATTAGTGCTTTTCTTAGTCGAACATTGAAATATCTGGCAAACTGTATGAACAATTTCAGCCCCTAACTTTCAGAAAGTTTCCCTTCTGCTTGCCAATTTTGTGTCTGGAATGCAAATTTCCAGGAAAGTACCAATGTCCAAATAAAGACGCAATACATGGCAAAATAAAGAATAACACTCCTTTGATTTTATGGACAATCTTCTTTTTTCACTAAACTCGAGGTCCGAGTTCATCTGGTGAACACAATACTTTTATTAAGCGATTTAGTGCAGTAATGAGCATGTGATAGATTTTTTGTGGTTAAAAAGGACAGAGGTTCTCACGGGGGGTTCGCGGGAACGAGGGAACACTGTAAGTGTTACAATGGAAGCAAAAACAAAAAGCAAAAAATGGGCAACATGGAGCACGAAATACACGGGAACAGGGGAACATGGGTAAATTTTGAAGAGAGGCAAGAGAACAAAGTGAACATTTTGAAAAGAGAACGAACTAATCCCCCCCCCCTTTCTCACATTTAGGAGACCCTCGGCATACTACTATTTGCAAACAGCTATTACCCATGACCAATTACGTGTATTTCTGTTGACGTTTTGGGCGCGTAAACGTCATGTTTAATGATAACAATTGTGGTTGTTTGCTCACCCAAATAGTTGACGTTTACGCTGGTATTTTGCCATTTACAATTAGAATAATTCGAAGAAGACAATTGTGTGATAAAAACTTATCACAATGATGAAAAATTATTGAAAATGTCGTTCGATTAAATAAAAATGACATAAAGAGTTAAAATTAGCGAGAAAAAGTGTAGTTACAAAACATGACGTATACGAGCCCAAACGTCATGTAAATAAACATAAAACATTTGATTGGTCACGGTTCACAAATGGTGGTATAATATTTCAAAAATCCCATCGAAATTTATTTGCAGCTAAATTAGGGGCTCAATTTTTCCATAATTTTGATAGATTATCAATGCAACGGTCAGCTATGCTAAAATTCTGATTGTTGGGACCTTATCTTGTAAATTATGTGGCTTGAAGCCAAATCATTATGTAAGCAATCAATGCATTGCACCGTTAAGCGCCGGACTTCCACTTTAGTAGATGTTCAAGAAATAATATGATACGTATTTTTGGCGCGGGCGTAGTTTATAAGAGTTTTCCTTTTTCATTGTTCAGTTTTAGGGTTATTTGGACCAAGAGAAGTGAAGTACCATCATCTTCCTTGTAGCGTGGCTACTAGATGAATGGTTTAAATAATTATAGTGACGTTTAGATTGCTTTAAGTTCACTAATATTAATGAAACGCACACTGTATGTTAATCCAATCTATCTTATCGTGACTCTTTAGCATAAGATGAGTATATAGCGCAAAAAATGTTCCCCCTCTTTGATTTCCTATTGCAGACATAGGAAAATAGGTATTACAGCCAAATAAATTACATATTATGCAGGGATAGAAACTTAAATTTTGATATTACACAATTTAATCGAGATTTTAACTGAACGTTTGCTAGGACATGGAAATTTAAATCGAGCGAGCATTTTTGAAACTGTCAAAAAATTGCAAAAAGGTTATTAAGGCCTATTAGGCTAATTTTAGTACCCTCGTGATTACTGCGCATTAACAAAAAATTCCAAACAATTTTTATGGAATTTCTAAATGTTGTTGATTTTTCTTCCAAATTTCTGACATCAAGCACAAATTCTGAAGGGAAATTTGGTAATAATTCTGTGTTCTAAGTACGTAAAATTAAATCTTAATCCAAGCCCGAATTCCAATCAAATCTTCAATCCTATAAACATCACAAATAAAACGCTGGTTCGGATTAGGGTTTGGGTTAGGACTTGGATTAAGATTTATATGAGAACACGGAATTATATTACCGTAAATTATGACGAACACCCAAGAAGCATGTCAACATAGCGAAGTTTTTTTCAAAAGGATGCTAAACGTAGCCTTAACAACATATCGATCGTTCCTTTGGTGACTCATTGGTTTCTGCTAGGCAAAGGTGTCTTTAACATATCGACATGTTTCCATGATTGAGTAAATAACGATATTTGAAATTGTTACTAATACGAATTTTAAAACTATAAACCAAGTGAAAATGCTACTCAATACTCTGCGGTGACAAACACTTGGTTCAATAGGTCATTTTACACGAATTTCAATAGCATTCTCCTAAACGCATGTTTATACTTAAAAACGGTTAATAGCTATCTCAGCGGAAGCTGCCTCAAAATTTCATTATACATTTCAAAATTTATATTAGCCCTTGTCTGGATAAGATGTAATTTATTTACATGGGACGGAACTGATGTTAAAGGGTCTAGAACTCTGTTGAGGTCTGGATCAACTTTGCACAAGTCCCTCCTGTGATAAGTTTGGGACTTTTATGATACTGATATACTTGTATAACCCAGACATTTTATAACTATCTTGATTTAACACATAATACCTTATAGAGTTGAGCAGTATGTGTTCTAAACACAACACACAGGGCAGATTAGTATACTTGTATCTAATATATATGTCACTGATTGTATGTAAACATAAGTAGACGTACGCACTAAGTTTGACAAGCTTGATGAACTTTTTCCTAATACATGCATCAATGTGTCGGTTTATTTCTGCTCGCTGTATATTTGTGCTCTTTTTTACCGTTATTTAGATGCTTTTCAACTCGGTTAAATAATACTTCTCCATTGATTTTTCATGGTCAGCACCTTCGCAGTACGCCAAAAGTTGACTTGCGACGAAATTTTGATTTTAAGTAAGCCTTAAATGTTAGCCAATTTTATTGCCTTATTACCCAACGTACTTTCTGCTACGAAACGGCTGAATCGGTAATTTGGTTCTGGATAGTGCTGTCAAAGTCTATGTGCATGGAAATATATCCCTGATTGCTCGTGTAACGATGTTAACAGCCTGGCTCGTTGATATATGTTGTAAAATTTTATAGCGGATCCTTTTTATTCTACATATCATTGAAAAGTGAAGCCCTAAATCTACAAACCAAGTTTAATAAAATTCTTTAGAGTGTATTTTTTTAAAACGAAACTTTTAATGCGACACCTCCACGCTAAAGAGTTTCTTTAAAACTGAAATAAGTAAAAATTACGAATTAATTATAAGGTAGGTAACCGATCAAAATAATGGGTTAAACACGGTTGAAGTTGTAAAAATCTCCTCAAGTGATTCGTAGCTAATTCTACTGTAAAAATGTCGTGGACATAAGTGTACAAGTAAGCTTCGTTCATTTGGGGAAAATTAACATATTTTCAATTTGTTTGGGACCAAAAGAATATTGTAAATTGATTAGATTGATCAACACTTAATGCTATACATAATGTTGACGTCAGTAGTGATTTGCGGAAAGAACGCAGGAAGCGCCATTCCCTTAATAGCGTTACTTACACTATTTACATACTACTATTACTTACATTTCCTTGCTTGGGAACGCCATTCCACTTGCGAAAAACAAAGGATTGGGCCGAAAGTCCCCCTCCTTCCGAGCAAAACAAGAATGGGAGAAGGTTGTTCCCGTTTACCGCAATACGTAAAACAAACCAAACCAAACGATAGGCCGTCATTTCTTTTGTAAATATTATTTGCCCTGAAATAAGTTTGAAGCATCAATTTATTAGCGACGATGTTTAACGTTAATTACAATCAATTATGAAAAATTAAGCTTAGCGTAGAATTATTTACGATAGCTCGCAAATAACCCGCTCGCAGACAGAATTTAACGCCGGAAATTGCGGGAAATTGAAACAACAAGAGTTTGTCCTCGACAAATTTACGTACCCTCCACCTTATATTTTGTGCATTATAATTTGTAATATACATGCCATTGTCATTTATCATTGATCGCAATTTGGTGACTTTGAGAGCATACCAAAATTAAGTAATACTTCAAGGTGGCTGGAAACAGTTTTCAAAAAATTAAGCTATAGTTTACTTAACACTTTTAATTTTTGCGCTGTCAAATTTAAATAAATTCGTATTGAATTGCTTTTGTATTTTAACATATTTTCTTTCAAATTATGGCAATTTTGATAGCCAATGTTCCGCTGCTATGGCAACACTTGCGTATGAAATTTACTCAGAAACGATGTAATTTGCTGCGCAAGTCTGAAAGAAGCACGGTGACCCCCAATTTTCTTCTTCGCATCATGTTAGAAACACCATAGGCTAACATTGTGCAAAATTTTAAAAAATTCTATAACGCCAATTTTTATAACGCCAAACTACGAAAATACTGTTTTCTTGAAAAATATTTTTTCCACATTTCAGAATCATTTTATTTTTTGTATAATGCAAGACTTTTGGGGTACGATACTGCGCACAAAATTTGAAGATAGGTCACCCTGCAAAATAAGGGGATATAGCACATTCAGTTTTAAAAATTGAATTTTGTAATGACGTCAGCAATTAGTAAATCCGCATTCAGTTTGCATTTTTGCGCGCAAAATGGCGTCGGCATCTCACATGACATGCAATAATTGATGTTTTACGTGTCTACTTGTTGTAAACGTGATATATAAGACGATTTGTGTGAATAACATTAAATTTGGCGCATGTCGTTTTTATTTTTGAGCATTACTATATCGAGCCACCTTAAACAACTACCTGATTAATACATTTAAGAAGGCTAACATGGCATAGAACTATAAAACAAAATTGAAAGAACTGAAAAACATGACAACGACGCCAACAAATTAAGCGAAACTAATGAACATGACCAAAGTGTCGAAAGCGATTAATTGGAACTCGTACCTAATTCCCGGGCTGCCCCGGGCTACGATGGATGTACCCTGGCTGCGGTGGATGTAAAAATAGACAAGCGAAGCATCTGGACAAATAGCATGTCACTAGAAACAGAAGCCTTAATTACCCATGTCCATTGTCCAAAAACGGAAGACGTGGCTGAGTTTTTTGTGCCGCCGCCAAATATCTTGGCCCACACAAAGCGCATTTATTTGAGTAAAGAATGGCAAACAACCAATGTTACTTATAGCTTTCCTCACTGAAGAAGAAGATTTACAATAATTTGCATTTTGATACGCACGAAAAAGTAAAAGAAATTCTGAATCAGTAAAAGCAAAACAGCATGCCTACTTGTGTTGACTTTGAACAGCAAATGGTTGGAGACAACAGAGCGAGTGTTTTGTACGAGCTATTATATTTACATCCCAGTGTCGTTATCTCAACTACAGCCGCATGAAAATTTCAGCTTCATACCAGAAGATCGGTAAAGATGGATTCGACGTTTCAAACGCTTCAGAATAACATCCGAGCTGTACAAGGCAAGCGAAGAATATCAAGTGAACACATTGATCTACATGATGTGTGTAGTAGGCAACGACATCGTGCAATCGCTGGGCATTTCCGACGAAGAACAGAAGTAATATAAATATGTAGTCGAACAGAAATTTCAGGATATTTTATAGCTAATAAAGCAGCGGAATGTCTTATTCGAGCGGTAGAAATTTAACTCTAGAAATCAGCAAGAAAACAAGCCAATAGAAGCGTTAATTACGGATCTGTATAATTTGGCAGAACATTGTAATTTTAGTTCTCTTCGCGTGGAACTCATCCGTGACCGTATCGTGGTTGACATTCGAGATAAAAATCTTTCAGAAAAGTTACAGCTTGAGCCATACCTTACTTTGGAAAAAGCAGTGAACTTTGTTCGAATGCCTGAAACCGCGGGAAGTTACAAGAATTTTTAAATGCCAAAGAGAAGCCTTTACGGTATGTTGAGAAGTAGAAAGGCAAACTAGTTCGGCAAGAGATCCAGAATATCAAGCAAGATAATCAAAGCAAATATAGCCATGCCAGAAAGTGTAGCAGATGTTTGGGACCCAAGCATGCAGTTAAAGATTGTCATACAAAAGAGTCACACTGTGGAATATGTGGTGCGAAAGTGAACCAGAAGCGGGCGTGCCGGAGTAAAAAATGTATATGAAGGCATATCAGGTGAGATCGTTCAACGGATTCGTAAAGAACACTAAATTTCCTATTACATTTATTTCACCCTCATTTTAAAACAAAAAATCGAATAACATTCAAATTTCAGTAATCCAACATCCGTGGAGATACCTCTGTGTTACGGCCGTTCAATCCCCTCGAATTTCAAATCATATCGACAATTCTCTTTGCTCAATTAAAACAGTCATCATAGCAGCCATTATGAATTAACCTGTGGAATGAACCTGTGAAATTAAAGAAATTAATCTGCGGAATGAACTAGAACCTAGATTTAAAGGCATAAAAAATTACTATGCTTTTAAAATTCAAACAAAAAAACATTTCATGAAAGCCCATGAAAATAGTATTTTATAACCAACGTATTACATGTCACATTGAATAACCTTAGTCTAGCCGATGTGATATGTGTAAAATGCATTTGTATACGTGTGACAATCTCTATATTTTAATTCTGAATTTTCTCGCAACAGTCTTGTTATATTCATATTATGTGATTCAGCAGTATATATAGTTAATTGATGGTAAATATCTTAATTCATTTGTTGCTTTTATGAACCAAAATTAGAGGCATAAAGAAAAAAGCCCAATAGGGTTTCAAGTATATCTCTAGCCCATATTTATGAAATTTGTATATTGTTAAAAAAATGTAAATAATAACAGAGGGAAATGAATAAAATAAATAAATAAATAAATAAATAAATAAATAACGTCGAAGTGTCGCCACGTCTGAAAAATGCTGCCAAAATGCATGCATCTAATGCAGTTCAGAGACACAAGAACAGCCCCGGTTCTCTTTTGAAGACGATAAACCGATATGCCTGAGCATCAAACAGGAATTGCAAGTATGTGCCAGTGATCAAATAGAAGTTGCTGAATAATTTAAACAAAATTTCACCTCGCTAGGAAGATCTAGAAACACTGCTGAAGAAGCCTGAATTATTAAGGCAAAGGTTTGTGTTATTATATGAGATGTTTGTGTTATTGTATTGTGTCATATATCCTGCAAGAACCGAATCAATAATTGTTTTATTTTTTTTTAAATATTTTAAGCTCAGTTTAAACGCTGGGTTTGTAAGTAAGAAGACACAAGCTGCTAATAATGGAACAGCATGAAATTGTTCGGAAGCTTTAATAAGCCAATCGGACTACGGAATAAATATTCTTAAAACAATTGTCAGATTACAAGGTCAGTCAAAAGCCGCTTAAATTATAGCACGACGTCATATCTTGTTTCAATATACGATAAAATGACTCATAATGTCGTATATTTATTTTCAACCCCAAATTTGGGCAACTACCAAGCAGATCGATATGACGATTTCACCTTAAACTCTTAACCAATCAAAACTCCCAAAATATTTTCAATAAAAAAGGTTTACGCCTGCCTCTCTCCTTGATCGAGTAAAGTGGATTCAAGCTCTTGTCAATCGTGTATATCATATTTGCAGCAACGAACTAAAGCATATCCTGGACTTCATGTCATGCAATGGTTTTCCTTATAAACTATTGACGAAACTAATAGAACAATTCAAACCACGATCTGGCCACCATGAAATTAACTATGATAATCTTGATAAGAATTCAACAAACAATATTCCCAAAATTTAGCTAACCCTATCACGAAAATAATTCTATTGTTACTTGCATACTACCGGAGTTTATTCTAAACAGCTCTAAGGTTATCCTCAAATTTGTCGATCACTGGTCTTTACAGCTCTTTAAAGAATCACCTGCCTTATGATTATGATGGTTTAAACCAGAACTAAATATGCAACTAACAAAAATCCTCAAAAAACTTATATTTAACTAGTTGGTTAATGTACACCTGCGCATGTTCCCAAATGTACATATATATAACTTTGTATTATGTGTAACATAAAAAAAACAATCCATTTTGGCCCATCAAAGAACATAGAAAAAATTGTTCAAAACGAAGCTGGGCGAGGTGGACAGGAGAGCTCATGCACTTGGCTATATCATGGTCTTTTTGGGATGAGATCTGACAAATGATTCTTCTCCGTTGAAATCTTTTAACTTTGATAATACAGGACTCATGGACCATGCACGAATCTGGTGAAGATTTGCTTGACGCTTTTTCAAAACATGCATTCAATAATTGACAGATGAATCACTGATACCATAAGATTGTAATGAGCTAATTTTAAAGAATAAAATATATTATAACTTGAAAGAGGTAGAAGAAGTGCATCTGCAAGTCTCGTGCAGTGTTATTGCAATATGCAGTGCTTTATTAGAAGAAGCGAGGCTCAGTTCCATTTTAGAAACATCTTTGAGTTGCAAACTTTTTCACAGTCCATTCTTAGTAGTACCTCGCAATATTTAGTTATCTATGAAATATAAAACATCTTCCGTGTTTTATGCAATTATTTTAGCGCGAGTAGAAAAAATTAAAAAAAAAATGAAATATGACGTCCGCAGGGTGAAGTGTTTCGCTAAATATCGATTTATTCCAATTTCCACGAGTGTTGATACTGTATATCAATACGGGAAAAATGTTTTTTATTCCTTTTATAATATCACACAAAAAATATAAAATTATTTCAACGGATGAGTGAAGGGAAATTTTCCGTGTGTACATCGAGTGATGTAAGCACAGCTCTTAACCAATCAGCGTTCAGAATTCACAAGTGCTTATAAACACATTGATAACACATTTGATTCTCTGTCACTAATATATCATTAATTTGTTATTTAGGTTTACTCTTACATTATAGAATTTATTCGTTCATTGTACATGGTCTGAATTCTCCAATTGCACTAATTTAGCTAAATACAGTACACCTACGTCTTTATTTAGTTTATTGTCAATACTGCACTCAAAAGACTCGTTGTTGCCAGTCAACCAAAACACACGTGATTGATTCAGTTGACCAAACGTATGCGTGGATTTTGTGCAATGATCGAAGATCATATATTAAAAAGTAATGAACAATTTTTCCAGTGATAAAAGCAAAATTAGAGGCGTCGGCAGCAATCTAGGGCAGGGAAGCAGCATGTTGGAAAAGGGTACTTCACCTTTACTACCTTCATATTTAACTATAGCTTTAACAGTAAAAACAAAATGGATGTTCTAAAATATTTGAAAATATAAAATTATCTGAAAATACTAATTAAAATATTTTTAGTCTATAGATCACACAAATTATTACCAGTAATAAACAATTCAACCTCACGAGAAATGGCAATGCTGCCCCCGCAGCTCCCATTAGCAAAGGACGGGGGGGGCAGCTGCCCCCGCAGCCCCCGTGGTTGCAGCGCCTTTGCGCAAAATGTGCTGTGATAATTGCAAAATGTGCTGTGATAAATGCAAAATGTGCTGTGAAAAAATTTGAACTACAGGTAATAGAAACTAAATGTATTTTAGACACAGAAAATTGAAAATGATACTTCCAAGACAGAATGACCAAAGTGTTCTAACAATTTTGGAAGCAAAAATACGAAACATTTTAAGGGTCTGTTTAAACCGACAAAAGACAATCGTGCGTTTGATAAAATCAGAAGCAGATTATATATGCTGCTGAGCATTTGGGGATGTTTTACATAACCTTAAATACATACTTAATCTAGAATGGACAGTTTTACTGGCAAATTGTAGTCGACCAATTTAAACAAGTGCCACGTGCTTCTTCTGGCAAACTTTGTTCACAAATCTCAAAATTAGATATTTAATACAAACTGTATTTAACTCCTGCTCAAATCCCATATAGCGGATTTATTAGAGCATTTAATGTAGAAATATCTTCGTAACCGAGTACACATTCCCTGCACGTCATTTTTTTGCAAAAATAGTGATAATAATAATAATAATGAAAGTCTTAACAATCGTCAACAAAAATTGCCATCCACATTCGGCATGTAGTTTTCTATTTCCAAGAAAATGTCTCTTAATTAGATAAACAAAAGCAAAGAATGTTCAAAAGTATTCTTAATTAATAGGGCATCCAGTATAGTATTCTATTCGCATTGATGGTCTGCCATTCCATGTCTTGGGTAGAATCTTGACATAACGAGCACTGAATGGACTTTGGAGAGCGTTAGTCACAACTTTGTCTCGATCGGTGTTTCCAGTGAAGATCTGTGCAGAAAGAATACATTTATGGAGAGAAACACATATACATGCTTTCAGTGTATATTTCGTTTTGCCTAATGTATATTTAGACAAAAAAAATAGAAAATCGGCGTATGTGCGTGGGGATCTTTTAGAGGTCTTGTTTTTGTCAACAAGAAATGCATCGTCTTATTTACCTGAGATAATATAGGAACTGTCCTAGGGTAAAATGACCATGGTAGTCAACAAGGTATATGCCAAAACTTGAATTCGGGACAAAAGTTCTCAAAATAGCCCCGCCCATTAATGGCAGTATCGACATAGCTCTAACTTCTCAATACTAAAATCAGTAATAGCCTTTCTGAAGTGCTAATAGTGTTTAGAAGGGTCGCTAAATGGGTGGTTATAACAAGGAAAAGTGTTTATATAATTAAAATGTTTTACAAGAAAATGACCATACACCATGCCGGGTCAGCAATTACTTACAATGTGAAAAAAACTACACTTAGTTCGATGCAACTATTTCAGATTTCTTAAGCATTGACTTTTTTAAAATATAGTGCATTGTATTTCCAAATGCCCCTGTCCTAGAAACACGATTTTAGTCATAATTGTCGTATTGTTTGCCTACAGATGGCAAGTTTTGAAGCAGTGCAGTGTACTTTCGCTTCGCATTTCACAAAGCCTTGCTTTTTTCTGTCCAAAAATTGCCATTTCTTCGCATTTATAAGCACGACACAATCCAGTAATCCTTCATTGTGTGATAGGCTTATATATGAAAAATTCATAACACATTCAAGAGAGTACGTGCTTGAAATTAATTTAAAATCAAGCTCTTTTCTCAAATCAAGCTCTTTTTCTAGTGTTTTAGGTTACATCAACGTCAGGACAGTTGGATAAGGTTTTTGTTCACCACATGGTTCAAATCATTTTAATATTCTAGTCTAGATTTGGCAAGTTTCTATTTTTAGTGGAATTTCATTCTTAGAAGTGAAACTAACTAACGCGCAAGCAAACAGTCACACGTCCTGCACAAATCACAACGGTCGTCTATTAGAGCAATTACGGAACTAATTATCAGCTAATTGGAATTGAACGTGGGAAATGAGAAAAGGTAAATTATTATCAAAGATCTGCCATTGGTTCGTGTTTTTTGCAGTAATTTCTTGGCTATTCATTATATCTAAGCTTGCCGTTGTCGACTTCAAAACAACTTCTGAACATCTTCCCTTCTCTTCCAAACTAACATCAACCCCAGAACAATTAAGCAACTTATTGATTCCTACGCGCGATAATATTCAAAGAAAATATACTTTTGCACCTTGAACTTCAAAATTTATTCACCTTGAACCACCGCTATGGGCTACAATTTGATAGCTTCATTTTCTTCTGGTCATCTTGCTGGTGATATTGCTACCAACTCGGATCCTAGCAATCAATATGTCAATTGTCTTTCACTTAACGCGCAGAGTATTCGAAGTACTTACTAGAAAGTTACAAGATGGGACTTACGCAAGTAATTTAAAACCATTTCAAGATTTAGTCTATGCCGTAGAGCTCGTTCTAATTTTTGTGATGAAAACATGGCTCAATGATAACTTCAAATGCAATGACATTCTACCGAAAGGTTACAACATTGTGAGGAAAGATCGGGCAGTTAACCAACACGGTGGTAAAGTTTCCTAGCAATGCGTGATGACATCCCTTACACCAGACTTACGGCTCCATAAATGGTCTGAACTTGTCTGACCGCCTGAAAATTATCGTTGTCTTTCATGCGTTTGCCATTAACCGCCTAGTTGTGACAGCGGTGAATGGCTACAGCTATTTACGGCGTTTCCGAAACAACCACAAACTACGAAAAAATTCTAATCACGAGTGATTTCAATTTTCCTGACTTTACTTGGAACTCTGACTACCCTTTTATCAAACTCTTCAGATGTAAATCCTTCTACTGGATCTGCAGAATTTAAAGAAATAAGCTTCGACTCCTTCTTTCACCAAGTAAGCATGCATCCCACCCGTCTGAACAATATTCTAGACGCTGTTCTAACATGCATCCGCTCCCAAGAATATCGGTAATTTCTGGTGCATTCCACCTTCAACGATGGGCATTTCTACCGATCACAATCCGTTGTTCTTTGTCTTTCAACTTCATGTCAAGTCAAGCGGGTGTCATAAGAGAACTATATTTGGCTTCCAAAATGTAAACTGGCACGCATTGCACGCTTGCTGGCGGATCCACTGATATCGATGCTAATTGATCAAAATGGAAAGATTCGTTTCTTGGCGCTACTTCCAAGCATACTCCACGGAAGTATTTAAAAAGGCGTTGCACTTTCTGTGGATCGATGGCGTACATATCCAATATCACGGTATGGTACCATTGGTAAAAATAGTATTACAATCGGTGAATCCGGTAATAGGAGTAGCGATACAATTAGGTCAATTGTGTTGGTGTATGATGACATACATGTGTGACATCACAGTTCAACGATTCAAGCATTCAACAATTATGCGCATTGTGAAAAGCCTCTCAAATTAATATGAAAAGGTGCCATTAACTCTTACGCTAACCAAGATCTATAACTCTAAACAGCCTAGAACAGAAGTTTTTTTTTTTATCAGAGTTACCTGTCTGTCTGTCTCGTTTTATGAAAACCCGGCTTGGTCTGTTACTATAAAAATGCATAAACACACGCCTATCAGAGTTAATAGAAAGTTAATGAAAGTCTGCCTCGTTTTATGAAAACTCCTATAGTTGGTCTGTTGCTATCAAAATGTATAAACACACGCATATCTGAGTTAATACAAGTCTGCCTCGTTTTATACCAGCTTGCTTCGTTTTAGAAATACCTCTTCGCCACGAAAATGTATTAACTAACACATATCAGAATTATCATACCAGCTAGCCTGCCTTGTTTCACAAAACTTTCGTTATTATCAAAATGTGTATAATACCAAAAATGATATAAAACTGCTTCAGTATCAAAATGTAACTATGAACAACGTATGCCTTTCTGTAAATGCGTTGTAATTCTGCAAGAAATATGATATGAATCTGCATGACTGCATGGTTTGTTTCATACAAAGCCCTTGCAAGCCTTGCCGTAAATCAAAATCTCCAAACGAACTCACGCTTTTCTTTAAATACGTTGCATGGAAATAGAATTTCCACTATCATGCATGCAGTATTAGTCACACATATTAGAATTAATAATTATCATATGATCGAGCCTTCAGTCTTTCGCTTTATAATGACTCGATCTTTCGTTATTAAAATGTATCAACATTTTTAAACCAAACACTCCCCTACGATTTTCTGAAGCAAAGCATGCATCAGAGATTTATAGACCATTTCAGTCGTGTCGCGATGATTGAGACCAATAATATATCATTAAATTATATAATATAACATCACTATCTTAATGATTATATAATAATATATCATTATATGACGATATGACTTGACTCACATCATTTAATTTTCTATTGTTTGAATTGCGTTCGATGCGACTGAAATGCGACTGATAAAACAGGTCTCAGTTTGAACTGACACATCGTTTTATAACAAGCCTCTAGTCTTTGAGTCTTCATGATCATTGTCAAAATATAAAATCAACGACGCGCATTTCTGTATTAAACGCACTGGAAAAATAGAATTACTAAATAATTAACAATTAGATTACGAGCTCGAGATTTCTATGCGGTGATAAGGGCGAAGCCCGGTGATGAGGTGATGAACCCCGGTGATGCGGTGATGAGGGCGAAGCCCGAATCAACTATCACCGCATAGAAATCGAGAGCGAGTTTTAGTAGAATCAGAGATCAGAGATGGATTATTCAACAAAAAATTTGATTTTTAAGCAATTTTTTTAAAAGAAATCTCTACAGGAAGATGATTGTTTCGCTACTCGCTATCTATCGAGGAATAGATAGCGAGTAGAGTAACCAACCAAATTACTGCATTTGCGATAGTATACTAGTATGATTCTACTAATTAATATTAGAAACAAAAACCAGGACTGTCATCAAACAAGTCAACCACAATCCATAAGGTTTTCCGTAGAACCACCGAGAACATAGCGCCTAACGATGAAACATAACGGGGATATGTAGCTTTCCATATCGACAGACGACAGCTTAACCACTCGTCAAAAGTGGTTTTCACACTCACTGAGCTGTATATGCGTGATACGATAAACCTGATATATGCTTTCGTGCAAGAGCGGTTACTGGAGGTAATTAAATAGCTCAGTTGATATCCGACATGGTATTGGTATCAGTGTTAGAGCCAAATGCAAAATATTCACGTCGATTACACGATCAAGCTATCATAGCAAGGGCAAAATTTAATGATAAAATGTTATTTCGAGCCGAGTTATTTCAGTGAGTTATATCTCCAAATATAGTTCATTGTATATCCCTGAGCTACGGTATATAATTGTTCAGCTCAACAACGCCGATTTGCCGTCGACCACTGGCGGTCACTTGACGACTATCAACGATGATGCAACATACCGTATGCAAACTTATGTTGTTTACAATCACTAAAATTTACATTTTCATCAATAAATTTCGCGTCGGTCGATTTCAGGATTGTGAACATTTGGATTAAGATAGGTTAAAGAGCAGGTTTTACCGTTTTACTAACTGGCCTGTCCTTTATGATCAACTTCTGCTATGCTATGCTTTCATTTGAACAGCTGATTTGTTTTACACGAATAGAAACATAATTATTCAAAACACATTATTCAGGATGCAGTGCACCTGACAGAACAGTATGTATATCTATTAAAATTCTAGTTGTTCCGTCGGAGTTTTACGACTCTTTCGCAATGTAGTCAAACCCGGGATCGTATAGTTTTGATGCACTTATTTATTTCTTACTAAATGACTATTCGATTTCTTTGACGGGTTACTGGACAGACTACATTAATAACAGGTACAGGTTAGCAGAATAACAATTTAACTTTACTAGGTTAGCTTTTCCAGTAGGTCCTTTCGGCCGAAACTCTAATCTTATGACTAATAATCAGAACATGCATGCAATATATATATGTCAACTTGTAAATTGATACAGACGTCTTATCTAATTAAACATTAACAGGGGTTCGTAACTGTTACTTGAGTCTCTCACGAAACACTAGTGAACGATGTGCGTAACTGCGTATCGCCTACCAATAATATATTTCATAAATATATACATCTAAAATAATTTTGTACAAACATAATACATCTAAGAAAATTTTGACGTTTCTTTAAATCTTAGAAAAATGCTATTTGAATCGAAGTATTTGTGTGTATTTTGATCGTACTTTATTATAAATGTCTGCGCACATTTTACAATTCATATTTTTTACCTAAACTATCCTGCAATCCAGTAACACACATCATTCACGGATGGTAAACCATCTTTTACCATCTGTCATCACCCCTTACCATTGGTTCCATCGGTACAGATGGACAATGTTTTTGAGGGGCCACCATCGGGCCAACACACATCATTCACCAATAGTAAATATTGTTTTACCAATGGTAATCATATGCTACCATCTGTAAACTGTACCTATTACGACAAAGATCTGCAATTTACCAATTGTAAATGTCACAATTAAAAAAAATTACCATCCGTATCTTCCCGTGGTATGGCGAAGTAAAACGTCTGCTTCAAAAGAGAAACTCTTGTAGAAGAGCAGCCAAATGCAAGGCGTGCCCCCCGTATCACGGAAAAGTGTCGAGAATTGTGATGAAAAACAAAGTCCATCACCTGCGCGAGGCGCTAGAAGTTTTTCAAATCCCTCCCAGCCTTACTAAAATTAAGCATAAAGGAGCTCTGGGCAATATTCAAATCTGTTTCTAAGCACTCGATCGCTCCCATCAAAATGATTTGGTCTCGTCATGATGAGGTAGCAGCTTTAGCCAACTAACCAGCTGATATTGCAAACTTACTCAACCGGTACTTCTATTCAGTCTTTAGATCTTGAGACGGCGAGATGCAAACTCCATGTGCAAACGACTTGAACTCTCATACTTCAGCAGATACAATTTCCAACATCACGTTAACACCCGATGAGGTTTACCGAGTTCTTATTGCTCTCGATGAAGACAAAGCGACCAGACTAGACATAATACCAGCAAATTAAAACGTCTCAAGAACTGTGCGTTCAATATTTCTACCTTGTTATATGATCTCTTCATGAAGAGTTTAACCCTGGAAAGTTCCGCACGAGTGGAAATTTTCCGCATGTTGTGTCTACAACCATATCATATCGCACATTTCCACTTAGCTTCACTAGCTCCGAGGAAAGTCTACCACCTCACAGCTTCTTCACGTTCTTCAAGATATTCATCAAGCGTTGGAGAGTCTCAGCCAGGCTGACACTGTCTACCTTGATTTTCCGAAAGCATTTGACAAGGTTGGACATGATCTCCTTTGGTCAAACTTCCAAAATTTTCAATTAGCGGTGATGTACTACGTTGGTTTAAAGATTATCTTTCTGGCCACCACCAAAGAGTGACTGCGCTTAATGAAACCTCCGGTACACTCCCTGTCTAGTCCGAAAGTTGTAAGTTGTCGAAAATATCTTGAAATTTTTTTCACCAACGATCTCAAGTGGATGCAACGACGGCGAAATCAAATTCAATGCTAGGATTCGTACATCGAACAACCACCAACACTCGAGATGTTAACGTACGAAAGGTCTTATACTTTTCCCTATTCCGAAACAAGTTGGGCTATGCCAGTCAAGTGTGGGCACTTCAAACGGTCACTATCATATTAACCATTAAACGAGTTCAACGTCGTGCCACAAAATTCATCCTGTCGCTTCCATACGGAACGGGCATTCTATGCAAGGATAGACTGCAGTCTACTGGCTTCCTTCCAGTCTGCTACTGGCAAATATATTTGGACCTTACCTATCTCTTTAAATGTATCATTGGTAATGACAGTAATATCTCGGTGTGGATGTCTACTCGCAGTACAAGAAATGTTGGCATCGTTAATGGTGTCCAACTAAACATTTCTAAATCCAGAACAGTCAGCTACCAAAACAGCTTCTTTGTCAGAGTTCCTAGCGTTTGGACCATTCTGCTGGTAATACTACAAAATCCGCTGCGTACTTCAAGTACTTAGTATTTAAGCATTCGATCCGGACAATCCAAGAACATTCAAGTCGGTGGGCGTTAAGTCCTATTGCACTCGGCGTCTAGCCAATGTAGCAAAAAGATCATGTTGTTCGCACTTTTACTCATCTCTGAATAGTTATCAGTCATCTCGATGCAGGGTGTTTTCGCTTCATACAATTTCGCTACACTTTAGGTCTAGGGTCAATTAGGACATAATCAAAAGTTTTATTCTCAGATTAGGTTAGTTTTTGTGTTTGATTTGATTTTGGTTGCGTGTGCCTGTGTGACGAAATTGTTTGTTGTGGCGATATTTTTTAGGCAGTCGTCAGGTAAACGTTGTTTAACATAATTGTGTACTATATGTAAACGTATTTGTTATTATTCATTTGAGATCCCATTATTGGAGATTAGCTCTGTGGTCAGTCCCTTCCGATGCTGCACAAAATATATATGTTTATATTGTGTTTGGCTAATCTTGTAAAACTCCTAATTGCTGCAATGTCCCAATTGGAGAAACTTCGCATTTTTTATTGGAACTATTACACAATGAAGACCAGACGTCTATTCCACTGAATTTTGGGTTATTATCTAAGGAAGCTAAATCGGAGGTAAACACACGGCACAACTTCAAATGTCGGCGAAACGGCTATTAGTAAAACCAGGAACAGTGGAAAACCAGAACGCGGAACACCGAAACAGCAACAGTCCGGAACACCGGAACAATTCTTAATTTGGTACAAATTCTAAAATCACTTGCCGGAGGGATTTATCCTATCAATAATTATTTCACATAGAGTTTACAAGGAGCCAACAACCATATAAAGTTTTGACGATATATTTCGGTAACTATGTACCATCTTCAGGTCTTAAAACTAACATAGAAATGATAAAACATTTGAATATATACTAATCTAATTAATAAACATGATTAACTACCTAACAATAAAATATTATACTAATTCTCAAGTGTACCTAGTTCATTAATGTTCTACTTAATTAACCTAATAATGAACACCTACAACAAAAACAATGCAGGTTCCATTATATTTTAATAACCAGTGTTCGACTTCTATATTCGTCTTTGGTATTTAATGATGGCTTAATAGAGCTAATCCACAACGCTTCTAAAGTCATTAAACGTACAACAGATCGTACACAACCAGCTAATATGCGAACATCATCGTTCTCCAGAGTGTGCTACTGCTTTTCTGCGATGCTCATTAATGCGGTTTAGCAGATGCGGGCTTGTTTGGCACACATAGCACGAATTGCATCGTGGACATGTAATTTTATAAACCACTCCGCTTTTAAGGGCTTTTTCCACCGGTGTTTTCAACGATGCCAAAACTGGCTTCACCTTGCGCAAAGTATGCACAACCTTACATGGCGCTATACATCTTTTCAAAGATTGTTCAAATCTTTCTGTAATACGATCTCTATGTTGTACAAAAATCAACTTCACCTCTTTTTGATCTTCTTTCTCTAGGTCCTGTTGTTCTGAGTTTGAGTTGATGAATTTATTCAACGTTCTCTTAATTATCGGCTCGTACAAGGACGGGGGGTACTGGTTATACTCCAATATCATCTTAGTTTGCTTTGATCAAACTCTCGTGAAAATTCTTCCATGTGCTAAACGCTCGATGAATCCTGTGTGGGTAATCATTATACATCATGTAGTCACACCCTGGAGGTGGATGATGTGCGCATATTAGCTGGTTGTGTACAATCTGTTGTACGTTTAACGACTTTAGAAGCGTTGTGGATTAACTCTATTAAGCCATCATTAAATACCAAAGACGAATACAGGGTGAGTAAAAAAAAAACTGATGCCCTTTCAAATTCAAATTAGCCGCGAATTTCATTACGGAACTTTAAGTATTCTCATAGGTATACAGAGAACAGATTGTGACTAAGTACACAGTACAGCAGGGTTTCCAGATCACTGCATTTTTGAGGCCAAATCTTCAACAGTGCTCTTTGTTTTTCTTTGTACTTGCCTTTTGTTTTCTTTGCTTACTTGACAACACTAATGACGATTTGGCCTCAAAAATGCAGTGATCTGGCAACCCTGCAGTACAGGATGAGTAAAAAACTGATAATATTGAAATTCAAATTAGCAGCATTGCATTCTCGCAATTTGACAGACGTTGATCCAAAACAAAATCTAATTCCCAGTGGAAGTTAAAATGCATAATTTTGGCCGTGCAAGTGTCAGAATTGGTTTACGTACTGTGTACTAAATCAAGATCTGTTCTCTGTATACCCATGGGAATACATCGTAATGAAATTCGCAGCTAATTTGAATTTGAAAGAGCATCAGTTTTTTTTACTCACCCTGTATAGAAGCCGAACACTTGTTATTAAAATATAATGGAGCCTGCAATGTTTTTGTCGTAGGCTTTCATTATTTGGTTAATTAAGTAGGCCATTAATGAACTAGGTACACTTGGGAATTAGTATAATATTTTTATTTTTAGGTAGTTAATCATGTTTATTAATTAGATTAGTATATATTCAAATGTTTTATCATTTCGATGTTAGTTTTAAGGCCTGAAGATGGTACATAGATACCGAAATATATAGTCGAAACTTTATATATATAGTTGTTGGCTCCTGTTAAACTCTGTGTTAAATTTTATCATCAGCCACAATGTTCTTACCGTACAAATGATTATTTCGCCCGTCATAGAACATGGACATCGATGTGGCACAGGCCATGCGGGAATGGAATCATCGCAAGAGATAGAAATATTTTATTCTCTTTCTTAACGCTCTAAAATTATAAACCATCAAAGATTCTTTGTTCCAAAGATTGGCTTTACAGCTATACATATTTCATGAAATGTTTGTTGTGTTTTTACATGCGTTCTTTTTCAGTATATGACAACATGTTGAACATATTATGGCGACGTACGGCTAGTTTGGGTTAGAACATGGCTCTATTTTTTTTATCCATTCAATTAAATTGGGGACAAATTAAACAAATTTAATTTCTATTTTTAAATGTTGAACCAAACGATTGACTATCTTTGCACTCATTGAGGGCAGCAAAGTGGACTAAGACCTAAAGCACAGCATGAAAGCGCAGAAAAGAACCAGGACAAATCAGACATCGGTCCACATTTGCAGACTGCCGCCTGCCATTTGGAAAGACTTACATAGCAATCAAATTATTGTTCAAATGAAACATAGAGTTTGGGTTTTATGCTAGACTTTCTTCTTACTTAGACCCGCTTCAGACGGCTACTTCTCATGTGCCAAACATGTCAAATTATTCGGTGACAATGGAGCGACATTGATTCAACATTTTTAGACTTGTTTTTTAAATTTTACCTATGATTCGTTTTGCCAAATGCCCCCCAACTTGTACTAGCATTATACGCCCCTGAAACACACCCTATCTTAAAACATGTTCAAACCCAAACTAGCCCAAACTATCTCGCCATAATATGTTCAAGATATAGTCATATACAGAAAAAGAACGCTATGACATGTAAAAACACAACAAAGATTTTATGAAATATGTATAGCTGTAAAGCCAATCTTTCGAACAAAGAATCTTTGTTGATTGTTTATAATTTTAGAGCTTTAAGAAAGAAAGTAAAAATATCTACATAAATATCTTCTGCGATGATTCCATTTCCGCGTGGCCTACGTCACACCGCTCTTTACGTTCTGCGGCGACTTGCGACGAAATAATTATTCTAAGGATAAATCTCTCCGGCATGGGACTTTAGAATTTGTACTAAAGTAAGAATTTTTACTGTTCCGGTATTTTGCTGTTATGGTGTTCAGGTGTTCCGCACTCAGTTGTTTCACTGTTCCTGGTTTTACTAATAGCCCCCCGGAAGTTGGTTGAATTTTTCGTCACCGATTTACAATATGTAAAAGCACAAGAAATGCATTATACTGATTGGGCCTTTTGGAAAATTTGGTTGGGGTCGGCGAAATAAAATGTTAACAAATCAATGATAATCGGCTTCATAAGTTTACAATGATTTTATTGGAGCATAGTTTTTCATACTGTACCTTTGTAATATTTCTAAGTGATTAAAAATAGTGATTTTATGCATAATCATGCTGACCTGACATGATGCATGGTCATTTTCTACTAAGATATCATGCTTTAAAAATCATCATTATATATCAAGTGTCAAGGTTCATTCATTCTAGTATCTTATTGTTTAAAAGAGGATCACGTGAAAGTCACGAAATTCAACTGTTGACGGCTTGAGCTTGAGGCTTGACCGATTAAAAGTATTAATGCCCGCGTATTAATGCCCTGCGGCGATAAAACCGGAAGTCAAGCATGTGTGACATTTGTGCCTATGAAGCCGAAAGTAGATTTTCGTGTTTTCAAATCAAATTATGTTGTATCATTTTGTTCAATAAAGACAGCTTTTGTCTTTTTAATACTGTCGTTCACTTTGACACTTGATATATTCATAAAACACTTATTTACTGGGCCCTCGGAAAAGCAGTATATTTCGAAAGCAGTATGTTCCTCGGCTGTGCCTCGGGAAACATCGCTGTCACGGGATCAGTAAATAAGTGTTAAATGCTTTCCTTCGAATAACAAAATTGCGTCCACAACACAAAAAAACAAATAGCTTAAAATGACGTCACTGGAAATTTTTGCTCCTGTGAAATGGCGCGCATTGCAAGTTGACTCAAGTCAATCGCTCCCGTATTTCTGAAGCGCGAATTTTTGCTGCCTACAATAACGAGCGACTTATGAGGTCTACTCTCTTGACTAAAGTTTTTCTTTTGCATTTGTTCAACTGATTTTTGATTGCTTCAACACATTGAAGTCAAGTCGATGATCCTGCCCAGTAAGCTGTTGTTATGGGTTTAGTTATCTTATAGCAATCTTCAAGTGTGCCACAACTGCCAACAACCGAAATGCAAAGATTTCAAATAACGTTAATAACTTTATTTTATAAAGTAACAACCTACCTTTTCACTGCCGCCTTCCTTGTAAGATTGCCATGATTGGCCATCAGTAGTGTAGGACAAACTGTAGGATTTTATCCACTGTTGATAAGAACAGCGTCCTTGTGTTGCAACACCTGTGACTAACATAATCTGACCAAAGTCAACTTGTACCCACTGATCTTGGAAAATATCATTTGGTGGTGTCCATGCGCACTGCCCACGGATTGTATTAAGTCTTGCAAACTCAGGTTTAAAATCTGCGTTCAAAAATAATGAAGCAGTAATGGCACTGTCCAATATTTTCCCATTCTCCATGCCTAATGGAATACACAGCTCTGTTTGGAAGAGAGAGAAATGGAACTACATAAATAATTTGTGAAATTTATTAATAATTCATATTTATGATTTTTAATTGATACATATTTGATCAATGTCTCTAAATGGGATTATTTTGCCATGATTTACAGAAACTTTATTTAACATTTTCTTGAGATTGTCAAAAGACACGAAAGTTCTCATCCAGACGTTTCACAGGTACGACGTTCGGCCCGCGCGTCTGTAAATGAGAGAGAGAGGCTGCTCGTGTTTTATCTATTACTTAAACACGGCCATATGGCTATCTAACAACATGGCGACAACAGGATCACAGAGGGGTAATAAGGTCACATTGATTTACCCTCAATCTCTTGCCAGGCAATACCACCCTAATGTGTTGACCTCACAAGCAAAATAAGCATAACCACAAGCATGCACAAGCTAAAACAAAAGACAAAACTATGAAATCCAGTTAGCGGATTTAACTTGACGCGCATCGGCTTGCTGAACGCGGGAAGAAAAGTTAAAGCATTTTGCGTGACATTCACGACAAGAACGAACTAAACGGCGCGACATTCGCGACAAGAGCAAACTAAACGGACCAATGACAATGACAATGGCAATGACGACTACTTATATAAACAAGAAAAGAGAAGTAATAGAAAGAAAAATCTGACGTACTCGAAGCTCCAACTAAGGCAGATCCCCGTTATACATCATACTGTATAAGACAATGACAAAACAAAGTATATCGAATGTTTATTACATAGCCCTCGAACCTGGGACACTTTTCGATTCGTGAAACGATATAATAAGCGATTCCAATTAGTCACAGACTGAAAGTGGACGAATCGAAGTCAAAAATACTCAAATAGACTAGAAATACATGCACGCATGCAAAACCCCTTGCCTTAATATATCAAAGATTCAACTATATTTTCGAAACATGAAGTATTCGTAGGATTGCTGTCATAACAACACGCCGACACGGCAGTTTTTAATAATGCATTCTATATTCTTTAAACAACTGTAAAAATAATGAAAGAATTGCCAGTTTTAATGACAAAATACTGGATTTTTTAAACATCTGTGGTCCGTATGTCATCATGCGTAGTGTGAACTTTGGTACGGTATGAAATACAACTTATTACGCTACATTTATAAGCTAATAAATCTTTGTTTTGCAATAAGAACCATTTCAAGCCATGCATTTTTGACTAAAATAGCTACGGTCGTATTTTTCACCTGTAAATTATTTTCACACGTAGCTACAATAAAACTACAGTCTTGCTTTTACAAAACAAAGAAAAGTGAATTTCGAAATTAAAATGAGGAAACATTACGGCTACTGAATAGCCTGAAGACGGCTACTTTTTATGTACGGTTCTGTTCATGTTTCCTTCTCTTGGCGCGTATTTCCGTCGTCTTTTCCGTATTTTTGGTTTGTTTTTATTGTTTCTTAATGATTTTGATTTTCTTTCCTGACAAATTTCATGACAATTACTTTAAAAAACCCTCGGGATTCAATGACGTCAACTAAAAGGACGAACGTCCAAACCAAACCAAACCAACACATAATGGCGGATGACTTTCGCATCACAGAATTAGTAACCCTCGTCCGGGCAGCACTCCGCGCTGTGGCTCGGGGACAATGAAGTTATTAGGAATCAGAATGCGAATTATCCATGTAAAATAAAAAGAAAGAAGAGTACAAGGACATTTTGCTCAGCTGTTGATTGTACAAACGGCAAACCAAAAATTTCCATGTGGTGATGCAACATGCAAATCTAAAATTCAGCATAAATTCTTGCAGGCATAGGAATTTTAAACTTTCCATTTCTAGAGTGAGTAGTTTTTGCAAGGAGACAAGTTTGCTAAAAAAACAGCCAAATATCTGTACCAAAATTGCCAATTTTGTTCAGAACATTTTGAAGTGAATGCATGTTCTCTAAGGATGGCAAAACTCGACGGAAACGTGATGCAAAATCAACACTATTTAATATTCCAAATGCCCCTTAAAAATGGTTTAAAGATGACATTAGTCAATAGAGAACCATAACCAAAAACACAATTTCAAGGTAAAAGGTGAGATTACAGTTCTTAATGATGTTATTGTGTCATAGAGCTGAAGAAGTTTTATTATATATATCTTAATAATTTTTAAGGGAAAAGACCAAGACATATTAACACCTCATCTAGTAGAGGTATGCTGCATAAATGATGGACATGATAAACATGTTACTATGATTACTGTTTAGGTGAAATATATGTATTTTCTATCAGATTTTAACTACTTGTTCTCATACAGAGAATGAATGCATCAGTTGGTGACACTACAATGAACAGACAAGCATCAAATGAAGAAGTTACTGGAAATATAAGTGATCCAGGCATGTATTTCAAAATGCAAAATATACTATTTTGCAAAATATCATCCTTGCAACATATCTAACTATACAGAGTTTTTGTGTGCAATACATTGTTCAGTACAGACAAAGCAACAAAACACTTAAACACACGTTAAGCAGTACTTTTAACACTTTAAATTAAGATGATTCACAACCGTTTGAAGATAACACAATGACAAGTGTGGTTGGGGAGAGTAGCATTTCTGACAAAAAAGATTTTAATTGTCAAATGAGCAAGAATCAGAATTCTCCTAAAATAAGAAAAAGGAACAAAATTATTCATGCCAAGATCAGACGATCACTGGCTGATCAGAATATTGAACTCAAATCCAATTAAGAATTTTTTGGGCTGTACGCCAGCAAAGTGGAAACAATGATAATCCCACAGCAGTGCAATTCACTCATGCTTTTCGAAAATTATCTTCCGATCCAGTTCTTTCGGTCAAACTTCGACTGCAAATTGTGATCAAGACTTGGATACAATACTTGCCCAGTTTTCTAATGAGAAGTGTAATATGCCAACCCTAGTCAAACCAAGCAATCAGCCAAACACTCTTGACATTGGACCTACCGGCTACCGCAATAATGACGCCAATTTAAGTATCATCGAAGCCAATGCAATTTGTTATGTTGCAGGTGACCTCCTTAAGAAATGCCTGAGCAAGCACGATTGTGAAATCTGCAGAGACAGGTTAGTTGTCAACCAACTTGATAACGGGAGAAAAATGTTTTGTTTATTTAAGGCTTGCGATACGCAGAAATCTGAATTTGGTGCTTTGCTTGCTGTTCCTTTTTTCGACTTTTACACCCAAATTGAAGACGTTTTAATTGCTAATTTTTCGAAATTTTGCAAAAGCTTCAGTGTTGGAAAACATATTCTTGGCAAGCTCAATGACGTGTCTGCTGCGTCTGGCCAAGCATCCGACGAGTTTCCAGAGGTTTATCTACGCAAACGTTTCTCGGTATTATTATTATTTCAAGTTTGCAAATCGTGAATCTCATTCTGCAAACGAAAGAACAGAAAATACATCAAAGTTTCGCACTTATAAGAAAATTAACAATAAGCTTTGACAAAAGCGATCATTCAACACCACGGTTGCCACTGTCAATATACTTGAAAATACTAAATATTATTAATAACTTACCTTCGAACGATTTGAACTCTCCAACCTAATAGACTTCGTGAACATATGATGTTGCCTCCATAGAAATCAAGACATTTGTTAAGGAAAAAAAGCGTTTTACAACTGGAACAGGTCGGTCTCTAATACTATTTTGTAACAAACTGGCTGCCGTTTACTTTCTACCAATGTTTTGGCAGCTCAGAAGGCCTGGACGGAGACGCATTGTCTATCTATGAGTGGCCTTACTGTTCATCCCTATACTGTGACATTTTAAAAATATATCGTATATTACGAAGTGTTTAAGTATGGACTGGTATAATGGTTGATATAAATTAGAAACACAGTCAATCAGTTAATATACTCGACTAGCACTTCGATATTGAGGATACTTTACATTACACATAACGATTTGCATATAATTATTTATTAATTCATGACGCTTACCTTTACATGATCTATGATTCGGCCTCTTAATTCTAGATATTGGAAGTTTGAAAACTCGCATATTTATCAGGCCGTTCGCCGTAGTTCGAAAATGTGGCTAGAAAACAAATTTCATTAAGCATGTCGTGGAAATGAGGTAACTTTGCAGAACATAACTTTTTCAAACACGGGGACTTCGAATCTGAAAAGTTGCCGCTCCTCTGACCCACAGTTTTTTCATAAAATCCATTTTAATTCTCACTCTTTCAACACGCTTCAAATAATCTCCCGCCATTTTGAATTCTTCAATATTCCGTTTGCAATCGCTCAGAATGGTGATTATTCTGTCCCAGATCCCTCAACTCGCGGTAAATTGTCATTCTAACCGATGGAATCCTTAAAATCATTCCCTTTGTAAACACATAGCTTTAAAAAGCTGCTAGTCATGTTTGTGTGTGTGAAGTCCATTTCCACGGCAAATGCAGAAATAAAAGAGCTACCAAAAGGGATATATTAGCAAAAATTATTGAGACATAAGAAAGCAGTGCTTAAACCTATTTTTATCGTATAAAAAAACTCACAGAAGTCGACGATTCAGGTAATATAAGTAAGCTTGAGAGACCTAAAACCCTTGCCAATGCTGGTCGAAAACGTTTGTCAGAGGAAAGCATCGGACAACCAGGAAACTATAACTAATAATAAGTTATTAGCAACGTTGTGCTTGAGAGCCAAGTATAACTGCAGCAAAAATGTTGCCTTTGACCAAAAATAGGTAAAATCAAGAATAGTCCACCTTCATGCTTCATCATCATGCATTCATTAACTGTACATAACCTCCCAGGATAAATAATTAGTTGACAATTTTTAAATATCAGAGAGTTGTGCAACAATTGTTTTCATGTATTCATTAAGCGGTAACGCTTGAAACTTCTGTTTTAAATGTTTTGTTCCTCACTTTCCAATAATATTATTAGAACTACAAATGAAATATATATTGTCTTCAATGTGTCCAGTTACTTCAGTGCACAAGAAACATAAGGTCTGAAACACCAACAGTAACATGCACTAAAACACTTATCAACCTAAGTTGAAAATAAACCGACAAAACAATCTTCAATAAAGGGGGTTTTCATCCAAACCTTCCATAAAAGAGACACAATTTATAGCTCATTAAGTGACCATTAATTTCACTAAGAGGCTGCGCAATATATGTAAACAATGCCTGTTCAATATATATAAACAAGGTGACAAAATAGTGCACCGAATATAATTTTTACAATGGAGTGTTATTGCAGCAGTTGCGATATCACTGGTGGGGTAATACCCCCCAGTTACAAGTTGCAAGAGGGGTATCTCTCAAGCCAATGCCTAATTAAATTTTCCTGGAAGGTTTGTAGAAGTGAGAGGTGTTTCCAACATGTTTCCAACCTATGTGCTACATTAGAATCACATACACAATTGACCCTAATAACAACTGATTTTAAAAGGGAATTGTTGGCGTCCCTTGTGCACATTTTCTTCTACTCTTGGCAGGCGATGTGAAACCTCTAGCAGGCGTCTTGTTCCTGTTCATCAAAATAATCGAGGGTTTTTTTTTGCATCAGAAAAAACCAGTAGCAGCTCTACAGTTCTATGCTGGCTATGAAAAGCATGCTATTGTTTACTTTTATCATTACATTATCCCCGAAATCAGAAATCGCTTTTAATAGTTACTGTCTCAGATACTATGTTGCATTGTGACAACTTCCATTCAAGGTAACCCAGATTGAAAAAAGCCAGATGGAAATGTCATATCTGTGATGTCTAAAGCCCCAGGCCATTTACAGTTTGAGCAAATTTAGGGAAAAACATTTGAAGATGGATAAGGACAATTAATCTATTACCTTTTTCAGGGCTGGAAATAGAATGAATTTGTCCGTTGCTTTCGTATTACAAACGTTTTTGTCCAGCATTGGCAAGGATGGCTTTAGCTCTCTCATTAAAGGTTACTTGTATTATAGTAAACTTGTCTGAATAGTAGACTTCTGCGAGTTCTGTTTATGATAAAGACGTATGTAAGCACTGCTTTATTATGTCTCAAAAATTTTTGCTAATATCCCTTCTAATTTCTCCATCTTTGCCTTGGAAATGGACTTCACACACACAAACATGACTAGCATCTTTGTAAGGAGCCATGTGTTTACAAAATTAATGATTTTAGTAATTCCATCGGTTAGAATGACAATTTACCGCGAGTTGAGGGATCTGGGACGGAATAATCACCATTCTGAGCGATTGCAAACGCAATATTAAAGAATTCAAAATGGCGGGAGATTATTTGAAGCGCGTCGAAAGAGTGGAATTAAAATGGATTTTATGAAAAAACTGCGGGTCGGAGGAGCGGCAACTTTTCAGATTCGAACTCCCCGTGTTTGAAAAAGTTATGTTTTGTAAAGTTTCCTCAGTTCCACGACATGCTTAATGAAAGTGAACGATATCGGGTCACGGCGAACGGCCTATATGGCTTAAAGTATGTTTATGACTCCACTCCCAAAAACAAGTTGTGTTTAAATAAAGATAATGCCTTCAATAGATTGTTTCCGAATTATTTCGGCCCAAATCGTTTTATTATACGAGAAATGGACTGTCAAAATTCGTGATTTTTGCAAAAATCCGATGCCATCAGCAAACTTATTTTTGACGTCATTGAGTCATTGTGGAATAAGAGGAATGCGTCTTTTGTCGAACAGGTCGTTAACAACTCGTATTTCTTTCTCAACAACTCCCCAACACCACCGCACTAGCTGACGGTACGCACAATGGCGAGATATTTTGTGCTCAGGACCTTCATATGCTGTACTTCCGTACTGCTGCTTAAAATCCAGCCAAGTAGCCTGTAAAACTCATCTATCTAAACAGACTGTATGGAAACCTGGATTATCTGTTATGCAATCATATGGCAGGGTGGTTTAGTGTCTTCCATAACTTCTTGATTTTTGTTAGCGACCTGTTCGATTTCATGACAACAGACGCATTCCTCTTTCTTATCTATTATCTAGCAATGTTCGCATAAACACCCAATAATAATAATTTATTTTACTAGGAATGACACAATTGACGAACACGAAAATACAGTTTGTCAATATAAACTGTGAAGTATGATGTTTTACCAGTCAAGTTTGCCCTAACGAACGACAGATTCGTCCATCTCAGAACACATATTTTGGTTGTCTTCGATGTTAGCTGATTAACCACTAGCAATGTTATTATCTCGTCTAGGTTAAAATTGAAAGCCTAGAACTTCGCCACCTTGTAAAATATTCCTATGAAATTCCTCCAAACTCTCACCTAAAGAACTAGAAGTTTCCGAATCTGATGAAACAACGCTCGACGAACGTGCAGCATCGACAATCATGATGCACTCTAATACAAAATACTTGCAATTCGAGAGCAACAACCGTTCAGAAGCACTCAATGACGTCAAAAAAAAGGGCACTGACCAAATTCACGTCTGCACGGAAAAGATCAATAGAGCGTCGGATTTTGCAAAAATCGCGAACTTTGACAGACGATTTCTCCTTTAATAAAACGATTTGGGCCGAGATATTTCAGAAACAATCTATAGAAGGTATTATCTTTTATACTATTCGTGATGTTGCACTCGGGTAAATATGATATTATGATATTGTGATGCTACTCCGAAAAATTTGCCTGGCCACAGCGGGATTCGAACCAGCGACCTTTGAGTGGCTTACACTCGGAGTAGCATCACAATATCATAGTAGTATCTTTTATTTAAACACAACTTGTTTTGGGAGTGGATTTCTCCTTTAATTCATCAGCAAAACGCGACCACAACAGTTTTGCAGCACTGAATATAATACCACATTCGAACCTCGCCCAAGCTTCCGAAGTGTTTACGATTGTGACTGTTCCTCTATAATTGCGCAACGAACACATGTCCACCATGTCTCACCGTGTTGCACATCACAAAATCTCAACTTGTAATTGGTTGGATACTTTTTACCAAAGTTATTACATTCAGTAACAAAAAACCGCGGTACGTGTCAAAATCGTGTCTGAAAATAGCAATTGCATGTTACGGTCATTTTCCGAACATGATTATGCTTCGATAATCATTCAGTTATACTTCGTGGAAAATTATAAATTACTCACATAATATTTATATTATATATTTACACCGCTCAAGAGACAGGTTTGAGATCTTTGCGTCAGTATTGGGAGCTTTTTGCCGAGGTTACGATAAATGTTGTTGTTGAAACGTAACAAATAATATGTGTGAATACAATGTGTGTGAATGTGTGTGTGACATTGATCTCTGCCCACAGCGGTCCGGCAAAGCGGTCCGTATAATGAAGTACCGAACTGCAAACAAAACAATTTGTTAGTAAATGCCTAAAAATCATGGATAAAATACCACAGTAATTAAAGCATATTACTTCACCTTTTCCGGGATCAACACAGCTATAAACGGCCTCATGCTCTTGTGAAACGCACAAGTGTTTGGCAGGGCATGGATTAACGTCACACTTGGTCTAGTAAATAGAAAAGGAGGAAGTATGTATAGTCATTAGCGTAACCAACCCGACGATTTAGTCGCGCTATACAAGTAAATTCATTTTCATTGACTGCGTAAACAATCAGTTTCTAAAGAAGTGAATAATGATAATAACTTGAAAATAGCATGAAATTTGAATGGTGGGACTAAATTGTTGGGCTGGCTACACCCCCCTTGCACTTATAATTAAAACAGTTTAGCAGTAAATTCATTTTCAAATCAATGGCACTTCCTGCAATCTGATTTCAATGGGTAAAAATAGTGTGATTAATTCCCAAATCGCGTCATTTTGACTCCGTCTAACATCCAATCAAATGAGAGAATAATAGTGTTGAAAAAAATCAGTTATCTTTGAAAAACAAAAACACAACATTTAACTGTTTTTCAAGACAGATTTTCCCAAAATTTAGTATTTTCTTATTCTTTTGCCCAATCCATCCTCTTCTTCTTGTGAATATTCTTTAATGGAGAGCGAAACTCTGGTTTTCCAAATTCTCCAATCCTCCTCAAGACACGGCATTGAGTTGATTTGGGTACATCAGGAACACCAGCGCTTTCAAACACTTCTTTACTAATTTGCAGAGGGTTATGCGTACTTCCTTCTTGATCTGACGCATAGCTCGATGCGAAACAGTGGTTTGCTTCCAAATTTTTCCCTTATCAGAACGTCCATTGCACTGAGCGGGGCTAATGACAATTTTTTTTAACGTTACCATGATCACTGCCTAATTCTTTCAACTTTTTGTGAAGCCGCTCGATTTCAAACGTTGTATGATTTGCATATCCAAGAATATATAATATCTCAGCAAGGAACGGAGTTTTATTAAATTTTAGAAAGCAAGTTTCATTGTGTTTTTAAGTGATCTTTGCAACGCAACCAAATGAAGAAATTACTTGAAAAATGTTCGTTTCATGGGCACTTTAAAATCTTTATACAAAATTGCTGAATTTAAATTATATTAAAATATAGTAAGTAATTGTATTGCTTAAATACAGGTACACTATAAAATGACAGCAAAAATACTAAAGAACATAAATGGAATATAACAGAATTGTTTAGGAAGAAATGAGGAAAAATTCAGAATGAAGAAACGCAAACAACTGACAACATTTACCGCATGTTTGTATGGTGCCTTTTCGTCTAACTTCTTCTTGAATTTTATGTTGAAGCGGTTTAAAGTCCCCTATTCTTTTAAATATTAGTTTGTCATCGGCTACTCCGTTCGCTTCTTTTTTGCTAATATTGGGGAAATCCGGGTGTACCCTTTTTCAACAGACTATTATTGCGACTCCGAAGTGAAGAATTATAAAAGGTAGAAACTGCACTTCGTGTCGTCGCAATTTTGATGTGAAGAGAAACTTGTGATTACAATTTGTAATCGCATGATTGATTTCAGATGACTACTGTAACTGACACTCCAGACAGTGCCATTACCATTATTAATGAATAATTTTCGCTGTCGTAATAAGGATACATACCTTTGGTCCAACGTATATCCAGCCAGGTTTTGCGATGAGCTTCACTGGTGGTTTTGAATATCGTGTGTTGTCCAACATCTCACATTCTCGTTCCTCACTTTGTAGAGGACCAAGATTAATAGCGATGCATCCCTCGATTTTTGTACATTGAGCCATGCACTTTATATGATTTGTCGCTTTTGCACTCGCTAATGGCGTCATATTGAGCTTGTGTCCAGCCAAAGGTAAGCCCCAATTTACTGCTTTGAGTTTCATGTGCTTCATCAGTGCAATGCTACAACTTGATGGATGAAAACTTAGCCAAATAATACACAAAGCAACCGCAATTTGTGTCGTCGCCATCTTCTGGACGTAAACTGACACTGCAACGAGATATTGCATGACTTAAAGCTAGAAAACACATTAGCTGAGGTTTACCCGTAAAGCATTTGTATATTGTCCATTAATATTTAATGTTATATATTTTTGTTGCGGTTCAGTACCTGCTGTATGTTTTGACACTTTTTTAAATTGTTGCGATAGCAGGAAAAACATTCTTGCAAGCAAAGCAATTAATTACACCTAGCTGCCTTTTCTCCGCCTCAATTAAAAAAACAATAATTAAAAAAATCGAGCAATAAATTTCCATAAGAATATATATATGGTAAGTTAGATTGCTATAAGTTCATGAACTATTAGTATAATCCAAAACGTTTCAGACACTAGACGCCATTTTGAAACAGGACAGTAGAAAAGTAATGAAATTAACATACCGCGTGCAGGCCTCGTAATGAAATTATTTAACTCTGTTTCTATTGAATGTTTTTTTATTCTCCCTTATGTTAGGATGCGATGCTATATATTTCAACTACGAAAAGTAGATTAGCGGGTAATATTTGCAAATAAAGAAATTACGAAACATACTAAAGTCACTAGTTCAGTCCTTATTCTAACCACTTAGACAAATTCTCATGCAACTACAATTGCATATCTGCATCAGTGGCGAAGGCAGTTCGACATTTGGTCATGCAAATGCAAATTTTTCAGTGTTTATAGACCGTATAAGAAATCACTTTTAAAAGAAATGAATAATGATAATGAAGAAAACACAGTATTAGCAGTATTTCGCGCATTTTTATTACCTAAAGTGTCGGTCTGGCGGTGAAGCAGTGAAGTACCTGTGATGCGGATTTTGTTTTTGTTTTAGTTACGCATGTTGCTAACAGCGCTTATTTTGATGTGTCGTTAAAATACTGAGTTTCTGAGTTATCCAGTCTTATTTTCGCTGTGAATTACGTTAAAACCGTGCGTGGCTGCATGCTATCCAAATCATGGATATATTTCAACTATAATTAATTGAAGTTAGAAAATTTTTCATGCCTGAGGAAAGAAGACAAACTGTAGAATACAATGGACAAAAGCAAATATGCTGACAAAAGACAAAACTGAATATATGATTATAAGTTTGCGACACAGATTATCAAATCATGAAACTGGTCCTATACAACTTAATTAGGAAAGAGCAAAATCAGATGTGTTAAACATTCGAAGACACAAGAAATTATTGTTGACAATCAACCAATGTGGAAGAATAAGACGAGACCACTGTTTTCAAGTGTCTAAGAGCATTGCCTGTTGTGTCCTAATAATCCTGACGCTATAATACTGCCATATTTTGATTACTGCAGCCTTGCTTGGAGTAGCTGCAGTGAATATTTCCATGATAAATTAAAAAAAAATGCAAAACATGGCTGCAAGGGTCTTTACAGACAGACCATACGAAATCGCAACAAAAGAAATATTTAGGAATTAAATTGGCAACCTCAAGCCAATCGTCGGGAGAAAAACAAGTTAATGTTTCTGCATAACTAAAGTAAAGATTAATTAGTCATCGGCAAGTATAAACAACCTGTTTCAAATCACTAATAATTCAAACTATATTTTACGCGGAAATGGGTAATGATTTTCTTGTACAAAAGCTGAAATCAAATTATATTATTAAATTAAATCAAGTATTATTTATAATGGACCAATAGCGTGGAATAAACTGCCAAATAAGGTTAAAGCAGTAAATGTCTGCCAACCAACTCAAGGC
This sequence comes from Muricea muricata, assembly GCA_963855995.1. Taxonomy (NCBI): domain Eukaryota; kingdom Metazoa; phylum Cnidaria; class Anthozoa; order Malacalcyonacea; family Plexauridae; genus Muricea; species Muricea muricata. Next base: position 4,269,876 of record OY979716.1, read on the forward strand.
CGTTCTCGATCGCAAATAATATGGGAACTCTCGTAAATATTTTGTAAATTGTGTATCCTTTATATCTTCATTTTAATTTATGCAATGTTTGTAATATGTAATTGTCATAGATCAATAACCCAAGTGTGTTGAAGGGTTACCGTTTTTAAGTTGTACCGGAGTTGATGTCCGCAGTGCATCAAAGATTAATGACCAAAAAAAGGTTCCTAGCTAGTATAATTGCACTGATTGCTGCCTGATAGTGGAAACGTCAACCTATCAGAACAACATGTTTTATACTTAATCACTATTTAACCACAAAACAGTGATTAAAAAAGTGATTAAGAGTTTTATACAACCGGCCTCAGGACGTTCCAGCGGGAAAAAATACACCCAACATTTGGAATATATGTAAACCGATGACAGAGCAAACTACTGAAAAAAGTGGAAACACATCATTGTTGCTTGCAACAAGGCCAAAGTTTCTGTCGAAAATGTGTGCAGCATGTTTTCAAACACGACGTGAAGTTTGCAGCTTGAAGCACGTAGTAAACGTGAATGTTATTAAATTAAATTTTTACCGAAATAAAGTGACGATTTCAATCTTAAAAAGCGATTTGCATAAATCGTTTTTCCTCAGCTAAGGTTGCGATTACTGTTGCTCCTCCCAATAAATGTCCCATAATGGTGCATCGATTAAGATCTAATTTGTCCTGTGATGGGAAAACTGAGGTACCATTTAGTTAAGAATTAGTTGCCAAAAGCGAGGTGGTTACAAGCTTATATTCACTAAGGTGGCTAATTGTTTTAGTATAAGTTTCCGAGTGTTTTAAGATAATAATTTATGAAGTATAGAGCAGCATGAGATAATCGTAAGGCAAACATTAGCAAAAGCATAAAGAAAGTTCAAATATATGCTTATTTTATCATGTGAGCACTCAAACCTTTTGCAATACTTAACCTTGAACTGGAAGGTATTGAATTCTGCTCCTAATTCTGATTGTGCTGTATTTCGCTGTTCCAGAATACGTAACGTTTCTATGCACTCATTCTTTCTCCTACGAAGCTGAAATCAAAATTTTAAATTAGTGGTTACTAATTTTAAAGATAATCATGAATGTATTTATATCGAGTCACGGGACACATTCATCAAGTCTTGCTCACAGACCATCAAAACGTTAGATTTGAAAACAGAAGAATTATGCAGACCCTGAATTAATACAGTTACGATCGATCCAATATTCTTTACCCTTTTCTAACCTCTCATCGTCGTTACATGTGCACTAACCATGACCGGAAATATATGAATATACAATAGCTAACTGCTATTTATAAGGACTAACCTAGACAGTAGCTGGTGAGTGGAAGGTAATACACATTATCCCATATGTGTCATGAAAGCGGGCTTCTGATTGGTTCCCAGCAGGTAAGTTTTTTTCGAACTAACCTGCTTTTCCGAACTTACCCGCTTTTCTCTTTATCGATAAAACCGGCTTTCTGATTGGTTACAAAAACCCGAACTTACCTGCTTGCTGCTTACGCTGCCGTCCGCCTCAAACTGCTCAACAACAATGGCGAACAAAATTTAGCTGATGATTAAACCTACACTTTAAAGAACATTTTTGGGCTAAAGACGTCACAGAAACCAAGCAAAAAGAAACGGAAAATTGTAAACTAAAGACAATAGAGAGCCTGATAAATAAATATTAAGAGACCAATAAGTTTAAGAAGAGAAAATGTTGACAAAATACATCGGCGACTCGGCGAGAATCGGAAAACAACACAAGAAGATAAGTCTAGTATGGGATAAAAACCCAACTTACTTGCAGGTTCGGTTGGTTCGGGATTAACGCACCTCGGGGTCTGACAGCTGTCCGAACCTACCTCGCTTCACTCGGTAGGTTCGAACAGCTGTCAGACCCCTCGGTGCGTTAATCCCGAACCAACCTCCCTGCAAGTAAGTTTGTTATAATATAAATCATTATTTATTGCAGGGTTTGACTTCGTGAGTATATGACAAGAAACGGGTATATGCTTATACCTTAACACAGTTACACATACATTTGTTTAATATCTTTACACTGTGTGCATTTAAATTATATATATATATATATATATATATATATATATATATATATATATATATATATATATATATATATACTAGATGAGCGGATGTATTTATTTCTTTCGTAGACCTGCTGTGCTACTCCGAGTTTCACGCTATAAAGCGATCGTGAGGCAACTGACAGATCTGGTGAAACTGCTCTCTATTTACAGTTTGATACTAGGCATCGCGTTACATGCCTACACTTGGTAAATAGTTCGGTTCGTTTGTTCAATAAGGCATTTATCTTTGTTTTTCATGATAGTAAGTTTTTCCTCAAGGCATAGGTTACATCTTTTAGAACCAGCTTTGTAGACAGGAACCTTCTTAAGTAATGACCATTTGAGAGTGAATGGCTTTTTTGCTGCCTTCAGTTCCCATACATGCTTTGATAGCTCCGTTTCCGTTGAGTACTTTTTGTGAGCGAGTGACTTGGCGTGGTTTCTGAATCTTGTTTTAAAGTCATCGGCGGTGACTCCAATGTTCTTTACTGGCTTATTGTTGTTTGCTGTAACTTCGGCTTGATATACCACGCTTTTTGTGAGACATTTACCTTTGGCCAGGCATTTGTTGGGTTGTCTACAGTTGCACTGTCGCGTGTTGTCTGTGTTGCTCACGTTCGTTTGTCTCGTGTGTTTGCTTAGTATTTTTCTGTTGTGCCTGTTTATGAACGAGCTCATGTTGTCTCGGTAACTGTAGCTAATTCGTACGTTGTGTCGATTAAAGATTTTGTGTAGTTTGTTAGAAAGGGGGAAGTGTTTGTCAATCAGCTGGAGGAATCGTTGTCCTATATTTGTTTTTACGTTCTTGCTGTAAGGGGGATTGTACCATAGAGTGTTGCGTTGTCTGTTTCGTCTTTGCGTTCTGTTGCTGTCGCTGTTTTCGTTGCTTGTAAATTGCTCGTAGATGAGAGTTGCGTTTAAGTTGCTTTGTCTTAAAGCGTCATTGTACAGTTGGGATGAGTCATCAAATGTTTGTTTGTTGCATGAGAGTTTGTTGATACGTTTGTTGATTGATGAAGGTAGCTGCTTTACGATAGCAGGTGGGTGGTTTGAAATACGGTTGATGTACAAGGGTTCGTCATTGGGTTTTCTGTACGGTTTGTATGTGCCGTCCGTCAAGTCAAGTGTTATGTCTTAGAAGTTTACTCGCCTCAGGTTTGCCGTAGCTATGATTTTCAGCCCAAATTTGCTGAAGGTTTCGGTCAGCTGTTTTCAGGCCTTGTCTGCTAGTCTGCCTGATGTTGTTTTAATGGCAGCTAGGCCGTCATCACGGTACAGTCCGATGTTCTCGAAGCGATCTTCTAGCTTGTTGAGGATGAATAGGCCGACAAGATCTCGGCGCCGTCGTAACTCCCCATGGTTACATCAAATGCGTCAGTAGTGTTCCTTTTTGTCCAGGTTTGGTTGTTGTAAAACAGGAGGGATTGCCTTGCGTGTTTGATAATTTTTATGTCGTGGTCCTTGATGTCGGTGTATTGCTTAGCCCAGCTGATAGCGTCGTCTAGTAAGTGTTCAGAGATTGAAGGGTAGAATTCTGCGATGTCGAAATTAAGAAATGTGTATTTGTCCTTATTGTTGATCGCTTTAAACCACTGGATAGTATCGTCGGCGTTTCGCCATTGATTACTATGGGTTTGTGTACGGATGTTGTTGTTAATTCGATCTAGTATCGTTTTACTAACTTTGCCAAGATTACTCTTAGCGGGGTTAATAAGACGGCATTGAGGGTTGTTGTTAAAGTTCTCCTTGTGGTCTTTGAGGGAGATAAATGCCGGTGTTTTTGCCATTAGTTTGTTATGTTCGTAAAATATTGTTTTAACCACTCGATGATAAAATTCATATCTTCGCACCGCCGTGTAATATCCTCTATATATATATATATTTATTATATAGTTATTTTTTATTTAAAAAAAAATTATTATTTAAAAATATTTAAACACGGCAGCCTTTCAGCTTTAAAGAAAAGGAAATAGAAAAGATTGCAAAAATAATAATAGCTGATTTTCAAAGGGCCGTGTATGTAACCTTAAGAAGAATATTACAATATTTCATTATGAGTCTGTGAATTCCAGATCTTGGCTGCCGCATAACTAAAAGACCTCTTCATTGCATTTGTTTTTGGCTTTGATAGGCTCAGCTTCAAGTTATTGCTCCTAAGGTCATGGAAATCATTAGAGGAGATCTGAAACATTTCATTAATTCCCTCTGGGCATTTTTTTAATGCTTTTTTAACATAAGATAAGGTTTGGGAAGTTCGCCTATCCTGGAGATTATTCCATCCTAATTTATGCAGGATGTCGTTTGACCGAATATCATAGTTATCTCCAGTTATGGTATCAATAGTTATCTCCAGTTATCTCCAGTTACAATACATCAAGCTGCCCCTTTACCAAGATTCCATTATCCCCCTTTCCCTGTGAATCCGGGTTATTTTCCTCCTTTTCGGCTCCCAACATACCATCCTACGTCTCTACCCTCCCTATACCCTCCTCCATTGATGTCAGTACAAACGAAACCTCCAACAGTTTACTGACCAATAGAATTAATAAAGGAAGTACTCGGATAAAAATACCCGTCGGAGCATCTAGCAAGAACAGTGTATGCCCAACCAAGGGTAGTCTAATCATTTTGTCCCTTCAATTGTAGTTTCCAACGTTATGTCCCTAGCTCCAAAAATTGATGAGATAAATTATTTCATGTCTACCGAACGACCGGATATTGCTTGTTTTACAGAAACTTGGCTCAAGGACTCTATAGATGACAGTGTTATTGATATTTCGGACTACTCAGTTGTTCGTAAAGATAGATCACACGCACAACATGGAGGTGTTTGTATGTACATTAAGAACGGTTTGAAATTTTCGAGGTTAAATGAATATGAATACAACTCCAGCAATGAAGTCCTCTGGTGTAAACTTCAACCTCACCGATTACCGCGAGGCTATTCATGCCTTATTATAGCAGTCGTCTATCATCCGCCAACCTCTGACGACGAATATTTGAATAGTTATCTTCTAGACACCTTGGGGATAATTGAGAGCTCTTTTCCACAAGCAGCTGTTATTATTACGGGCGATTTTAACCGTTTGAACATTTCTCATTTAAAATGCCAATTCCAATTGAAACAACTTATAAATTTTCCAACGCGTGGAGAAGCAATCCTAGATTTAATTTTAACAAACTTGAAGCATTTTTATCAAGCCCCAACGCGTTTAGCGCCCTTTGGTCTGTCCGATCACTACACTATTTCCCTTATTCCTAAAGGATTGATGTCCAATACCGGCAATCTGAGTCCGATGGACAAATCCATCAGACAAGTTATAGGATGGATCCGATGGAGTTCTTTTCTTAAAATACAGGGTCACGTGACAAACATACTTATACATTACGTAATAAATGCAAATATTATAACTATGTAATCTACACAATATTCGGTAAACTTAGTAACATATATGTAAACATGCTAAACGCTTACTTTGCTGAAAGTATCTAAGTATGTATTAGGCATAGAAAATAGAAACTCTAGGTCCCTTAGATGGCCCGATAGATCCATCGGACAAAAACTGACGTCATAACAAGCAAGGTTTAATTCAATTAGGGATGTCCGCATGCGGCCTGCATGGTGATTGCACTAACCTCCTGAAAGTCAGATTGTCCGATGGATCCGATGGATCCGATGGATCCATTGGACAAGCGTGTTTTCCATCGGACAAAGAACTATCCGATGGAGAAAAAATGACGTCATAACAAGCAAGGTTTAAGTCAATTAGGGATGTCCGCATGCAGCCTGCATGGTGATTGCACTAACCTCCTGAAAGTCAGATTGTCCGATGGATCCGATGGATCCATCGGACAAGCGTGTTTTCCATCGGACAAAGAACTATCCGATGGAGAAAAAATGACGTCATAACAAGCAAGGTTTAATTCAATTAGAGACTTGTGCAAGCCGACTCCCTGGTGATTGCCCTAACCTAACGAAAGTCAGATTGTCCGATGGATCCGATGGATCCATCGGACTGGCGTGTTGTCCGTCGGACAAAGAATTGTCGGATTGAAAAAATGACGTCAAGAACAGTCGTGGGTATAGGTAATTTGATATTAGCTATGACAGTGACCAATCATTTTGTGGCAACTTGACTCTGTCGAGGTCTGAAGTGCATGCTTTAAGTTTGTTATCGATGGCGAAATTTGTGGACAATCGTTCATGTTTATCAAGACTATTTTATGGTTGTGAGCGTTTTGGGTCGTTCGTTCACCTCCTTAGCGAGTGTTTTTAATATTGTTCATACGTTTGTTTGCGGTGACGATGCTAGGCCTTCGACAACAAACGCGAAGGAATCAATACCGGATGGCGCTGTAAATGTTAATTCGGAAACGGCATTAACATGTGCAAAATTCTCTGCCTATGTTGAAAATATTTAAATCGAAGTAAAACAATAAATACATAGTTCTATTTTGATTTACATTTCCAAAAATACGTGTATTTGGATGGAATAGATAGATTTGTGAATGCAGAAAACATATAAGCAGGACAAATCTACATTGCTATGTGACAATGAATTTAAGGACAATGCATTGCATTAAAGAATAGCTATAGTGCTTAATATATAGACGTATTTTCATGTAATATCATTTGCGGCCTTTCTTTAATAGATTTTTTATCCGTATGCATGGTTTTTTTTTTGAGAAGCATCAATATGTGAACGAATCAAATATCCTCCGAAAATATTAACACAAATGATTATTGTTTTAAAGATGTACTAAAACATCGAAATCCTATAATGAAAAGCTCGAAGTAATTAAATCGAGCGATGATTATGGGCATTTTTAAACCAACAGAAATTGAAATAAAGTCCCGCAGACACAAACACATTCAAAATCTGTCAACAATAGTGTGTATGACGGCTACATGGCACTGCGTGATCATGGAAGCGTAAGAAAAAAGTCACAACACATGCAAAAGTCGGTGTCCTCTTTATTCTATAATAAAGACTTAAAAGTAAATTTAGCGACGATTTTCGACCTTTTTTAAAGCGAAGGTAGTTAAATTTAAATTGAAGTCCTGCAGACACAAACACATTCAAAATCTGTCAACTAGTGTGACGCTACATGACACTGTGTGAGCATGAAAGCTTAATGAATAAGCCGCACTGAAACACTGGCAAAAGGCGGCGATCCTCTTTGAAAAATTTCCAAAATGGGTTGATTTCATAGATTTAAAACAACGAATTTTGGATACTTTCGAAACGCGTGAATTAAATAATTGATGCTATAAAGTACGAGTTTAGCATTGCTATAACATATGAAGCTTTTGTAGGTTATAACATACTTAACCCTTTGAAGGCCAGCATCTTATACTGGACAGTAAGAACAAAAAGATATTTTTACAAAGAAAGAAAACACAATAGGAGTACAATTAACAAAAGAAAAAGATTTTGATCACTAAAGGTTAAAATTATTCCGAATAAAGTTTGCATAATGAGGCTTACATGTGCAATGAAAACAATATATTTATAAACTGAATCGATTCATCTTCAGCAGCAATTTAAATTACAAGATATGTGAATACACAACAAAGCAAGATTTATGTATACTTAAATTTCTATAAACATACTTAGAATACGGATTTAATTTATCGCAACGTTTGCGGCCAATTAAATAGCATTGACAAGTCATATTTGTAATTTTGAGTTTATATGCACTTAAATTACTATAAACATACTAAGAAAACGAATTTACCGCAACCTATATACTGGGCCAATTAGGTAGCATTGGCAAGAAATATTTGCAATTAATGGTTCAAATGCGTGAATACTGGAAAAATGCTGAAAAGCAGTAAGGACACACAGACGTACACAATTTTTTGTGGGAGAATGGGGTCGTAGGATTGAAGTACTCCAGCTTTATATTAGTCAGTTGAACCCAATTAGACTCGTTACAGTTATACATATAGGCCATTCCGTTTTCAATCGGGATTATCCGGTCGGTTTGGGATTTTTCCTATTTTTCGACATTCTACCCTTCAAAAATACCGCAAAATAGGGTTGGAAAATCTTCTAAACCGCCGTTAAAAACTTGATGGAAGGTACGAACTTTTAAAGTTTTGACTGCACACGTTAAATTAACGCAAACACAATCTCGACTTAAACACTGCGTTAAATTCACGCAAACACAATCTCGACTTAAACGCTGCATTAAATTCACGCAAACACAATCTGGACTCAAGCACTGCATTAAATTCACGCAAACACAATCTGGACTTAAACGCTGCGTTAAATTCACGCAAACACAATCTGGACTTGAGCACTGCGTTAAATTCACGCAAACACAATCTGGACTTAAACGCTGCGTTAAATTCACGCAAACACAATCTGGACTCAAGCACTGCGTTAAATTCACGCAAACACAATCTGGACTTAAGCACTGCATTAAATTCACGCAAACACAATCTGGACTTAAACGCTGCGTTAAAATCACGCAAACACAATCTGGACTTGAGCACTGCGTTAAATTCACGCAAACACAATCTGGACTTAAACGCTGCGTTAAATTCACGCAAACACAATCTGGACTTAAACACTGCGTTAAATTCAGGCAAGCACAATCTGGACTCAAGCACTGCGTTAAATTAACGCAAACACAATCTGGACTTGAGCACTTCGTTAAATACTCGCAAACACAATCTGGACTCAAACACTGCTTAAACTAACGCAAACACAATCTGGACTCAAGCACTGCGTTAAATTCACGCAAACACAATCTGGACTTAAGCAATGAGCTATATTCACGCAAACACAATCTGGACTTAAACACTGCGTTAAATTCACGCAAACACAATCTGGTCTCAAGCAATGCGTTAAATTCATGCAAACACAATCTGGACTGAAGCAGTGCGTTAAATTCAGGCAAACACAATCTGGACTTAAACACTGCGTTAAATTCACGCAAACACAATCTGGACTCACGCACTGCGTTAAATTCATGCAAACACAATCTGGACTGAAGCAATGCGTTAAATTCACGCAAACACAATCTGAACTTGAACACTGCGTTAAATTCACGCAAACACAATCTGGACTCAAATACTGCGTTAAATTCACGCAAACACAATCTGGACACAACAATTAAAAACAATTAAAACTTGGTTAATGCAATTTATAATTTAGAGTTTGGAATTCTAAACGCTGGAAATATTCGATTTTTATGATTGTATAGCTCGTATATGTTAAAATTCAAAAGTTAAAAGCGTGGTGTCAGTTGTACGAAAGATGAATAGTGCTACGCACCGGGTATTGATTTTTTTCAACATGCCCAGTAACTGGTAGGACTTGTATTATTAAAGTTCAACATTTTCGAGATAAAGTCATTTTCTATGTCTTGCGCGTTCACTATCCCTTATACATCTCATTTCTTTTTCTGGTGCCTTTCTGTGGCAGTTAAGAAAACACTACCCAGTGGATAGTGTTTACAACCGGCCCTCGTAATTACAACTTACTGCAAAAAAATTTTTGTAAAGTACTCAAAAATTCAATTACTTGTTCTTGATACACTCTAATATTATTATAGAGGATATTAAGCATGACACTATTATTTCACAAGACTAAGTGCAAAACTGACAAGTTAATTGTTTAAATTTTAAACCTAAATTATGTAATTACAAGCGTATAAATAGATTTAGAAACAAGTCCTTACATAACGCACAGTTATAGAAATAAAACGGCTATACTGCTATAGACTTAGTTCCTGGGCTATCGCACAAGTCACAGTTGTCTGTCGTCTCATGTTGCACGTTAAAATCATAAATAGAACCGGTGTTAGAAATAATAAATGCGGAGTTTGCTACACTGTCTGAGTTAAGTATTGTATTGCTTTCGGCGTTTTTATATTAATTTTCACGGTTTACATTTTATACTTTGCTTTGCTATAACATAGCCTCGGATTTGGGTCGCCTTGTTGGCAACATGTCATTTACGAATTATGCTGTTCTGGATGTCTAGACGTGGCGAAGGCCTTATACGTGGCTCTTCATATCATTTACCACTAAGTTATATCAAGACAACAAAATTATCACAATCCTGCGCAATTACGTTACACTAAAACCGCGCAATCACAAACAAACATATAATCATTCGCAAATCCGCATACTATTATCTGGTATAGGTCTTAGTACGGCCCAATTTGTTTTATTGATATTAATATATAGAAAATTCAATATTTAGACAGCATACCTTACATTTCCCAGTAACAAGGGCGTTTTGGCAGTTTTGGGCAACAATCTTTTCAATATTGCAACAGCTTGATTCCAGCACCATAAACAAATTGAAGTTTTCTTTGCGGAGCACATATTATATAAATATTGGTCATTTGTTACTTTTTGTGTGTAGTCATTGTACAACTTTTATCCTCTTTTATAGTCTGGATATTTCCTTGTTAACCAGTAAGGATAGTTTGTAGTAATTCATTTTGATATTCGATACTGCGAAACTCATAATAATTGTTTCCTGTTTATTGTCAGTGCGGACTGGAATAGACGTCTCGTTGACGTATCATTAGGTCGAAATGCCCCTCTCCTAAGGACAATATTCGCCACAAAATCACGTTTGTGGGAATAATAAAGACAAACACTCAGACCATTTGATATATGACTATATACATGTAGGTACAGGCTACATACCTTCAATATAATCATTTTGTGAGTGTCATCAATGTCTTGCAGTGTCTTACATCCTGTCTACATATTAGGCTAAATAAATGCGTTAATTCAAACGTTCCGTTTTTGTCTGTTGACTGTTGAAACTAAAACGCTCGAGAACAATGAACTTTCCTGATGTTATGTGTCACATTATACACCCATGCTCGTCAATGCGACTCGCGTACAATACCGCTAGTAGAAAAGGCCTGAATGTGCGTTATGGTTCTGAAATAGAATTGAAACACTGCGTGTCCTCAAAGACAAGCGTTACATGGTAACGAAAATATTTCGTGCACTTAAATTGGATAAGACTCGCTACCAATCCCAATTGACTCGATAGCTCAATTGGTAGCGTCGGTCTAGAAACCGGTACCCGAAGATGCGAGTTCGAATCCCGCTCGAGACAACAAATTTTTCGTTGTTCTCTGCAGTGTCAGATTAGTATGAATCTAGTTTTTTTATAAAGTAGACTGGCGAAGTTTTGTTTTAGAAATGGGTCCGTTTCAACGACGGCGTTATCGACTGCGCATGTATTAAAAATTTTTAAAAATGCCCTAAAACGTTCCATTTACAATTGATTATTTGGGCTCAAAGTTAATTGAATGTTCAATCTTATATCCTATATCCTATTTTTACGACCAATGTTTTTTTGACAATGTTCTATAACAATATCTTGGGTAGATGGCAGCACAATAAAATTTGCTTTTAACGGCGTCATACTGTAACATGCACAAAACAAGGCGAAGTGTATTAAGTCGTAGCGAGTGTAACGAACAAATATTGGTAATTGGCTATTTTTTTACAAATTAATACGGGCGTATTTGCGGATTAGGTTTTCAGCAAATCTATATGCCATATAAAATCCCGTTTTCAAGAGCAAGTAAAATTCGTAACACGAATTGTCCCATACTGTAATATAAATCGAAACAATTTTCTTGAATAAGCACTCAATTTTAGTTAGGGTTGTAAATATATTATGCACCACAACGTTGTAACATATTTCTTAAAAAATGTACACTAAGTAAGCCGCGTTTTCATCTTAACCGCATACCTAGCCATATACTAGATATGGTACAAAACTTGAAAAAAAATTAAAATCGTTCTAAACTCGCGAAGCGGTGCTGGTGGTGATAATTCGGATGGTTGTAATGATGATGGTTGTGGTGATGATGGTGGTGATGATGATGGTAGTGGTGATGATGATGGTAGTGCTGCCGGTGATGATGATTGTGATGCGGTGATGGTGATGATGCTGGTGGTGATGGCGGTGCTGATGGTGATGATGATGGTGGTGCTGGTGCTGAGGATGATGGTGCTGGTGATCTAATGGTGGTGCTGATGGTCATGATGATGGTGAGGCTAGTGAGAGAATGGTGGTGCTGCTGGTTATGATGGTGATGATGGTGGTGGTGGTTATGATCGGATGGTAGTGGTGATGTGATGGTAGTGGTGATGATGATGGTGGTGGTCATGATGATTGATACTGGTGGTGATGATGATGGCAGTGGTGATGATGATGGCAGTGGTGATGATGATGGTGCTGGTGATGATCAGATGCTGGTGATGGTACTGATGATGGCATGGGTGGTGATGATGATGATGTGGTCATGATGATGGTCGTGCTGGTGGTGATGATGGTAGTGGTGACGGTGGTGATGATGATAGGGGTGCTGGTGGTGATGACGACGGTGGTGGTGGTCATGATGATTGATACTGGTGGTGATGATGATGGTGTTGATGTTGTAGGTGATGCTGGCGGCGGTGATGATGATGGTGGTGGTGGTGGTGATGATGATTGTAATGCTGGTGGTGGTGATGATGCTGGTGGTGATGGTGGTGGTGATGGTGGTGCTAGTGCTGATGATGATGGTGCTGGTGATCTAATGGTGGTGTTGATGGTCATGATGATGGTGAGGCTGGTGATCGAATGGTAGTATTGGTGGTTATGACTGTGGTGGTTATGATGGTGATGATCGGATGGTAGTGGTAATGTGATGGTAGTGGTGATGATGATGGTGGTGGTGGTGGTCATGATGATTGATACTGGTGGTGATGATGATGGTGGTGATGTTGTAGGTGATGCTGGTGGTGGTGATGATGATGGTGGTGGTAGTGGTGATGATGATTGTAATGCTGGTGGTGGTGATGATGCTGGTGGTGATGGTGGTGGTGATGGTGGTGCTAGTGCTGATGATGATGGTGCTGGTGATCTAATGGTGGTGGTGATCGTCATGATGATGGTGAGGCTGGTGATCGAATGGTAGTGTTGGTGGTTATGATTGTGGTGGCTATGATGGTGATGATCGGATGGTAGTGGTAATGTGATGGTAGTGGTGATGATGATGGTGGTGGTGATGATGATGATGATGGTGGTGGTGATGATGATGGTAGTGGTGATGATGATGGTGCTGGTGATTATCAGATGCTGGTGGTGGTACTGATGATGGCACGGGTGGTGATGATGATGATGTGGTCATGATGATGGTCGTGCTGGTGGTGATGATGGTAGTGGTGACGGTGGTGATGATGATAGTGGTGCTGGTGGTGATGATGATAATTGTGGTGCTGGTGGCAATGACGACGGTGGTGGTGATCTGATTGTGGTGCTGGTGGTGATGATGATGGTGGTGATGTTGTAGGTGATGCTGGTGGCGGTGATGATGATGGTGGTGGTGGTGGTGATGATGATGGTGCTGGTGATGATCAGATGCTGGTGGTGGTACTGATGATGGCGCTGGTGGTGATGATGATGATGCGATCATGATGATGGTGGGGGCTGGTGGTGATGATGGTAGTGGTGACGGTGGTGATGATGATAGTGGTGCTGGTGGTGATGATGATGATTGTGGTGCTGGTGGTGATGATGATGGTGGTGATGATGATGGTGATGATGGTGGTGGTATATATAGCTCTGATGATGTTGCGATATGTAACGACGAAATGTTAGTAAATTAAATTTGATATAAACTTGAATTGTTTGATATGTATGCATTTAGAATTACTTGCTGTGCATTAATATTCATATTCAGATTTCGTTTTCCGCCTGGAATTTCTATTGCAACTATGATGATGATTAAGTCGTAACAAGTGTAAGGAACAAATATTGGTAATTGGCCTTTTTTCCAAATTAATACTGGCGTATTGCTCATAAGTTCTCAGCAAATCTACATATGCCACATAAAATCCCTTTTTCAAGAGCAAGTAAAATTCGTAACATAAAAATTGTCACATACTGTAATATAAATTAAAACAATTTTCTTGAATGAGCACTCACGGTCGTGGTGTGGTGATGATGATAGTGGTGCTGGTGGTGATGATGATGGTGCTGGTGATCTAATGGTGATGCTGGTAGTCATGATGATGGTGAGGCTGGTGATCGAATGGTGGTGCTGGTGATAGACGTTATAATGACATCGCATGTTACTCATGACCATCATCACTAACAACCCTCACCGTACCATCATCACTATCACCATCAACATAATCATCATCATTATCATCATCATCATCAACAACATACTAGATGTCCTTCATCAGTGCTGACAGTTCTAATAAATTTACATGGTGACTTCACAAACTAAACAAGTTTTGATGTGGACCATGCAAACTTAGAATACCTCATCCTGCTTAAAATTCTTTATGAAAAGTGTAAACAAAACGCGCCCATAGCCGACGCCCATCCCACGGAGTAACTTCGACGCAGTTATGACGCCAGCCTCCCTAACCACCGGGACTCCAGTAATAGTCGATGGACTTTGACCGGTTGCATGGGAGGACGCGCACCAAGACCCAAACTTATCACGCGCGCTAGCACGCGTATTGATGGCACCTTTATCTTTCGCCGGCCACGTTTACAAACACAGTTCATTGGTATTTATAATGAAGATGAATATTGGCCCAGCTGATTGTGGTGCATTATCCAATTAAATTATTGCGCATGTCCAACTATGAACTATGTTTTATAACATACATTTTGATGTTGCCATGTGGTGGTGCGTAGATGCGATAAGGAAACCTACAACACATTGTTATCATAGTATCATAGTGTAATAATATTGAGCTGTTTATAAATCATGAGCAATATTGAAAGTGATCTTTAATTTAATTAAAAAGTGAATGTCTTTAACTTCAAATATAGTGTTTGTTCTCACTGTGATTCTCCGGATTGCGCACGTCATGTAATAACTCACATTGAGTATCAAACTTCCAGATTTCAGATATGCTAGCTGACATCTAGGAGACATTATGTCGAAAACAAACTAGCTATGTGTGCCATGTTTTCCATTTGAAAGCAACATATTTATATTAAAAAGCAAATCTTTTTGGGCAACTGTTTGCAGGTAACCGGCGGGTATTTATCGAACAGAACCAAGATACAGTATTTAATTGCAATCTTACGGTTACATTTATACACAGAACTACAAACCTCGACAAACATAATGAAAGCAAACGAAGTTTGCAGATAAACTGTCATTTAAAATGGTATCATGTATCTAAGCTTTCCAGGGAATATAGATCTCCATCTGTCAGTACTAATGATATACTCACGCTACTCAGAAAATACCTGCAAGGCTATCATTACCTAGGATCCCAAGACGTTTGCATGCTTAGAGTTCGTAGTTTTGCACAGTTTGGGGTTTTGACGTTTAATCAAAGGACAGATTGTTATGAAAATTTATTAACACAGGTGCGAATGCTTTCTCATTAGCATGTAGCGAAGACTAATAATGTTTTACAATAATATGCGCTTTAGCACAAACAATAACAAAAGCTGGTCTAATTGCCTGCATCTGTGGCTGAAGCTTCAACCAACCAATGTAACACTCTAGTACATTCACTTGCTAAAGCGGTAAAGAGTTTCTGCTGTTGATATTGTGGCAACTTTCTATAGACGCATGAACGAGGCCCGATTTTTATTTAAATAGTATACATACTAATAATGCAATATATTCGGTTTGATCGTTGAACAGGTTTTGAGAAAGTTTGGAAAAGAAGAATCAGTTTTACAATCGGCATAATTATCTTGCCACAGCCCACATGTCTCGTACAATTTACGACTTAGCATTTACCGCAACCTCGCAAGCCAGGCTTTGGATTTTCTATTGCGTGGAAAAGGATTAACCAGTGGGATCAACGGATAATGCTATTTTATGCAACGCATATTTAATTTGCCACATGATTGGTTGCTTGATATATCTTCGAAGACGTCCGCAATCAGGTCATAATGCATACATTTTGCGCCTTCATTAGTTCATGACCTTTAGAGCTTCATTTTATTTCACCTGGTTTCAATGTGAAGGTCACGCATATTGTGCTCCTGGTTTAGTGAATACTATAATATAGTTACATTGATAAAATACTTTCAGATGCAAGTAAATATTAAAGAACATATTAAAAAATGATTCGCAGGAAAAACATCAGTGACGTTTCTTTTGGCGTCTGTGAGTTTGATTGTGAAGGTATGCAAATCTCCATGTATATATATAAATAAAATATATATGTTAACTGTAAAAGGGGCATATAATTTTAGATATTTTCCTTTGTGTGACGCGGAGATATTTGCTACATCGTCATAGTTACACAGCAAGCAAAGCGGCATATAATTTTAGACATTTTCCTTTGTGCGACACGGAGATATTTGCTAGACTGTCATAGTTATGCAGTACTGTGTGTATGCTATAAATCTAGGCAAACACATGATGCATGATCTATTATTTCGGCTATTATATTTTTTCTATTATCGTAGTTCATGTAAAAAAATGGCATATTCACTGTAAAAACTGAATGGTTAAAATGACCAAAAAAAAGGTTACAACCATTTCAAAATGGTTAATTCAACCATTTGTTTAGGTTGTAACCAAAATTAAATGGTAACGTTAACCAATTAATAAATGGTAATAAAAAAAGATAAATAGAATTTTGGTTAAAACAACCAAATTGTTTTGGTAATAACCAAAACAATTTGGTTAATATGACCAATTGCTCTTTGGTAATAATAAAGTTATTACTAATGACATTACAAAAGAACCAATTTTGAATTGGTTATAACCAAAGTTAATTGGTTATAACCAAAGTTAATTGGTTTGAGGGACCAACATCTAATGGTTGCATACCATACTTAAGGGTAGGTTACAGTCCCTTCTGTGCATCAGTTCTGCTCATAACAAAAGGAGGCTCCTAAATATAAACTATGTCCAAATTTCCTATTTTTTAACTTTTCTTGAATTAAAACCCTCGTTTATGTTCATTTAGCAGCATAGCAAACCAAGAGCGTCAGATATTCAGTTAGTAAATCATAATTTTTAAATACAGCAGTTCAAAATGTGAACAAAGCGTTTGTTTACATAATGGTAACCCACTGTATGACCCACCTTTAATCATTGTAATATAATGTCACCATTTTTGTGTGGTATACCCTAAATACAATTATGACTATATGTGCAAAGACATATATAGTAACAAGACGCTCCATTGAGTGTTCATTTGCTGGGGCTGTTTAAATACACTGTTGCGACAATCACATCAGCAGTTCATTCACTTTTATTGTCACATTTTGAATCTCAATCTTGCAAATGAAAGTAGCTGGGCTAACTAGACCCTTTTTGCATGGAGCAAATTTACTCCATATATATATATATATATATATATATATATATATATATATTGCATTTTGAAAACATATCAGGTACAGTACTTTTCTTAATACAGTAATGCATATATGTCATTATCTGCATACATATTAAATGTTTGTTTGATATTAATTTAGTATATACTGTATTTAACAATCATTTGCCAAAGGTGAAGTGATTATTGGTGAATATTTACCACAATCACTGAGCCTGAGGCGAATAATTGTTTTAGTATAATTTCTTTAGTAAAATTTACGTTTATAAAATGCACTGTCGTCTTTTATGAATACAGTTTACCTCTGAAGTTCCTAAGTAAAGACTAAAGTTTACTTGTAATTTTTAAATAGTGAAAAAAGTATTTAATAAGGTATTTGCTGACGATCTATTACTACCTTAAGACAGTTTAACATCAAAGTTTGTTTGTATTTGCAAAAGTATAATACATCAAAACGACTCTCATTGGTGGCCATTTTGAAAAATGCCAGCTAGTAAATAATGCCTCAGATTTACTAGTCAGTCAACCAATCAAGATGCTTGAAAACCATTATTTACCAAAGAAATTATACTCAAGTGCATTATTATTACACAAAGCTCTTTGGACCATTATACTTCGTTACTATATAAGAGCCACTTGCTGTGTTTGATGCTTTAGTGCAGTGGGTTGGAAAGTACATGGCAAACTCACTCTGTAACAATATTAATGTTCCTGGCACTGTTGGAAAACAAACATCAAAAGCGTGAAAATGAGATGAGAACTCTCTTGTTTCTATTAATTTTAAAACAAAATATGTTTTACTTGGAGACACAACCACAATCTTGGCAATTGAGGCTAACTCTGGTAACTCATTCTTGTATCCAACTTGTATTACTGCTCCAATTCTATACTCTGTGCCAAGATAACAAACCTTTTTTGCTCTAAATGATAAACACACAGAACATTATTCTGGGGACATTCCCCTGCAAGCCTTAATTACATGTCTAGTAGCAAGGCTATAGGGAATAGGCAAACTTCCACATATTGTTCTAAAAGAAGCATTATTTAAATCCTTTACTGTACTTATTAGCCATGCATTTTGTGATGTGCAATCAATACAAGTGTGATAAGTTAAGTAAACCAATTTTTTTCATAGTAATGAGTATTAATTTTTTTGTTTTCAATCTTGCAACTTACAGCTAGTACTCCTTAATTGCAAAAAATTGTCATAGGGGTCCACCCTTACAAGATGATAGTTAATTAATAGTGAAGTGTGTCAGGTGCAATATGAGATTTTACATGCAGTTGGCCTGTCAAAGGTCATCATACACTTGCAATGTTAAATTCCATATCACACTCATCGCTATTGATTAACATAATAATAAACATTACACAAACAAGAACAAAAATTACCTGCGTCTTAAGTACCGTGAACAATTTATACACAATCTCGCGATTTACGTTTGGTACATAAATTAAGCTAAATATTTATTTTGCAATACTGAACATTGCTGTTGGAAAATGTGCAAAAATGTGGGCAGTATGTGAACAGTCAACGCCATTTAATCGTGTTTTTATCAACCTTGGCCTCGCTAAATATATTATTTTCGCAACAGTTAGCATAATCACGTTATCACTTGGCTTAATGAAGGCTAATGAAATCAAGACTGAATTACTTGATGATTAATTTGTAAATAGTAGCTTGCACTAAATACTTAATAGCTTGTATATATTGTAATCGCTTGCTTGTACATATTTACAATTTAATAATTTGAAGGCTCTATTTAAAGGTCTCAACTCTGGTCTTTAATATCTATAACAAAGCTAAGATTTCTAACCGGACTATCTATTGCCATCATATTGAGTTCATCCTTCCTTTTCATGTACCGCTGTTTGTTTTTTAAATCAAGATTATCTTAATTTTGTGTGCACTTAACACAGTGCGTAGTAGATCTAGATAGTGCTCTATAAAAAAATCGTTTCTTCTACTGGGCGAGATTTGAAATCGCATATCGGTTTATAGGTCGGCGCTATACCAACAACCCATTCAGCACAGGATAAGAGGAATTAACAACAACTGGTAACATCTAATTTATATATAATGCACACTAGCCTGATCACAGACCTACATTTAACCTAGGCATAGATTAGGAAATAAATAGATGGCTCACTGCTTTGATGTTTTTGACACCACCGGCACCCACGCCTGTTCTTTCCAGAGTAATGCAGCCTAGCAAGAATTATAATAAAATGTATTGTGAAATTGACATCCGTGCTACTAAATCCTGTATTTTTATTATTCGGATTCATTTTTCCATTAAAACCAACGGAAGCAAAAAAATACAGGATTTAGTACCACGGATGTCAATTTCACAATACATTTTATTATAGAATATAGTTCTTGCTAGGCCGCCATTAGTCTGGCAAGGAGCATGCGTGGGTGCCGGCGGTGTCAAAAACATCAAAGGAGTGAGCCATCTATACATTTCCTAATCTATGACATAGGTCTGTGATCACGCTACATGTACACAAAAGTGTTTTTGAATGTGCAGGAGTAAAATTTCATTAACGCAGTGTTTGAGCCAAATTGTGTTTACCTTAATTTAATGCAGTGCTTGAGTCCAGATTGTGTTTGCGTGAATTTAACGCAGTGCTTGAGTCCAGATTGTGTTTGCGTGAATTTAACGCAGTGCTTGAGTCCAGATTGTGTTTGCGTGAATTTAACGAAGTGCTTAAGTCCAGATTGTGTTTACGTGAAATTCACGCATGCTTGAGTCCAGATTGTGTTTGCCTGAATTTAACGCAATGCATTAGTCCAGATTGTGTTTGCGTGAATTTCACGCAGTGCTTGAGTCCAGATTGTGTTTGCGTGAATTTAAAGCAGTGCTTAAATCCAGATTGTGTTTGCGTGAATTTAACGTAGTGCTTGAGTCCAAATTGTGTTCGCGTGAATTTCACGCGGTGCTTGAGTCTAGTTTGAGATTGCGTTAAATTAAACGGTTCTTGAATCTCTTTTGCACTCATTTGCGTTACTTTAACGCAACGATAAAGTAACTCATGTTGTAAAAGCCGTAATTTAAGGTGGATTTTGCTGAAATTTTTACAGCGTTGAAGAAAAAATGAGCGAAATAGCCGTGTTTTGAAGGGCGCTAATTCGAATTTTCAAGTGGGATTTCGGAAGTCCCATTTGAAAACGGAATAGCCTATATATATTCGTCCTGAGGGTATCTATAAGGCCCTGCAGGAGATAAAAGATGCTAACGTGGGTTGATAATCCCCAGTGGGGTGATAATCCCCATAGAGCCATGTTAGACAGGGTGATAATCCCAACATCCAACATGTATCGCTAGATAGGGTGATAATCCCTTCTTCCAGCAATCAATCTGAACCTATGGGTGATAATCCCCTAGGTCAGTTGCTATAAATTAGTTTACTATTTACATAAATACAACTGAGTCTATGGGCTTGAAGGTCATATTTGGAGCACTTCATCCCCGCCCAACTTTTAATATTTTACAAACTCAACTTTTAGTTTTTTCTTTTCTTTTTACATTGATAAGCTTATAGTGTTATTTGGTTATAGTGTTAATGTTCTAGCAGTGCAAAAGTTAACGTGTAAAGTATCTCTTGTTCGTTGTGTAGGTACATATATCTCAAACATTGTCCGTTCCAACCCATGATTTCGAAACGTAGTAGGTAGAGGTGGGTGGGTGTGAAACGTTTATGAGCGCGTAGAACCGTACTCGTGGTAGCTTTAGACAAAGCGATAGTTAGAAGGTCGCGGAATGTTTAACGTTATAGTGACGCGGATTCTCATTGGTTAGTTTTATTCCAATTAAGGAATGGCATTTTGATTGCGTACGCTCGCTTCCGATACACGGGTTTGTATCGTGCTATGGCACAAGGAGGAAATGACCCGAAGTGGAGATTGATTTATATCACACCTTTTTGAAGTAAATGCATTGTCCCATTAACTTAAATTTATGTTGTTCATAAATTGGCTTTAAAAAATTTGATGCAGGTTTCTGTGACCAATCAATACATTATTTATTAGCTTCATTCTAAAAAGACCTAATCGATATGGGTTTTTTCAGAGAACGAGACAAACAGATATAATTACGTGGCAATTAAGGCACAGTCATTGAAATAGTTTTATTTCTGGACAAACTTCAGTACGTGTTCAAGCCTAAGGCCTCCCACAGAGGGCGAATTAATAATGTTGCCATTGGCAAGTCCTATTTTGAATTGTGAGCGAACTTTGATATAGGTTATTCAAAGAACGAGGTGAACATGTAGATATCTGCTTATATAAACAATAAATATAAAGTTGAATTTTCAAATCAGGAGACATTTACCATTCAACCAAATACACTATTAAACCTAATCAATTTATAACTAAATTATACTTTGTTTTTGGTAACGGCGTTTTTCAGAGAACGAGTCAAACAGATATGAATACATACAGATGTAACATTTATATATAGCTATATTTCTATAAACATGCTTGGAATAAGGAGGTTCTTTCGTCACGTACATGCACAGGCCCAGGGCAAATTAACTATAATGTACGTTGCCATTGATGGCAGGGTTCTTAAAAAACGAGGTGAACCTAAACATATACCTTACGTGCTTATAACTAACATTAATAAGTATTGATATTTAAAAGAACAGAGGATTGAGCATTGAACTAAAACGTATGTTATTAACCTAGTTTGTAAATATACGTTCAGTTTGGCATTTTTCAGAGAACGAGCAAGCACATATCAAAACCCATGGCCGTAGTAATATTTATATAGCTATATGTTTCTAAACATACATACGATACGGGTTCATGGCCACGTACATTAATAAAACGTGAATTAAAGTCCTATAAACATATCTTTCCAACGCAAACAAATGAATTCATACAGATACGGATTCACTTCATAGCTGTGCATATAAACATACTTATAGAATACGGGCTTATCGCCAAATGTATAAATGTAAATATGCTTTGATACGGGTTTACCGGCTATATACGCATACAAATAACAATTGTCGCAATTTATTCTTAAGATATGAAGTCCATGTTCAAGTCCATATTAAATGTCCATGGGGCATCAGATAATTACTTGTTCTGTAGCAAACGCGCTTGTTCGACCTGGCTTGACAGCTATATTTATGAATATGTAAATATGCCATATTGCTGTACTGAAACATACTTTGAATACGGATTTATCGCCACTTACATATACGCAGTTCACTTTATAGTTGTGTATACAAATATAACATTCTCACAATTCATATTACTTTGTTCTTGATAAGGGTTTTTCAGAGAAGGGGTCAAACAGATATAATAAATACACATTCAATTAAGTTACTTATATAGAATACGGGTTTATCGCCACATATATAATTGTATAAAATATGCTTAGACACGGGTTCACTTTATAGCTGCGCATACAAGTAACAATTGTCTTAATTCATATTTATAATATGAAGTTTTAAATGTCCATCGGAAAATTATTTGTCCTATAGTAAACTCGCTTGTCCGATGGATCCGATGGATCCATCGGACAATCTGAGTTTAACTGATATCTGCTTCCCATGAGTCATGACGTCATTTATTTTCCATCGGAAAAATACTTCTCCGACCGAATATACGTTTGTCCGGTGGATCCATCTGAACCATCGGAAAGTAGATTTGTCCATCGGAGTCAGATTGCCAGTATTGGACATATATGTCCTAAAGAGCGAAAAAAAACTATATCGACAAAGAAAACCGTCACAGTCCGGGATATGCGACCGAGCAAGAAACAAGCTCTTGGGAGATTCCTGCACTCTATAGAATGGACAATCTTAGAATCAATGAATAATATGGACATGAAAGCAACATATTTTAATGACATCATTCAAACCGGGTTAAATACACTAATGCCAACAAAGTCAGTTAAACTCCACAGCAATGATGCACCATGGATGACCGGTCATTTAAAACTCTTGATACGTCAACGACGAAAGGCTTTGAACGAAAAGAATACTCACCTTTTTCGTTTTTACAGGAATAAAGTTAATAGAGAAAGAAAACTATGTAGAGAAAAATACTATCAAGTAAAGGTTAAAAAGCTTAATAACCAAGATCCAAAGAAATGGTGGAATGAATGCAAAAGACTGTGTGGCATGTCTAACCCGAAGAAAAATATCTTGGCTAAGCTGCTTTCCGAAGGCTCGCAAACGTTAGAAGAGAAGACAAATTTGGCTAATAAAATAAATAGTATCTTTTTGGAACCACAGCAGGCATATGAACCGCTAAACAAAAACAAAAGACTAGACTTCACCAACGCTATGCCTCCAATTATAACAACAGAAACTGTGTTCTCTCTTTTAAACAAAATTAATACCAACAAATCAAATGGTCCGGATAACATCCCAAATTGGGTTCTGAAAGAGTACGCATCCATCTTAGCTGTACCTGTAACATCATTAATTAACTCGTCCTTAAATGAACAAACCCTCCCCCAGATATGGAAGAGTGCAGATGTCACGCCAATTCCAAAAAATTCACAAGTGGAATCAATATCTGATGATCTTAGGCCAATATCTTTAACTCCCACTTTATCGAAGATCGCAGAAGACTACATAGTTCATGTTCATGTTAAACCAGCAGTACTTGAACAAATTGGAAAAGACCAATATGGATGTATACCGCACTCTTCCACTTCTCATGCACTAATTAACATGATACATCAATGGACTAAAGCGACAGATGGCACCGGTGCCAGTGTTCGAGTATTTGTTTTGGATTATAAAAAGGCATTCGATCTGATTGACCACAACATCCTCATCAATAAGTTGTCCATGTACAAAATTAACCCATTCGTTGTAAATTGGATTTGTGACTTCCTAAGTAAACGACATCAGAGAGTCAAACTTGCGGAAGACTGTTTCTCGGAGTGGCAAACTGTCCCAGCAGGAGTACCTCAAGGTACAAAGTTAGGCCCATGGCTATTTATCATTATGATAAATGATTTGGAAGTAACCTCAAGCGATGGAGTTTTTAAATATGTCGATGATACGACTACACACGAAGTTGTAAAAAAAGGAGAAAACAGCCAAGCACAAACGCTACTTGACGAAATCAATGATTGGTCTATTGCGAATAAATTTCAGTTGCATCCTCAGAAATGTAAAGAACTGCAGATTTCCTTTACCCGTGATGATGTAAGTCATGAAGATGTATTAATCGATCAATCTACCTTAAACATCGTAGAATCAGTTAAAATTCTTGGAGTTACTATCCAGAATAACTTGAAATGGAACTTGCATATTAAGGATACGGTTAAGAAAGCCTCTAAAAGGTTATACTTTTTGAAGCAGTTGAAGCGGGCAAAATTATCAACAGAAGAGTTAGTTAAATTTTATGTTATATGCATTCAATCTGTTATTCTTTATGCATGTCAAGTTTATCACTACAGTATTCCGGAATACCTGAGCAAATCACTCGAACGTGTACAAAGGAGAGCTTTGCGTATAATATATGGATACGACTATTCTTATAAGGAATTATTAAGTCAATCAAAACTCACAACCCTCTCGGAACGAAGATCGGACCTCTGCAGTAAATTCTTCGATAAGATTATGTCTGACCCTCAAAACAATTTATATAAATTACTTCCGTTCAACGAAAATAGTCATTCTTATGATTTACGAAGGAAAGGACGTTTTCATCCACCCAAGTGTGCAACGAATAGACACCAAAAAACTTTTATCGTATCAGCATCACAAGAATTTAATACAGACTTAAAAACTATATAGATGTAGATCTTTATGATATTAAAATGTTTAATATTATTAATTAGAAGAACTCTTTAATTTGGCAGTTTTTAGCTACTTTTATTGTTAATAGGTAAATCTCTGCAATTCAGTAAATGCTGTAAATGAGATTATTTTTAATAAACCATCTATCTATCTATCTATCTATCTATCTAGGTAGATAGGTATATATACATATACATATACATATACATATACATATATATATATATATATATATATATATATATATATATATATATATATATATATATATATATATATATATATATATATATATATATATATATATATATATATATATATATATATATATATATATATATATATATATAATAATACACAAGTCAGTCTCTAGTGAACCAATGCGCATGGAATCTGCATGTCGCAGTTTTTTACCAGCGATTGGCCCATAATGAGACTTAGGAGTGTCCGAACTCACTACCAGCAACTGTAGACAGCTGTTTCGCCCTTATTGGGGCTCGTCAGCACAGTGTAGCTGATAGTGAGTTCTTGCATCAGAAAGTATATATACTACAAATGACAAGAAAGAATAGCGATGTGGGACACTCAGAGTTCGGGCACTCCTAAGTCTCATTATAGGCCAATCGCTAGTAAAAAACTGCGACATGCAGATTCCATGCGCATTGGTTCACTAGAGACTGACTTGTGTATTATTATGTATTTTCTGAGTGTCCCACATCGCTCTTTCTTGTCATTTGTAGTATATATATATATATATATATATATATATATATATATATATATATATATATATATATATATATATATATATATATATATATATATATATATATATATATATATATATATATATATATATATATATAGCTAATTCAGAAAAGGTTGTCCTTTTAAACCTTAAACTCTAAGCACGCAAAGGATGAGGAGGGACAAATTTGGAGCTATTTGTCAGGGGAATGTTTTCTTGGGGCATAGTTACCATGTCTCTAAAAAATGGACTCCATACATGCTTTCTAAGCTGCTTAAATTGTGCTCCCATCTTGCTTTGCGTGCTTAGAGTTTAAGGTTTGGATTGACAACCTTCATTGAATTAGAAAGAATGGCAGCAATTTTTTTTTGGTGCTATTTTCAGAAATATATGTATTTTTCCAGCCAAGTTATTGCCATGAATACAACTGCATATATCAGACGTTAGTAACATGGGCTACGGCCCTTAACAACATGCTCGTTTTAGCAGAAAAACAACCACCGGAACAGGGCCGAAACTAAAGCGTTAATTGGGGGGGGGGGTGCATATTCATATATTCGCGTTCTGCCCGACGAATTTCTTTTGAAATCAACGGTAATGACAACTGATTTCAAAAGAAGTTCGTCGGGCAGTACGTGAATATATGAATATACACCCCCCCCCCAATTAACGCTTTAGTTTCGGCCCTGCACCGGAAACGGATCTGAAATGGTAAATCCGCAGTAAATATCATAAAAATTTGACGGATTCTTTTTGCGAGTTTGATTTCAGGGGCTTTGACTGCTCAATATAAATTATAAACAATGCAATTATGCGACAAAATAGTGCACCGGATATTGTTTTTACAAAGGCCTGTTATAGCTCCATTTGTGATAACACTGATGAGGTAACCCCCCCCCCCCCAAATTTGCAAGTTGCAAGAGGGGCGCCTCTCAAGCCTTAATGTCTCATTAAAAAGCCTTGGAAAGTATCTAGAAACTAAAGGTGTTCCTAGGATGTTTCCACCTATGTGTCACATTAGAGCCACATATACCTACAATTTTTGTCTAATTTTTTTTGAAATCGTATCTAATAACAACTGATTTCAAATCAGACCCCTCTTCACCAGTGGTTTTACCGCCTAGTATTCATGACTTGCAAACAATCCTTTGGGAATAGAAAGACAATGGAACATCGACCATGTTGTCTTCTAATTCAATAAAAAATAATGAGATTCTTTTATTTTCATACAGCCAACATGGCTGCCGTTTGCGGTAGTTGCAAGTCAAAAACATGTTAGCACTCTAACTCTGTCTACTCATATCTCTGCAAGTGGCATTACTTCAAAAAGGTGGAACTTACGAACTTACCCAGCCAGCGATAAAATGGTCTTGCGAGCAACCATCTACATTGCTTTGCGTGTTTGATCATTCCATCGCCATATTTCTTATCCGCCAGTCAAAACGGTTTCTTCAATACATAACCATTATCTTGCTCCGGATCGTGACTGGATGGGTAAAATATTCTGACCAAGCCGCCGTTCTCTTCACTGCCCCACATATAATCAGCAAAACCCACTGTGAAACTGCCATTTGTCTTGCGAATAGAACCAGTACGTAATGATGAAAACATACTTTAACTCCTATAAATAATGCCTTGACTGCTCTTTAATATCACGTCTCGTAGTCGGTTATCAAGAATGAAACCAAGGAAGTAAAGGTGCCCACTCGTTTACATTAATTAACCTTGTGTGTGATCATGACCATGTCAAATCTGGGGACAAGTATTTGTTAATTGATAGAAAACACTGACAACACGTAGCCAGGATTGATAAACATAGTCAAACTAAAAATTGCTCTCTGTCGACTTTAAAATATTTATTTTCAATATGAGCTTCCGCTTATCAGTACATAACATAGTAGTAATTTTAATTCAAATACTTGCATACGATTATTCCGTAATTACAATGATAGTGTATTGTTAAGATGCTATGCATTGTGAACGTTATTCTTTTAAAACTATAAGCCAATAGATCATATAGCAAACAATAATCAAACTTTGGAATAGATAGAAATGGTTGAGAGTAAAATACCTCAATGGTTATTAAGTTGTTCAATGTTCACAGATGCGTCATGCTATTTCTCATACATTCTATAATAATCCGTTCATATTTCTGAAAGAACTTGATTCAAATCCAGGCGGCAACGATTGTTTTGAAGTTAGAGAAATCTCAAGGATATTGAAAATTTTACATGTCAAACCATCATGACCAGCTAGCAATTATATATCAGCAATAGCAACATAACACTTGTGAAGACATGTCTAGACAATATATCAAGGTTCAGATTTCACTTCCACAGCTTACCTTGGTTAAAGAGGGGTTACAGTCCAGTGCGCATGTGCCCGAGGTTTGTTTATGAGTAGACTACTCTATCACGTCCAGGCCACTGGTATACAATGTAGCCGCACATTGCGCGTGTTTTGTTGACACAGTCGAGGAGCGATGGCTGATAAAGGCGCGTCAACTTCGAATAAAAATCTTTCGAAAGTAATCCGTCGGACTAGAACTTCGGCAAGAAAGGAGTACGATAGAAAGAGAGATAAAAGCAAGGTATATTTATTTGATGTGTACGAGAGATGGAACGCATTTAAGGAAGAACGCGGCTGTGATCAACCGACAAGGATGTTGCAGAGTTGCTTCTGAACGAGTTTATAACAAGAGGCAATAAAACAACACGGTGAGAAGCAAGATAAGTATCAAACAACAGCGAAGTGGATTTTCCTTCGCCAGGTAACTACAGCTGAGTGTGTTCAAGCCTTATAAAAAACAAAGTGCTGTAATTTGTTATTCTATATTAACAGTTGTTAATTTCATTAAACTCAAACTTTAGTTCTGGCTTCAACGCCAGCTGGCCTGGCACACAGCCCAAGCATGGGCTCGGCTTTGTCTATGTCAAGTTTGTCAGCAGGAAATTTTGCTCTTTAGATGTGACATGTAATTTCCTAAAATGATTACCATATCCTGTTTCGTTGTTTGTTATTACAGTTACACCAACAGCAAAATCAACTCAGCGACAGCTCTTGCCAAGTTCACCATTATCAAGGATGCCAACCAGGTTTGTATGATCAGCGAAGTTTGTATAGTTCTGTATCCTTGTTCTATGGGGAGGGGGGGGGCTGAATTGGAAAGAAAATTCCTTAGATGTCATTTATATTTATTAGATCATGAAGATCCACAATAATGTCTCTACTAATTATAACAGGACTCATGGAGTGGTATACTGCATCATGTTGTTGATGAGCATGAGTGGGTGCTTGAAGAAGGAAGCAATGGTGGAAGGTGTGCTCACGAGCCTTTAGATGAAGCAGGTAGAAATAAGCCCGGGCTAAAGAAGGAATCACATGTCCATAAAGCTTTAGCCAAAATCGTTTTGGATAAACGGTTTCTTAATACAATCCCATATTTCACCAATTTCAGGTATGTAAAATAGTCCTTATCAAATATCCAGGGAATACTGAGCAGAAGGGGGGGGGGGGTGTCACAGCCATATCAACCGAGTTGATGAATTATAGTTTATAAAATTCAATTATTGAATTATTCCTCTTTTATCAAGAATGGCGTTTGTATGTCCCTGACAATGTATTATAAGTGCATGTGAAACCTTGATTAGACAGCTAATTGAATCTGTGTTCTGTTTAGACAGACTGGTTTTTTGGACATATTCCACAACCATATTTTCATGTATGCTTCGAAATGTCAATCTTACACGTAAGTGTGCAAATACAGTCATAAATGTTTTACACTTACAATCAAAAGTATAATAATTGTAGCAACAAAGTCAGTTTACCATACACATATTCTATAGATTTGTGGCATACCGGATGAGGAACCAACTGGCAGCAATTGATTTCAGTTGCCACAGGAATCGTGAACTGGCTACCGCAGCAGATGGCCAACTTAGGAAGGGAAATACTAGTTACCACAACAAACACAAAGATGAATAACTTCTTATGAAAGTTCTACACTGTTGGGTTCATGGCATTAATAAATTAGGTTTAATTTTAGAGTAGAGCGCAAGTACAGCAAGAGAACCAAACAATGGTATGTAGCGAAGGTCTTTGAGCCCAAGGCCTACACTTACATACCTGAACTCTTGAGAAATGTATTTATGAATAAAGAAAATAGCAAGGCATCTGTCTGCCAAAAGGTTGGTATTCCAAGTGATGACCCGAGACAAATTGCACCAAATATTGCTGCCATTCCTTTACAATCAGTACAGTCTCTTAAGGAAACCCAGCAATCTAGGTTTTTGTGATCAGGGCTGTGCTATGTAGTGTATTTTTGGAAATGGGTAGATGGAGCTCATTAGCCATGGTAGGCAGTCCATCTAAGAGAAGGAAAACTCTGATTTCAAACCCCTTTGTCCTGTCTGGGGCATAGGCTGTCCATGTAGGGCTCACTGGTTAACTTGCTTTCTTTTGCTGTGCACGTATCAGTTTTGCCCATCATTTAAATATTGTATCAACAGTGTTTCTTTGAACAAAGGCCTATTTAATCATATGATAAATTCCATTAATTGATCTGACAGATAAACAGGTGCAACAAGAAAAGTTTGGGGAAACAGCATAGAAAGTTCTGTATAGGTGGTTTGCAATCGACGCCATCTTGGTTGACTTTTGAAACACATGGCAACCACAAAGTATCTATTCATTATTTCTGATCCTATCGAGCCATACATCTTTAAAGTATCATTCATAATACGCTAAAACTAACGATCAAATAGTAAATTCACACAAGTACTTCGCTGCAAACAGCTGAAGTAATTTGCAGAGTCAACCAAGATGGCGCCCAATGACACGAGATGACGTCATGTGCAAACCAAGAATAGCCAGGGTGTCCTAGGCAGGCTGACGAGCTCTGATGTTGAGTGAAACAGCCTGATGGTTGTGTAAATAGCTTGTTTTATCCTCAGATGCAGTTTAGATTCTATATCATACAAAATACTACTCATTGCTGTCAAAGGATTATTGTTCACCTGTATTTTTTAGTTTCATATGTCATAGATTTCAGTGGGGGTTATTGTGAAATTGAAACACAGTAATAAAAGTGAATTAAATGTTCACAGTATGTCTTGGCCTTGTGTTTTGGTAGCAAAACCATGCCATTTATGCTCATCCCAATACAACATAAGTGTCAATGCAGATGTAGATCCCACCATAATTATCTGTGTAATGACAAAGACCCAACAATAAAATCAAGTCACAAAGTTTTTCCCATTGTCAAAATAGTCAACTATATAAATTTCATCTGTTATTAACTACATATTGTATCAGAATATAAACATGCGGTGACTAAACGTAAGTATACAAGACAAGTAATTATCAGTAAGTGGTTGAGTATGAAATTTACTGGATCTGGGGCCGGTTGTACGAAAGGTGGATAAAGTTATCCATCGGATAATACTGAAATGGTCAAATCTAGCGTTTAGCATTTTAAAGTTGAAGAGGGAATTTATAATTTGGCTGAAGTATATAAGTTTTATTGCATTTAGAAGCATTTTTAAGACAAGATAAAAACATCACTATTCAGTGAATAGCACTATCCATCTTTCATACAACTGACCCCTGGCATCTGCAAGGTCATGATTTCTCTTCTGTTTTTTTATATTAAGTTCAGATTGAAATGGAGTTAATTGTTCTTTAGATCTAATGAATTTAGCAAGTTAGCCTACAATTGCAAGCACAAGGAATTACAGCAAATTAAAAAGCTTTGAAAGCACCATGCAAATTTATCCAGCAGAATAACTTCTTTCATTTTTAGTTTCTAAACCACCAGCTGAGTAAACTACTGTATATAACCATGTCAATAAACTAATGATAACATTACTGTGCATTGGTCAATGGAATTCAATAAAACCCATAATAAAACTAGTAGATCCATATATTATTACCGTGATGGTCTATACCCAGTATATATGCCATTTGGGGATGGGTAGCGAGCACGAATTGCTAAAACGCAACAACTAGGCACAACCCTTCTGTTCTCCTTCCCAAAGCGAGCATGCTGCCACAGCACAAATTGCCTATAAGCTGCATGTCTGAAGCTTTCATTGTTCCTGGTATTATTCAATGCCATCATATCTTCCCGATATCGCATGGCAATATCAAGCACATTACCGTCTAAAGCACAGGAAACGAGGGCGTTGTTGTGATGCATTGACGTGGCACTTTTGCACAGCACTTGTTCTTCTCTTGTGTGGGCATATTAGCGCAGTGTCCACAATGGCACCAGTCTGGAAGGCCCTCTTGAGGTGGTTGAACATCACCAGCAACAATTTCACCGCTTACAATACCTGCAAATGCTGCTAGCTGTCTCCTCAAAAGTTCAAGGACAAGCCTTCGCAATGGTTTTATGCCCATGCCATCAATTAAATTCTAAATCAGAATGAATGAATTCATGAACAAACTTTGATTTTGAATTTTTCTCTAGTTGCACTAGCAACATGCACCAAAGAATTATATGCTATATGGGTAAAAAAAAAATTTTCATACCACCATCTGTTGTTCCTGATCAGCTTGGTGCTATGCACCATCTGCATCCAACCGATTTCTTCTCTCCTGACCC
This sequence comes from Muricea muricata, assembly GCA_963855995.1. NCBI lineage: Eukaryota > Metazoa > Cnidaria > Anthozoa > Malacalcyonacea > Plexauridae > Muricea > Muricea muricata. The sequence continues at coordinate 4,302,408 of OY979716.1, forward strand.
CCTCCTCTCCTCCCTCCACGTCTGGTGCCACCAGCTTTTGCCCCTTTAGCACTTTGCCCTGCAGCCTCTCGTCCTCTCTCACGTCCTGTTCTACCAACTTCTGTTCCCTTACCCACAGCCTCTCCTTGCATTGCTCTCTGCCTCGTCCTTTGCCACGTCCTTTACCACGTCCTTTACCACGTCCTTTTCCCCATCCTTTTTCACGTCCTGTTCCACTAAACTCTGTTCTTTTAACACTTTGACTCACAGCTTCCCCTCAGCCTTGTCCTTTGCTACGTCTTTTGCCACGTCCTATACCGCGTCCTTTTCCCCGTCCTGTTCCATTACCTATTTCTTCATTGATCCAACAATTAATTGCAACATAGTTGACAATAATATTAATACGACATAGATTAACACTGATGAAGAGCCTTTGCTAACATAACCATTATACACATTTGCAATGCAGTTCAGCACATTTTTGCTTGCCTTTGGGCTTTATGTAAGAAAAGCCTTACTGCTATGCAACAATATACCTTGCAAACATACTTGAATCATTCTTGATTGTGAGTCGCACAGCAGTGGCGGATCTAGCGTAAGTCAAAATAAATTACCACAGCTCATTCTAGGATATATTTACCTTTTAAAGTACCTTTAAAGCAACTTCATTGGTTAGATTTTATTCTTTTGAAATTCATAACCTATGACATTGTTATAAAGTTATTTTGAATTTAAAATTGAGTTGCTATAATTTATTTTGACTTACCCTGGATCCGCCACTGTCGCACAGTTCTAACAATATTTCTAGCATTATATGGCATGGATGACTGACAACATGATGAAGAGATAAAGATATGCAAATTACTGAGCAGCTTATATAAATGAATGATACAAACATTGAAAAGTACTTTATAACATATATCACAATTGGCTACTAGCAACGAAGGTACTTACCGTCGTATCTGTGGCCGTATCGTCACTGTTGCTTTCCTAGGGTCGTCTATTATTCAGGCAACGACTCGAGTTCCCATTATGGCTCGAATAGTAGACATTTAAACTTCTACACAGGCAAAAATTCCGTCCACTCTCTCGCAAACAGTTGCCGCGACACGAACAGGTGGTCAAATTTTTTAAATTTGCCACTGATGCTAACTCCTCAATTTGGTTTATTTCGAGTTCTTTGAGCGTACTAAAACTTTCGTCTAATGCGCCAGCCATTGTTGATCGCACAACCTTTTGATCAAGAAGCGACGTTGGAAAATCGGAAGCGTGCGCTGTAAACGGATGAACTTCATGACAGTTATATATAGTGAATCAAATCAAACCTCGGGTACATGCGCAAACCGGACTGTAACCCCGCTTTAATCTACAGCATGCAACCCAACTGATTGGCTAATAGCGCCAGTTAATAAGAAAGATTCAAATGATGAAAGACGAGAACGTTTGTATTTTTATAACTCCAACGAATTACGTGGCGAATTTCCATGTCAAATATACTGGCGCCAGGGAGCGCTAGCATAACGGAAACAATAAAACTGATTCTAGACGGACGACATAATTAATGTAAGTAGAAAATACATGAACAAGCCTAGTAAACCCATAACTAATATGCCACGCGTAAAAAAGACCGTTACTCGAAACGAATTTACAGCACTATTCACTAATGACACAGGCAATGTCAATTCGAGATGGTAGTGAATATAATATTTTCACGGCGATAACAGTTTGCTAGACACTAATTAATGTAACAAATAGACACACCCACATAGCACATAAGCAAAGTATAGCAAATAAACAGTAGGGCCACTCAGCTGTGCAGCATGTTCCTCTATTTATATGCAATTGACTGGGCAGAGTAATGGTGGAAATGCCAGTAGAGCGTTTCTATTGGCCAGAAAATGGAATTGACTGGCGAGAGACATTGATATGCATTAAAGGTGGATAGCACATCTAATGTTTGAGCTTGAAGCCTGAGTACGTCATATTTTTAGACTTGCGGCCATGTTCGAGGACCCACTTGTACAGCAATGCTACAGATTTCTATTGTTTTGAAAGAAAAAATTACGTTTTAAGGCAAATGCTTTCAAAGAAATGGGTTTTCTAACAGAAACTGCATCCATCTACTGCTTGAGTGGGACTGTTCAACATGGCCACCGATCTGAAATATGACATGTTCTGGCTTGAATTTTATTTGGGTTTGGTACTACGATGCTTTATACAGTCTTAATACATATCAATAGCCAGAACCTGTATATATGATAAAAATGCATAATATGACATGCGTGGGGACATATACTTCAAAGGTCTCGATTCGAGTGGCCCATATGTTTATTATTTATTCTGTGATATAAGACAATAAACCATTGATCGACACTGAACAAAAAACAATGGCATTACAATGCAACACAGTTTTCACGCACTTATTGTGTGAGAGACAGAGAAGAGTTAAAGTCTGAGATGTGTAAAGTTTACAACCGCTATTTGAAGAATTAAAAAAGATGCCATATGATTTTTAACCAAGCTTAGGTATTTATCAGTCTTGGCTACCTTAGTCGACGGGTTGGTTTTAGCGGGCTACTCACATGTACACAATGCTTACCTAATTGGAATTGCACAAGGTTAAGCTGTAATAATATGACATCGTCGGGTATGCCAATTGAGATTGGATCGCTGAAATTTGGTCGTGTGCGCCACTTCGCCTAGCTTAAATTCATCGAGCAATCGTTGATATCAATAGCTAAGTTGGAACCCTCATGAATCTAGTAATTCTTATTGTTGAGCTCATCTTCAAATCTTCTAAATTACACAAAAAATATATTTAGAGCAAAAAGCGTGTCGTCGTCAGCTTTCTCCATTTTCATTTGGTATCATTTATTTAAACTATTTTCTAACGTTAAGAAAAGTTTCTTTTCGATCTTTTCATTGTTTTAAAAGATCGTCATACGTTCAAAGTCATGTTTATCAAATTACATGGTGTCCCCATTATGTTCCGTACTATAACGACATTCACAAGGACTCAATTTCGAAAGATACAAAGACTTTTACGTTCTCGGGGGTTCAACATCAATAAGAAGAAATTGAAATTTTGTCAAAAGCCTTGATATAAATTTAAGGTCTGGTTTATTTTTTACGCATACCTGGGTTTGGCATGGAGAAATAAAAACAAAGCCTTAATTTCAAAATATATACATTTTTGAGACACCATGTATCATCAGTATTATTCATTTTTCACTAACTTTGTTTATTAGATTTTTCCTGTATCTAACTATATAAATAAAAACAAAAAGTATATAAGCATAAATTAGCCTAACATTAATTGATTGTTCTGATATTCACTGGTTTCTTCTTCATGAACAAAACATGTGCATTACTACTGTCTTCCACGCAATGCTGTCTCTTACAACAGAAGCAGGCTTTGAATCTTTCATATCCTGTCTGTAATTTGGATAAAGTCATTTGACCGGAATCATTTTCTGGTCCAAAAATGCTGCACAATGCTTGAAAGAAAAAGGTTGCATACACCCAGCTGATTGTCATAACAACCATCAGGAATTCTCCCATCTGAATGTACGATAGCACACTGCCAAAGGTAGCAATGGCTCCTATAATATGAGATTAATTATACTGGATCAAACTCTATTAAGTATTCATTGCTTCTTTTTATTCCACCTTTAGTGTATTCTAGTATCTAATGCTTTCTTTTTTAATCATAACCGGCGTTGTTTTTATTCTCACTTAATTTTCCATTCTCACTCTCACATTTCGGTCATTCATTTCTCTTCGTTTTCCCATTAGTCGGTATGTAATTACGACAAAGAGCACTTTCAGTTTTACTTCACAAAAAATACTCCTCACTTTCAAACAACAACAACAAAACTGAGAACAATCTTGAACAATCCTTGATCAAAGGGTGATTCCTTGACACTTACCTGCAACGAATGTAGTGAATGCTGCCATTGTTATAGCTGAGCTCATACTCCTCATTGAGAAGTTTACTCTGGACTTCCTGTCAGCATTGTCCAAAGCCAGCACATATGCAACACCATAATGCAAAGTAAAGTCCACGGACAACCCCACAGATACGGACAGCGTAATGGACTCTAAAATATTCAACTTCCATCCCATGAGCACTAGCGTTCCAACAATAACACTGAGAGCGCAAGTAATCGTGACGATAGCAAAAACACTGATGTAGATATTGGCCGTAATGAGAAGCATGACTCCAAAAGCAATCGCAAGGGAAATACTCATTGACTCCAAAGTTCCTTTAGACAAACTTCTCTGCAAATCATAAAATTGCAAATTGCTAATGAACCATCCTTTTGTAGATAGTGGAGCAGTGTTAAATTCTTTAGCAGACCAACTTTCTGCTTCTGTCCAAAATCTGTCCGCTGTATCAAAGGACGATGTAAATGCTACGTTGCTATCAAACTTCATAATCATGGCACGCAACTGCCCCCCTGTATCGAATAGCGGTGCATCGCCCGTTACGCCGTCACTAGTGAATTGATGGTCTGTTATTCTTAGACACTGGAGCTGCTTCATGCATTCAGAGAATACTTTTGAATTGTATGGAAATACTGAATCTTTGCAACATATCTTATTGTTGTTCGTGCAGTTTGATTTCATGTAGAAGTTAACGAAATCGTCTATGAATCCCAATTTTTGATTTTTGGCAAAAAATGATTGGTTTTTCAATCGAGGAATAAAGCCAGCAATCCATTTCTGACTGTTTTTAGTTGTAATATTAAAATTGTCATCCCATTTGAGACTCCCAGTGTCTAATGGATCAAAATGGTTGCCTTGATCTGTGGCCTTTATACCCCAAATAAAATTGATTGGGAAACTGAACTTTTTAGTTGACTCGAAGTAGAAATTCTTCTTTAATTTCAACGGGTATTTCTCAAGCTCATGAGATTCATGAAACACTTGAAAATCCTGAGATGTAGGTAATTGGAGTCCAGGCTTAACAGTCGAGACAACTATACCAACCGCAGCCAAAACAGAAAACGTCAGAAGGGAAATATATCTTAATTTTGTGACAAAAAGTGGCAGCAAATTAGTAAAGAAGGTCTTGTGCCAAGCTTTCAATTTATCGATTATTATTCGGAATTTGAACTTCTCAGTTTCTTTAAGTTTGCCACAGAAGGTGGAACAGCAACTGAAGATGCGAACTGTTCGTTCGATAACAACCGCAGCAGGAAACCACGTGACCATGAGGAAAAACATACATAGAATAGAGAGACCAGAATAAAGACCAAACAGACGGATGGATGTAATTTCTGACGTGAGAAATGCAAAAAATGCTGCCGATGTGGTGAAACTTGTTACAAACATTGATAAGGATGCGTGTTTCATTGTATGCGATGTTAGGCATATCAGTTCCTTTTCCCGTTCCTTTACATTTGATAGTGGCTCTCCTGACTTTTCTCTGCGCTCACGAGAGGACTGGTTCCAAATATCCAGGTAAATAAAAGCATCATCTGCTGCAATACCAACCAAAACGACAACAGTGAGGATATTGAGAAAGGGAAAGAAAGTGATACCAAGCACGACAGAATAAATAAAATAGGATATAACCAAAGAGGACACCACTATAAGCCCAACCAATGATGTGAGAAGAAACGATCCAGTGTAAAGCCAAAGAATAACCATCACAAATAGCATTGCAATTGCAGCGAGATATAGTTCAATTAACATTTGCTCATTGAAGATTTCATATTTCAGTCCACTCAGTTCATATCCGGACATTATAACATCGCCATCTTTAATATCATTATCTTTCAGGCACGATTTATAAATCTCTACCTGGAAATCTTTATTTTCTTTTATAGGAACGAGGACGATACTATAACGAAGGAATAGACTGGAGTTCGACCTATCAGGCACAAACTGTGTATCAGTTAAATAATGAAGAACATTGTAGACAGCGTTAAATGTTGTGCAAGCTTTTGGAACGTGATTGCATCCTACTGATCTTTTTTCATTCTTGGTAAAATCCCAGCAGTCACGTTTTAAGGCACCGTTATGATAGAATTTTGAGCACATCTTGAGTAAATTACTTGTGGTGTGAACCATAGTCTCGTCTACACTGAAACACGAGGCATTGCCATTTAAAAGTGCGATATAATGCCCTACAGACCAACTTGGGCAGCAATGTTTAGTTCCATTTGCTTTATGGCAATGATCATTGAATCCGTAGTACTTACGAACAATATTCTGTTCTAAACGGCAAATAGATCTTAAATTTTTTGCATTCAGTAAGGACTTTCCATTCCAAGTAGAAAACACAAGCTTTACCGTGAGTTTACCCTGATTGAAAGTTTGTTCTTTACTGCATACTGCAGGAGCATTTCCAAAATTTTGTTCATCCATAAAATTTTTCCCCCGACATTTCGCAGGAACTCTTGTTATCTCACCACTTTGTTCATGGTGGAATAGATTCAGTTGACTTCGCCAACGGGCGCTGATTATTGTACCTCTGGCTTCAAATCCCTAAAATAGAAAAAAATAATTGACCTCTGCGTAGGATGTATAAGAAAAATCAACAAATCTGAATCGCTCTCTAGTTCGTGGCACGCCTCAATGTAAAAAGTCTTTTTTTATTGAAATAGATTTTGTGTGTACAGTTATGGTTTAGAATAAAGAGAAAATTCACAAATTTAAAACTTCAAAATCAAGCCCTGGGTTTTTGTCTTTTACAACTAGTTAATATTCTTAAAGGGGCACTTCGATGAAACTTTGGGGGTGGATTTTTTTTTATTTTGTGAAACTGCATTTATTAAAATATATACCAGTAAAATATCAGGACAAAACATTGAGTAGAAAGCTTTCAAAGCTGCGATCAAAAGTTCGTATTTCACGGCCGCCAATGATTTGAGCTGGTTTTTTAATTGTGAACAGCGGTCTGTTGTGACGTCATTTTCTCACTTCCTTTCTGCCGTCACAGCAAGTGATATATGTAAATATATCAACACATTTTAATGAAAGCAGAAACGAAGTGAAAAAATGACGTCACAAAAGACCGCTGTTCACAATTTAAAAACAGGCTCAAATTAATGGCGGTCGTAAAATACGAATTTTTGATCGGAGCTTTGAAAGCTTTCTACTCAATATTTTGTGCTGATATTTTACTGGTATGTATTTCGAGAAACGCAGTTTCAGAAAACTGAAAAAAAATCGACCCCCAATGTTCCCTCGAAGTGCCCCTTTAAGAAAGGCGATTTCTATTTCGTGAAATAGTAGATAGACATTATGAAGCACTTAAACTCCAGCAAATTTCTTGACATCTTGAACAGCAATATACAGACTACCTGACAAATATTCTACCTACCAATTCAAAGCTGCTTTTTAAGCGTTCAAATGTCATGTGCAATTGCCTGATCTATTCGAATATGCGCCACCACCACCACTCCCAATCCCCATCTCTTGCTTGTAAATATTTAAATTTCAGATTTTTTTACTTACTCTACATCATAAGTATCGTTCGTGACGTTGAGAGCGATTTTCAATTTTTCCGTTTACTATGAAAAACTAGATTCATATTAATCTGAATCATAGATAAATAATAAAAAAAAGAAGAATACGATCAATAATAAGATTATAATGATAGGAAATAATCTGAATGATAAGATGAATATGAATCTAGCTTTTCATATCTCCGAGGATGGTTGTGAAACAGTGTATTTTTTGGAACCTGTATATCGATCCCATGCAACAAATGTGATTACCTAAATGTCACGTACCAGAATGGGATCAACAAAGTCTGGTAATGGGTGCGCTCCAAGCTGCGGAATAAGACTGATGCTTCCAGCTAGTACAACCAGCACTGGGATGAATACAAAAAGAATGTACGGGTGTTTCACAATAAATGTTGGATATCTAGGAAGAAATTTAAGTTGATGTAGGCCATTTTGGTGGAACGTGGTGACTTAGCTTTTATTATTATTTATCATATAGTTATGGGTGTTTGACCATAAACTAAAACACTCTTATTTTCTATATTTTACACTAGTGAAGATGTGAAAGTAGCTACTAGTGAAGATTTGAAAAAATATGCCACTCAGTAGCGGACCTACCGTAAGTCATAATAAATTACCACAGCTCATTCTAGGATATATTTACATTTTAAAATACCTTCAAAGCAACTTCATTGGTTAGATTTTATTCTTTTGAAATTCATAACCTATGACATTGTTATAAAGTTATTTTGCATTTTAAATTGAGCTGCTATAATTTATTTTGACTTACCCTAGATCGGCCACTGATGCCACTCGTGAAAAACGCGGGATTTATATGTAATTTGTTTGCTTGTTCCGATTTCTGACCATAAAATAAAAAGAACATCACAAGTTGGCGCGAGGATATGAATATTATTTTCTTGTGCTGTTTTCACCACTCGAAAATTATGTTCACATTTTTGCGCCACCGTGTAATATAGCGTAATGCGGGCAAAACGAGACACTTAAGGAGTCTAAACGGAAGAAAAATCAGCTTGTAAGATATTTAAAGAGTTTTTTTTGACGTCTGAGCATTCTATGAGGTCAAAGCAAATATACGACAAAAAATGTCAATGCTGCATTAAATACTTTAGCCTCCATAAACGAAAAACCTAAGGTGGCTGTTGTTTCATTTTGTCCCACCAACTTGGGGCAAAACGAAGCAGATATGAACTAGAAACGTTATAACATATGAATTATATATTCAGACTGACAATAAAAGTAGTTAAAATTTAGCACTACATATTTAATTATCTTAAAATTTAAAATTATCTTAAAGTTTTTATTATACACAAATGTCACAGGTTGCACTAGTTGGAGTGACAAACGAACAACATTCTTCATGAAGCCATTCCATTCTTCTCCCGCCAATGACTCTGTCCAAAGTCCATCACACATTGGGCATTGGGCATTGTCCTCGGTTTCTACAGAAACTGCGTCAAGCTTGGCAACTTTACTTTTTCTCTCACATTTTTTGTTGGATTGGCGTTTTTTATTGCCCAATGGTTTCTTCTTAGGCGCCTTCGAATGTTCATCTTTTTGGTCACTGATATTGTCTATCAGAGACCGTTTATAAGGTGAACTTGTCACAACTTGAGACTCCTCCGATCAATTTGTCTTCTTCTCTGGGACGGATGGCACTTTTTGAATGTCGAAAAAGCTCACATTGGTTTGAGTTGTTGAGAGTTCATGCACAGTTGGTGGAATCAAAGCAGTCACAGATGACTCTGCACCTGGAATTGCTTCATGGTTACTGAAGGTGGGAACTATGTTGGGGTTTGTTGGTGGCTGGATATTTTCAGGAGCTTCACGAGGGTCGTCCAGAAATTCTGAATCAGGTAACACATCACGATTTAAAGGGACAATACCGGTGCACTTGAATCCTGAAATTGCATTTTCGACTGTTGCAGCTTTCAGATAAGCAGCATTGAACAACTCTCCCAGTTGATCAACTGTTATCCTTCTACCAGGATGATTTCTCAACCAGCTGGAGCATGCCGAATTGAATGCAGCTTTCACTGGCTAAAAAAAGCTTCTGTCGAGAGGCTGTAGCTTGTGTGATGTATGTGGAGGAAGGGAAACAATAATGACTATGCCATTCTCACGAGCATAATCAATGGTGGGGAGACTCTTTGCATGTGTTTTATGCTCTTCTATTGCAAAATCAACAGCAGTATGAATGATAGGCATCACAGATGTAGCATTAAAACATGTATGTGACATTGCACAAATATATAGTGTTTCCCATTGCACAAATAGTGCTTCAGAACCACACGTTATTTTTTTAAGACTGGCTCGATTTAAAATTCTCTATTAGTAAAATATATCAAAATTAAAATTAGCAAGTCTTCTTGACTAAGATCTAATATTGAGTAATTTAGTTGCAATAAATATTCTTGTTTTTCTGCATGTTATATGAAGGAATTAGCTACTTTTCGCTCGTGCCCAGACATTTTCTTCGGGCTTTTTTTCTCTGAAGAAAAACCTTGGTACGATGGAGGGAAATTTGTGGAAGCTGCGAATCACTGCGTGCTTCGGGTCGAGTGTTGCGTTGACAGATGACCTTGAGAATTCCAAATATTATGTTTCCAAGTCCAAGGGCAGTTGCCAATTCAAAGGCAATCTTGAAGTTCCTACACACACTTCTTTTTCGACTTTTTTCTAAACCGTAATTCGAGTATGAAGTGTATTTACCATAAACCGAATACTGACATAAACGCTAGTACTAATAAAAGTAGTATTTAATATTTATACAGGAATGGTTACTCGGTGGGAGACTGATTATTGTGATTCAGATGAATGTTTTAATTTTAAAACACCTATTGTACAGGTCCCCCTAATCCACAAGACTCGATGCCGCATTGTCGGTATGAGCAAAAAAGGCTGCGTAATATGTTATGTGGTATTGACTGGCAAATGATGTTGTATTGGTGGGGGGGGGGGGTAGTTTTGATTTCTATACCTGTAGGTAAAATGGTATAATCTAGCACTCCCATTATAGACAGCGGTGAGGGAAAAGATGAAATAGTTGCAGTACGTTACTGATTCAGCAGTGCTAGTAAAATACAAAAGTAGGAATAGTACACTAATATTCCGACGAGGGGCGCCTAATTTATTTTTGCACGTTGCAGCCTTTTTTCGTTGACTTTTGTATGTTACAATTTGATCCTCAAAACATGAGTTGGCAAATTCTATGGATTCACACGAATGTTGTGACGCACATTTCTGATTTTTTTTTTCAAATTTACTACATGACGGGCCCATTGTGCTGTGCATGCAGCTGTGTTTCATTACTACCATAAGCATTAGGGAAAAACTTTTCCGGCGAAATATTGTTCCAAATAAGTGGATTTGAGCACAGAAGGTGATTTTATTACAGACTTTTGTTAATATTAACTACAACAAGACAGAATTAGAAATTCCAAAGATCATGAAAATTTGATATGTCACATGACACATGATCCTGCCATTAATAATGACAATAACAACTGAAAAGGCTAGTCAGAAATTCAACTCAAATCGAGTCATGTCGAAATCAATTTATTTCACTACGATACACAAAAGAGACAGCAGAAACAAAGAGTAAAAACAATACAATAGATTGACTGGCAAGAAAACCCATGAAGAAACTAAAAACGCTCGCTGGCGCGTAAAGCAAAAAATCCCTCGCTCAATCATTTCCGTGTTCACCGTTTGTCTGGCTGAAGTGATGTAATTCGAGATCAAGCAAAGTACACAGTAGCGCAGACAGCTCGACGATTTAGTCCTGCTATGCAAATAGAGACACCAAGCTTTCAAATGGTTTTGATTTTGCAAAATATTTGGGAAGGAATCCTACCTTCGCAATTCCATTGCTCTCAAATCGTAGCTAGTGTTGCATACATGTTAGAAAGTTAATATAACGAAATCGACATCTTCTACGCTGTCGCATGTACGCAAACCTTCGGACTGTTATGTTATTCACGCTGATATGAAAGCTACTGTTTGAAACCAAATAAATTTTAAAACCGCAAAACGATACTGAGATTTCGTATATTGATATAATCCCATTGTAAGCAGTCGTTTGACTTTCGGTATCAACAAAAAGCTGTTATTATACAGTATCTAGATTTAGGTTAACACTTATATCGCATTTTAATATTTTAAAACATTGACGCAAGTACAGTATTAATCGATAATCTCATATTTGACCGCATTGTGACCGCCAATGTCAATGAAAGGTAACTTAATACTTAAGCGAGGTAAATTAATGTACACTCGAATGTACATCAAAACTCTTTGATTTATTGACATTTCATTTATGTAAACATCTTAGACCACGGTGTCTTAGCATATCCCTAACAGGTATGATACAAAACGGTTCACCGTTGGTTGTTACTCGACGTCTGACTTGGTATCTTTGCTTATTCTAAAATGCGTAATACGAGATCCTGCATGCCATACGTCCTTTAGTAATCATTTCATATACGTGCACGCATGAAGAAACCTATTGATCCCTCACTTTGTCACATGAATTTTCCCTCGCTATACATAACGATCGTAACATAACGGTTGTAAAACAAATGCAAAATTAAAATTAAAGGTCTTGTTTCGATGCTACAGTATAACAGAAACATCAAATGGTTGTAATGCTGAGAATTCTTTATTTAAACTAGAATAAAATATAATCCAAATTCATTTCGTTCATATCGTGCCCTTCTATCGATCATGTCTTAGTTTTCCTGATATAGACTTTCCTTATTTTATTCTCGATTTTCTAAACGAATTGACCGAAACTGAGCACCTTCAGTATTATTTCAATGTCCTAACGACACTAAATTTCCTACCATATAAATTCCATAAATAATAATATAAGGACACTTTTTTATATATTTAATGTGCTAAGTGCAAATAGACTATAAATTTGGCAATTGAATATTTACAAGAAACTACCAACCTTGGCGCGGGATTATCCTCAGTAGGCTCCAAGCAAGTATTTGATTCCGCATTGGACTCAATAATAACGTGATCGTCTTGCTTCGCAGCGATGTTTTCCTTCGTTGTCTGCGCGGTCACCAATTCACATTTTAGCCCTAAATTTGCTGTCATGTTGTATTTGATATTTACGGCTACTTGCCTACCTGATTTCTGAAGAAAAAATAAATAGATACATGTAGATCAGCACGAACGACAAGAATTCAATTACGTCATTGTATTGCGGACGCTGCAGCTTATATCCACTGAGCTGCATTATGTCTGGAGAAGGCACGCTAATCTTTTTCCAGTCAAACTTTTGAAACCAAAACATGCCTGACTTTTGGCGAATTTGAACTCATTTGAGGCAACATCTATAGATATAGTAGACCCTAGATAACGCATACCTAGCACAGGCGTCACATGCATGTATGATGAATCCAAGATGGCGTCGTCAACCGGGCAAAAAACTAAAGAGTCCTGTTGCGAAAAGCAGTTTTTTTTTACATTTTGGACGGTTTAATTAACTGATGCAGATGCCGTTTAACTGGACTTTTTTGAAAATAGATCATTATTGTGGAGGATTTGAACGTAAAATAAGAAAATTGGTCATGATTTTTACAAAATTATCGTTGGATAAAAATTTGTTTACAAATAACGTACGAGCTGAATGTAAAATGAACGAAAAATTTTTTATACTGTACGAGGATGCCGGGGCCCATTTAAAATATGATCTGACTTCACTGCCTTCACTTAGTTTATTTACCTTGATGTGCTCCACTTTGTTTCTATTTTCGTGCTTTTGCTTGTGAACTACTTGGAGCTGCTTGGTGTTCAATCTTGTTAAATTTGGCACATTGAACTATAAGTAAACTGGAACGATAAGTCAGGGGGGGGACATTGAAGCCAATTTGATTCAGTTTTTCTGAGTTATGAGTTGAAATACTAAACGTAAAAAATGGGTTGTATATCAAATGAAAGCTATTGAAAAGTTGTATTTGGTGTAAAAATTTTGAGAATTTCGGTGAAATACAAACACCTTAAACTTTGAAGGGAAATTTGCCGTATTTTGCAAAATTGCCGTTGCTTTCGTATTTTTAAGGCATTTCTTTTTTGTATAAAGTCTTGAATTTTTTATATTAAATGTAACTTTTTAATAGCTTCAATTTGGTATACGGTCTGATCTTTCGCGTTAAGTATATCGTCTCAAAACTCAGAAAGACTAACTTGACTTCAACCATTAATTGAACTTTGGTATTGAGTTAGCGTTCCAGTTGTATTATAGTTCACTGGTTTGGCCTCAGTGAGGCGGATATGTGAAAAATTTTAGGTCAATAGTTCCCGTTCAGGTTAAAAGCCCCAAATTTTCATGATGTTTTTAGTTTCACAAGCCTAATAGACATTTGCAGTGGGGCCATCGGTATCTTGCTGCTAACCCTTAATTTTCAGGTTTGTTTAGAATGGCGGCTATCGAAACCGGAAGTAGAAAATCTCTCTAGCGGAAGTAATATTATTTCACATTTGAAGCTCGAAAAATCAAAGATTCGTGCTTCTTTATTCTTTTAAAGTGTTTTCAGGTAAACTATTGATACTTTTAGCTTATTAATAGGATTTCATGGACTTTATTTTGCCACCATAAGCTGATTTAAAATGAAGTTAGTTAGAGTTATACACCGTGACCGAAGTGTTTATGCGATATATGACTAACTTATATCATTATTTGATGAGTTTACAAGTAAGAAACAATAGCTTTATTGTGATTACGCTCAAGTGATTACGCTTCAGTTTTCAGTTAACTGATGAACACATTATTGCTTTTAATTCGCTTTGGGACCATCATTCCCTTTGACCACATTTAATTCAGGAAAGGAGGAGCAATGTAATGCATCAACTATTTCAATTCCCAATAATGCATGTAAATTGTGATTTGGTTTCGGGAGCTGTATGCAGGGTTGCCAGATCCCTGCATTTTTGAGGCCAAATCTTCAACAATGCTCTTTGTTTTTCTTTGTACTTGGCTTTTGTTTTCTTTGTTTACTTGACTACACTAATGACGATTTGGCCTCAAAAATGCAGTGATCTGGCAACCCTGGCTGTATGTTGAAGGTTGAAGCCGGACTGGCCAGCTGTAGTTCAGTGATGTGTGCAATGATTTTGTAGTGTTGGATCAGCTCTTTGAACTTTCAACAAAATGCAGAAAGCTGAAATAGGTTTGAACTAAGTTAAGATTTCACTTAGAAATTATTTAAAGCAAGAAGATTATGGTCAGGAATGCCAACTAGATTTGTTTATGCATGGTCGTTTTAACGACGATTATAATGTTGATAAAACCAAATTATCTAAGCTAGCGAAAGTGTGTTTATAAATTTGCGAACTGCAACGTTGTGTTTCAGTGAAATATGTTGACTATTGTGTGTTCATAATCACCAGTTGTAGTTGTGTTGTTAAAAAATGTTGGAAAATTATATATTGTTTACTTTTTGTAGTTTAATAACAATTTTCGGGTTGAATAACAATCTGTATTAATCAACCGTGTTTAGAGGTTGATATGTATTAATCAACCGTGTTTAGAGGTTGATATGTATTAATCAACCTCATGAATGCATATATTAGGTTGATTAATACATACCAACGCTGTATTCAGGTGCGTTATTTCAGCCCCGCACTCCCCTGGAGGTATTCAAAAACCGCCCCCAGCTTTCAGACACTTATCACGGAGTTGATTCACATAATAAAAGCTAGAAAAACACAATAGAAACTGAATCAATAATGATATAGTTGCGTTTATTGAGAGAACAAGAAGAATTGGCCGTCCACTTTGTTTTCCATGTTTGGAACCCTGTGAGTGAGTACAAGATATTTATCTATTAACTGAGTTAACCCTATAAAACTGAAAAAAATGAAAGAAAGTATAAATCAGTAACACTAAACGTGATAACTGATCAAGTTTTCAAGTTCGTATTATTTACAGACGCTTTCTCAAAATATGGAGTCAAGTTATGTATAAATTCTTAAAATTCTCTTTTCTAGAGTTTTTGATGAAAAATTGCTGCGACTTCATATAAATTAACATTGTGTAAGCTCTAATTTTAATTCATGGGTTAGCAAATCATATATTAATTAAACAAGAAAACTGCTTCATTATCGCAGTTAAAAAGAAGTCGTTTCTCGCGGAGGAGTTCCCCCCAAATTGGGCATGCAATTACAATGGGAAATAGTTCCTGCCATGCAATGCTTATGCCAGGCGAGCCTAATTGTTGCTTGGCATGCCGGCAGGTCCCCTGAAACCACTAAAGTTTGAAAATCCATACATAGCTTGTTGATCCATTAAGTTTACTGCACGAGTGCTAACTGTGAATGCTGATGCCAGTGATACGATCCCGCATAATATGCGCAATTACCCTGCGCTGAAATGGGCGTTATCATTGGTTTATTCCCGTGGACGCCTAAGGAGGTTTTACATGCCTATGCAATAACACGAGCTTTTCACGTGAAAGGCATGCAGCTAAACCGAAGTTTTGACATTCAGCTATTATTATAACTTGATAAAACAATGCGCGATTATCTCCTTGACGTAGTCGGAAGGAGCTATCTTTTCGCACGTTTAACATAAAAGCTTACCTTCAGCACGTTGTCTCATAAACTTAAATTTATATAAGCTATAAGTATAGGTAATCATGTGATCGTGAGTACCATTTGGGATTAATAGTACGAGTGATGTTTGGAAATTTTGCCAAAATTGAATGAGCCGCCTTATTTGTTTATTAGCCGTATTGAAATCGATATTATTGACTTCGATATTATTGACTTCTATCTTATTGACTTCGATATTATTGACTTCTATCCATCTATTACCGAGAATTTACTGAATAAAGCAATCAACCATGCGAAGCAATATACAGAAATATCAGATAGTGATATAGACATCATCATGCACACAAAACGAACGTTAGTATTCAACAATGGAGATCCTTGGAAGAAAAAAGATAATGGTAGCGGCTTCGATGTAACGATGGGAAGTCTGGATGGTGCCGAGACGTGCGAATTGGTGGTATGCTACATGTTATCATTATTACAACAAAGATATGGCAATTCTTTTGGTTTGTACAGAGACGACGGCCTTGGAACTTTCGCACTCAGCCCTAAGCAAGCAGAGAAAATCAAGCAAGAAATCTGTGGAATTTTTCAAGAAAATCACCTAAGAATAACAATTGAAGTTAACAAAAAAGTGGTCGACTATTTGGACGTAACCATGGATTTATCTACGCGGCTATACAGACCATACATGAAACCCAATAACACCCTACAATACATCAATGTTAAGTCTAACCACCCACCTGCAATTTTGAAGAACATCCCCGAGGGAATTAACAAAAGATTATCTGAGATCTCATCCAACAAAGAAGTTTTTGATCAGGCTGCCCCACCCTACCAGAAAGCATTGAATGAAAGTGGGTACGCATTCAGTTTGCATTACCTGAAACCCCAGTCAAGAAGAGTGGAAAAGAGAAAAAGGAGAAGAAACATTATATGGTTTAATCCGCCGTACGACCATAATGTTAAAACTAGTATCGGGAAAGAATTTCTTAAGATTTTAGCAAGATGTTTTCCACCTGGCAATACATTGCACAAGATCCTGGACAGGAACACCATAAAGCTTTCTTATAGCTGCATGCCGAGTATGAAAGTAGATGAGATGATGAAAAACTCTGCAACTGGCCTAAGAATGCAACCTGCCCATTAAATGGTGAATGCCTACGCAACGACATTGTGTACCAGGCGACCGTGACCTGCGGAGAGACCTCTGAATCGTACGTCGGTATAACGGCGACAAGCTTCAAGGCACGTCTCGCAAACCACAAAGCATCATTTAAATCCAAAGAGAAAAGAAACGCAACCGAGCTTAGCAAACACATCTGGGATCTAAAAGAGCGTGACTTGGATTACGCAATTAAGTGGAAAGTGCTATGTAAAGCCCCGCATTATTCAAATAAAACAAAGAAATGTCATTTATGCTTAGCTGAAAAATTCTTTATTTTATGTAAACAAAACACTGCTTCCTTGAACAAGAAAAGCGAGCTGTTAAGTAAATGCAGACACAAAGACAAATTTTTATTGAACTCAAGTTAGTCATGCTTTGTCATGAATAGTTTTAGCAATTTTAATGAGAGTACAATATACAATGTTAGTAATTTTAATTAGACCAACGTGTACATATTAAGAGCTGTAATGTTTTTAGAGTTATATTACAACTTGGCATTGCACTGAGGAATGCAGGTCTGACCTGTACGAAACAGAACTGTATGCTACCCAAGTGAGAGTCCGTGTTTGATTTAATTTATAATATACATTGCTCTACCACAAGTATTGAGCATTTTTGGCGAAGCCGAGGCGAATACCGTACCGTCTTATAAAGCCCGTTTTCCACTAGCGATTTTTTTCGCGCGAATCGACTTTTTTCGCCGTTGCGCATGCGCATTTTTCACTAACCGTGTTCGCCGAGGCGAACAAAAACCCAGCAAGACCCTGACCGCAGCGAAAAAACGAGTTCGAACGAGTTCTACTTTTTCGCGGCGAAAAAAGGCGTAGCCAATCAGATTTCAGAAAAAAAGCATTTAATTCACCTTGAAAAATATAAAAGATGGCGGATCAACTGAGTGTTCAAGGAAGCAATGATGAACCTATCGACAACGAGGAAGCTAGTTTCGAATTCGACAAAGAAATGTTCATTGAAGAAGTACGGAAATACAGATGTCTATGGGATATCAATTCGGAATCGTACAAAAACAGGCCTATCAAGCAAAATGCCTGGGGCAAGATTGCCGCCGTATTTAACAAAGATGGTAAGTGTTTAGCGTCTTTAGCTCACTTTCCTTCCCCTATATGTCAAAATAAATCTTTCCATTTATAAGTATACGACAGCTGAACTGTAAACATTTATATTATCACGTACAGTACATATGTATTTTATAAATTCCTTAATTTTTTTAGTCGAGTACTTGCAGCGGCAACTGAAAAACTTAAAAGATAATCTGAAAAAATGCCTGGACAAAAGGCAACGTATGACAAGGTCTGGTGCAGCGGCTTCATCACTGCCACAGTGTAAATACTTTCATCAAATGAAGTTTCTGCATGAGAAAACTGCAAATCCATCAAATGAAGTTTCTGCATGAGAAAACTGCAAATCTACCCACTGAAAGTAATATTAGTCACCCAGCCCAACAAGTTACAATGCCAACACCAGCTGATACCTGTGAACCTGCAAATCAAATACCATGTGATAGTGCTACCAAGCGAAAACTGAGCCAGTGAGTTGCTCTGCCCTCACAGCAGTCGTCATAAGTCACGCCAAGATGCCATTGATATGGCTATTCTAAAGCAATTGGAGACAACAGATAACACCTTGAATAAATCACTTGGAAAGCAAGAGACTGATGATGAAGTATCTCACTATTGCAAAAGTTTAATTCCTACTCAGCGGTATTAAGGCATGGGTCCACTATTTGGCTGACGGAAAATTAGGCAATACAAAAATCGTAATTTCTCAGTTGTTATGTCATAAACGATGATGAAACTTGGGACAAATATTAATCATATGTTAAGGCAGAGAATGTTTGTCATAGTTGCCATGGTTACTGTCACATGACCAAGTTTGAGCAGGTTAATTAACAGGGAAGAGTCTACGCTTTTCCTTGTTAAGGAAGCTGGTTTTAAATAACCACCTTGTGAAACTGGTGTAGTTAGATAGATGAACTACCGAGGAATGCCAAGCTAACTTTACATGATTGTTAACATTTTTATATCGGCCTTAAAAACAGATTAATTATGTTTAGAGGCCTTAATATCGTTTTTAACTCATTTTTTTTAGTGTTTTGACGAACTAATAGACAGTTGTAAAGTTAGTTCAATGAAATATACAAGGTTTTAAACTTATTTCTTTGTTAAATTCATTTTTATATTGTCTCGTCGCAACACTCAAGTGGATAGTATATTAATTTCTGAAAGCTTATTGAATTTGGCGACCATTTTGGAATTTTAGCCCGTGGACTTATCGAGAGTCGGCGTGCGGTTTTCCCCATTAACGTTATCTCCATGGCAACAACATGGACGCTAAAATCTTTAAAGACTTTAAATTTTACCCTTTTTTATGGCAAAAATAATAAAAATCTCGAGATCAAAAGATTTAATTTGGGTAAAATTTACTCATTTATATTAGAAAAAGCCTTAAGAATCTATAATTTATTCATTTTAGGGCTCAAATGTTTTACTTAAATGCACGATTAACGATAATAAAATTCGAGACATCGTGCTAGGACAATGTGAAAATTTATAAAATAATACACTGAATGATCGGGGATTATTATACAAACATTCAACAGACTATATGGTATAACGTACATGCTTCTAATAAATACATAAAAAAGATAATTCTCAAATGCAGTCGAAATAACAAAACACATTTGTTTATGAATTGTAACAACTTATAATTTTGCGGGAAATTTAAAATCTACTTAAAATCTACTATAGGAAAAGTGTATCAGAGGCTAGCTGTAAAAATGTGAAATTGTGTAGAATGTTTGGGACTTTTCTCAGTCCAGATACATGTGGGTTTGCAAAAATTGCAGCACTAGAAATCGAGAAAGAAGTAAAAAATGCAGTTAAGGGAAATGGTGCACCTTCCAGTGACAACACAACCAAACTAAAACAAGAGCAGTACAATCAGTTCAATGCTTATTTCAATAACAGTGAAGGTGGCAAGAATAGATTTGAAATAAGTTTTCTCAAGTACAACATAAACGTCCTGAGGTTAAAAACTGCTGTTGGGAAGTGGAACTACCAAAAATCTGCAGAGAAAAAACAGTATTTAGAAACATTTTCTCTAAAGCAATGGCAAAAATTGTCACACCAAAAAAAGGCTGAACACTGTTTGGCTAACTGTAGGGGGTGTGCACTCCGATATGCTACTGTTCTAGCATTCTTTCCTGTGAAGTCGCGCTTCTTACAAGGTCGATGCAGAAAATCTAATCCTATATTACATGCTCGAAATCAGGCTGAAAAATTGAAATCGCCTACTATTAAACCAAAACAAAGTGAAGTAAAACATTCAGCCAAGGCAATATATCAAGTCCTGTCAACACCGTTTGAAAATACATTTGGTACGACCTTTGCCCAGGCTTTGGCTGCTATCCCTGAACTGGATTTGCAAACAGGAAACAACAAGGAAAACGAGAAAGAGAAAAAAAAACAAAGGAGAGGCCAATACAGGAAAGCAAAAGAAAACATTGAGCAACAAATGAAAGACACTGCATTTTTGAGGTAAGTTAAGCATATACACAAGCAGGTGAACAAGGACAATAATTCTGCTATCTGTAATGAAAACCATGTTAATCAATATATTAAACTGTAGGAAAATTAACCCATCAAGTTCTAACATGTCTAAATAGTGTGCCTATACTTTACTATTTTATTCTGTCTGACACCAGACAATATCATTCGTCAAGTCGAGAGTTCACTTAATGCAGGATAGCTGGGCTATCATCAGATTCTTCTATTTATAACCATGCACCTGGTGTACTTTATTACTTAACTTGTTAAGTAGAATGCTGATTTCAGCTTCATGATTAAATAAAGAGGCCATACAATTATTTATTTATTTATTGTGCTTCGCTTCCAAACATCATACAATAATTACATTATAGAAGCTGGGATACCACAACAGCTTAACACCAATTACAGTGGGCCCTTTACAAAATATCAGTACAAATATAGAAACAGAAATAATTAACAATTTTTCGCCGAAGGCCGGGTGATTATCGTTGAGTAGGACGAAGACAAAGTCGATGTTTTCATTTAACAATAACCACCGAGCCTGAGGCGAATAATTGTTTTAGTATGATTTATTTTAGTATGATTTTAGTATGAATTACTTCACTCTACAATGTATACATGCCATTATTTTACCTGAAAAGAATAAAGCAATTGTGGTCTGGTTTTAAAGCAGACCTTGGTCATTACTCAGCTCTCACAATATTTTCATATTAATTGCAATTAGCTTTTTGTATAGCTCCTTCCTTAAAATCATGTCAATATTGCATGCTGCTAAAATCATATATACATAATATGCATGAAAAAAGTGTGATAGAATATCCCAAACAACCTAGTACATAAATAAGAGTCATCAAGGAGAAATGTGAAACCCAAATATTTTTTCTTGGGCAAAGTTAGATTATATGGTACTGGTCAATCAGTAAAGATTGACTTTACTGATTGACCAGTAAACACCAAAATCAAAACTACCTATAACGCGAATAAAGCCGAAACCAACAGAAACACCACAGCCAAAACCAACTGAAACACTAATGCCAAAATCAAGCTCTGAGCCGAACAGTAAAAATGTGGACATTTACCCATTGAAAACCCGACTGGCAAAAGGAGTGGCAGTTGTACTGGGAAATGTCGAGGAGGTACAAAAGCTTGATCGAAAGAGATGTAAACTTAAAAATGTGTTAAAATCCAAATACCAGATAGGAAAGCAAGAAGCTATAGAAGATTATGAGTGTGTTTTAGCTCCAGTGAAGAGCAAAGTTTTGGCAGAACAGAGAAAAGCAAAAAAGCAGCTTGACAGCTGGGAGAAAGCTTACTACAAAGAGAACCACAAGGCTGCAACTTATGAAGTGATGAATGGGGATAAGGTAGCATCAGTGCTGCTAAAAAAATTAAATATGCCAGTGCCCTACTTAAAGAGTGGAAAATAACCTTGTAACTTTAGCTGCTCTTTGTAGCAGGAGTAACAATGATTACTGTATGCAAAATTGGGTACATTTTGTATGACTTTATTCAGTTGAAAGCTACCACATGAGCTCATTAGCTGAATAGTTATTCTTTATAACTGGTGGTTTATTTACCATTGAGCATGTAAATTATTGTTTGCTTCACTTGAGGTGGCCAAGAACACTTATACTGTATTAAATGCTCGCACGCAAGTTCGTAAATAAATCGTCTATACAGTTAACAGTATGACTGTAAAATAGTAAATATAGCTAGCTTTCGTACCTTCTTTCGTGGTTTGATTGCAGTAGAACCATATAATTCCACGCACGCCGAAGCACGCTACATAAAAGCGCCAAACGCTGTGTACATCGGCAATTCCAGCTAACACAAATCCATAAACCTTTAGTTGTACCAAAACCCAGCAGTTAATCACATTTACAACACCCAGCGTCGAAAAATATTACTCAAATAT
This sequence comes from Muricea muricata, assembly GCA_963855995.1. Taxonomy (NCBI): domain Eukaryota; kingdom Metazoa; phylum Cnidaria; class Anthozoa; order Malacalcyonacea; family Plexauridae; genus Muricea; species Muricea muricata. The sequence goes on from OY979716.1 coordinate 4,325,082, forward strand.
CATATAAATAAGTATTTAACACTTAGACCACGTTGACATTTCGCTCGCGTCAAACTTTAACCGTCAAAATTACAAATTATTAACTAAATTAACGATATTGCGAAAGCAAACGCAGTTGTCACGAAAACTCCACGCAACACGCAAAAAACACGAGACACCCATAAGCTCTCTGCTGGGGGTCAAATTCACTTTTTTGAGCCATGCCTTAATACCCCTGAGTATCATAAGAGGTCTTGAAGTGAAGAAAAAGAGATTAGCTATGATTAAGATAAGTCAGCTATTATTTGACATTGAATTTGAAGAATGAAAAGCTTACACTAATGCTTGTTTTTTCCACATGTATATAATTATTATATATATATATATATATATATATATATATATATATATATATATATATATATATATATATATATATATATATATATATATATATATATATATATATATATATATATATATATACATATATATATATATATATATACATATTTATATAATTGTTTGATTTGTTGTAAATGAATGTAACACTGTTTTAAATTGTTAGTTTGGATATTTTCTTTGTTCTTAATGTTTATGCATATAACAAATAGATCTAAAAATGTTTCAAAAATATTAAATTGTTTATTACATTCAGTCATATGTACACACTTAATTATTGCAAATAAACATTTTTCAAAAATATTAAATTATTTGGTCATATACATTAATTGTACATAGTGATACATAATTAAAATTGCTCAGTTTTTACTGTTTTAATAATCATGTAAATTGGAATTAAATTGGTCAATTTCATTGTTTTAAAATAAAGTCACAATTCTGGTGCATTTAACAACATATTTTTGTTTAACCATTTCAATAGGGTATAACATATTCACCCAAAGTTAAAGAGGGGTTACAGTCCATAATGTAAACAAATGCGTTGTTTACATTTGGAAATTCTATATTTGTAAAATATGATTTGCTAACTGAATATCAGACACTTTCTGGTTTGTCATCCTAGGCTTGTAAATGAATGTAAACCAGAGTTTCAATTCAAAAGGAGTTCGAAAAATGCAAAATTTGGACAATGTTTATATTGGGTAGCCCACCTTTGTTATGAGCAGAACCGATGCGCAGAACGGACTGTAACCCCTCTTTTAGATCATGTTAAAATGTTCACTACTTATTACATGCAGTACTCTACTTAATTCAATATTTCAATAATTTTCAATCACAAATTTTGGTATGGCCATCACCTGGTCTGCATTATTTAATGAGTCAAGGTCTTACATTAATCTGTCCAGGAAGGCATCATGGCGATTGCCTGTGCGACTTACTAATTCCCATTGCCATTCCACCACTCCCTCTGAAACAAAATATTCTTGATATCCCTCTCTGACTGATGCTGCATCTTTTGAGTAGTTGTTGGAACCAGTTTTGGAAATTGGTTGTAAACCCATGCCAGAGTTTGTTTCACTTCTCCAGTCCCCTGCTCTGAATCCTGATGGCCCTTCCTGGTCAATATAGTTTCTGGGACAGTATTTACTATTTGTTGAAGAATTAGTTACCATAAGAAAGTTGTGGAGAGCAACAACAGCTTTTGTTACCAATGTAACTTTTTGCACATTTGCCACTATGGGTCTACGGAATATCCTGAACCTACTGGCTGCTATCCCAAAAGCATTTTCGATCACTCTTCTTGCTCTGGACAAACGATAATTAAACACACGCTGATGGAGTGACAGGTTTTGGGTCGGGTATGGCTTCATCATGTGTGTTTTTAAGCCAAATGCATCATCAGCAACTAGCACATAGGGCATGACTTTCTCTGAGTTGGGTAGCTTGGTGGGACTTGGAACATTAAGTTTGTTATTTTCGATGGCATAACCCAAGTGACTGGATCCATAAACACTTCCATCACTTTGTCTTCCTATGTCCCCAATGTCTACTAAAGTGAACTGATACTTGGCATTACAGACAGCCATAAGAACAACGCTGAATGCCTTTTTGTAGTTGAAATATGCAGATCCTGAATTTGCTGGTGCCTGCATTAGAACATGCTTGCCATCTATGGCACCAATGCAGTTAGGAAAGTTCCAAAATTTCTCAAAGTCGTTCGAAATCGATTTCCATTCCTCTGGCGTAGACGGGTTCTTCAAGTAACCGTTTTCAATCAGTGTGTTCCAGAGCACTTCGCAAGTATCGTTTATAATTCTCCCCACAACAGCAGCACTCATCCTATAACTGGCAGCAATTGTAACTTGCGCGTCACCGGTAACGAGGCATCTTAGGCAAACACACAGTCGCTCGCTGGGGCTTATTGCCTCACGCATCTTCGTTGAAGCTCTTTTTAGCAGTGGTCCAATCCATGACAGAAGTTTTTCAAATGTTGTGGGTGACATGCGAAAACAGTGAAAAAATACTCTTCGTCATAAAGCATCAACTCTTTCACCAGAAGATGATATTCGCCCTTTTGTTCTCTCTCGGCATAAATACGTCGAACTGAAAACCTTTTTTTGTACTTTTCTAGTCGTTTTCTACGTCTTCTCAGCAACAGCAAACGAATAATGTTAATCTTAACTTTTAAAAGATGCCTGATGTTGACAGCCGCCATATTTATTTGCTGGCATTTAAAATTCGCGTCTCGCGCGCGATCGTAAAAAAAGTCGACAGGCGAAAAAATATAGCGGCGAAAAAAGTCGATTCGCGCGAAAAAAAATCGCTAGTGGAAAACGGGCCTTTATATATATATATATATATATATATATATATATATATATATATATATATATATATATATATATATATATATATATATATATATATATATATATATATATATATATATATATATATATATGTATATATATATATATATATATATATATATATATATATATATATATATATATATATATATATATATATATATATATATATATATATATATATATATATGTCGTGTGATAATTTCTCGTTTTCAAGAATAAAGAGTGCTCAATACAAGACACAATTGTAGAGCATATGATAATAATAATAATTTAATACAATTTTTCAATTGAATAAGTTGCTACTTTAAGTTTCATGCAACAAGCAATCTTATTCAGGCAACATTACTAATACGGTTGAGCTGTTACGTTATACTATTCGCATTATGTTTGCTGACGCGTGTTCGTTCGAACTTTTCACGAAATGCGTGCATGCGCGCAAATTTCACGCGGGACGATTCAAACGAACACGCGTCAGCAAACATAATGCGAATAGTATAACGTAACAGCTCAACCGTATTAGTAATGTTGCCTGAAGATTGCTTGTTGCATGAAACTTAAAGTAGCAACTTATTCAATTGAAAAATTGTATTAAATTATTATATATATATATATATATATATATATATATATATATATATATATATATATATATATATATATATATATATATATATATATATATATATATATATTATGTAATAATTCAATTGTAACACAGGTCTTAAAATGATAAATACAATGTTCTCCGTGTTTAGTTATATACCCTTTTCTGGAGATATGCTTCCTATCACAATAGAGTTTACGCATGAAAACATGTGCTATATATATATATATATATATATATATATATATATATATATATATATATATATATATATATATATATATATATATATATATATATATATATATATATGATTTATGTTTTTCTTGTAGCTGATCTATTATATACAATAATAACTAAATTTTCGGTCACTAACTGCGACCTTCTTCACAGTTAAAAATAAGTGGCAAGTAACTAGGAACGGGTCTTAAATAGCTGCAATTATGCAGATTTACATCATGTTCATAAGTAACACTCCGGGAACGTTTGGTCTTGTGCCCGGTTTATGCTCTGCCCACAGTGATTTCCAGCTTTGTTTGCTCTCCCCAATGTAGACGAAATCACAGGATTTACATTTAAATTTGTAAACAATGCCTTTGAGTTGAGATTTTAGCGGTCGATATTTCGGCTTTTGGAATACCTCACCCAAGGTTGTAACTGGCTTATACGCTGTCCTAACCTTAGCGCCAGCCAAAACTCTATTGACCATACGTAAGAGGCATTTCAGAAACGATTGATATGTAAACCCGTTTCTTGAGATATACAAACTTATGCATTAATTATTCACCGTCTTACCTTTCGTATGTTTTGTACGTACTTATCGATGAAGGCCTTGACTCCCAAGCTCAGTACGGAATACCTGATACTGTCCGGCACTTGTCACACCGGATGGCTGGTTAAGGCCAAGATCTTCATCATATCTTCGATGGTTCACCAATCTATAAAATTTATATCTGCAGCAAAGTGTTATATATGCTTAACTAAGTCTGGCGTAACGCAAGACTTTCTTTAAGCATCTTTTGACGCTTCTAACCATTCTCTCGTAAAACCCTCCCCACCAAGGGGATTTCTCCACAATATATCGCCATTTTATGTTCTTAGATGCGATAAGGTTTCTGATTTCTGGACCTTTAAACGTTTTCCCATTGTCTGAAGTGATCAGAGAGGGAATTCCACGTCTTCCAATCAATCGCTCTAAACTTCTCACGAAAGCTTCACTGGACATTTTTTTGGAACCAAATCCAAATGTACGGCTCTGCTACTTGCACATGTATACAAAGATATGTAAACTTTATGCATATCCTTTGATGAACTATATATGTCTTTCACGTACATCGGACCCGTGTAATCGACGCCGATCATGGAAAAGGCTAATTCGTTGCTTAGTCGGAACTCGGGCAATGGTGGTGCTTCTGGGTTTCCATAAGGTGGACCTTCTAATCTTCAACAATTAGTACATTTTGAAAGGATCTTTTTCACGACTTGACGACCTTTTGTGATTCAATATTTGGACCGGACCTGTGTCAGAGTTTCTCGAACACCATTGTGCATAACTTGGTTGTGACTTTGAAGAACAATTAATCTTGTAAAGGAGTGGTCACTCGGTAAGAGGATAGGGAATTTCGTATCGTAGGGAAGGGGCGATTCTTGTATTCGTCCGTGACATCGTATTATGTTCTCTTTATCTTCGAACAGATTAAGGAATCCTTTACTTTTCCGTAGTTTGCATGCTTGGACATTGGGTATTGAATATCTTTAATCAATTTCATCTCGGCACTGTTAATTTCGTCTTGGGTAAATGCTTTACACGTTTCTTAAGGTTATTAACGACGCGTAAGACATAAGCTGTCACTCGAAGCAGCCTTACAATGCTGCTGTATTTCGATGCATCCGGCAGCTCCATGATATTTGAAATATGTGTGGCATTAACAGTTGATGTAGTGACGCTTACTTGCGGAGACTTTAACTCTGGAACGTCTTCTTGGTAACTGCAGGGTTGAGATGGCCAATGTTCATTGGATTTTACTAAAAATTCTGGACCGTTCCACCACATTTTGTTTTCTACGAGCTGGGTTGCTGTTGTTCCACGGGATGCAATGTTAGCTGGGTTTTGTTTGGTAGGGACATACTTCCATAACTTGGAGGGAGCGAGTTTTCTTATCTCTTGCAATCGGTTTTCAACGAATTGTTTGTATTCCTTGTTCGAATTTCGTATCCAGCTAAGTACGACAGTGGAATCAGACCAATAAGTGGTTGAATTGATACTCTTAACCTCGCTCATAGCTTTCTTTACACTTTCTGTCAATCGAGATGCTAGAAGGCTTGATAATAATTCCAAACGCGGAATGGTCTGTTTCGACATTGGAGCAACTCTCGTTTTTGAAGCGATTAGATCACAATGAATCCCTTCTAAGTGTTCACATCGAAGATAAACGCATGCACCATAAGAACTTTCGGACGCATCTCCAAACGAGTGTAACTCAGTTGATTTAACTTCACTACCAAACAATTTGAGACAATAACATCTTCGAATACTCAAATGACTAGCTTCCTTCAGTTTCTCGATAATCTGGTCCCATTCTTCACAGAATTCATCATTGAGTGGTTCGTCCCAGTCGACCTTGCTCTTACACAGCTCTTGAAACATCTGTTTGAAACGAAGGGTGACTGGTGAAATAAGTCCTAGAGGGTCATAAATCTTTGCTGCAACGCTCAATATGCTTCTTTTCGTAATTACGTTTGTCTCAACGTTCTTTAAGGCAGCAGAGAAGATCATAATTAACGAGTCTGTTTAAGGATTCCATAACTGGCCTAGAACACGAGGATGGGAGTCAAGTTGCTGAGAATCAAAGGATGACTTAGAATATCCTTGATCTTCTTCTGTCGTTGGGCTTTGAGATTCGGACTGTTGATGAGGACTTTCTGATGAAAATTGCGAATCACTCTCGAACACCAACATTAATTCTTTACTGTTGCTCAACCACTTTCGCATGTTAAAACCACCTTCCAGTAGTCGGGTTTTGATCTTCTTTGCCAAGTTAGTGCTGACTCTGTGCTATCTGAACCAGACGAAAGATCATCCACGCAGAGGGATTTAAGGACTTTAGTGACAAAGGATGGGTCAATGGTGGAATATTGAGTAAGGTGCTGATGAAGCACAGCATTCAAGATCGCTGGACTGCATGTAAGACCAAACACTAAAAGGGCAAATCTTAAAGTTACGATGTTAGGGCTTTCGCTACGAATGTCATCGACCCAGAAGAAGCGTAATTAGTCTCGATGTTCTGGTGAGATAGCTATATTCAGGAACGCTTTTTCGATATCTGCGATCATCGCTACTTTATATGCACGGAATCGTATCAGAATATCGAAGATTAAGGTATTAAGAGACGGGCCAGTATGTAGACAGTCATTCAAACTAGTTCCAGGACCTTTTGCAGACGTATCGTACACAACACGCACTTTTGTCGCATTCTTGTCTTCGCGGACGACTTCACGATGTGGTAGATAGTAAACATTTCCAACTGGAACAAGGACATCATTTGCAGGTTCTACAACACCGGACCTTATTTGATCCTCTATTATGTTGTCATGCTCTTATAGAAGGTTGGTGTTGGTCTTTAGTCGAGATATCAAGGAACTTAGACGTCTCACAGAACTGGTATGGTTGTCAGGTAGTAGCGGATGTGTTTCTCGAAAGGGTAGTTTGACTTCATAATGTTTTCTGTTAAAGTTTATTTCTTCCATAAATTTGGACTCTGTGGTGAGCTCGGTTTTCTGAATTCCTAATGTCTCGAGATCCCAGAATTTTTCTAGTTGTTTCTGTAGATGATCAGTTGGGTTGGGCAGAACTGGTTCAGCATCAATGCGAAGAACATGTGTGGTGTTGAGGTTAGTTGTACAGACAGGTCTTCTCTGACGTTCTTGAATCACAGGGCCAGACAAAACCCAATCCCAATCTAGTGAGGACAGCTACAGGACCAGGTTTATTTCCCCGCTTGATTGTGCCAGTCACAAATTTCCAATAGTAGTCTGCGCCGATTAATATGTCTACTTCTACGTCATTGTCACCAGACAAAGTCGAACTATCAGCAAGATTTAAACCACAGAGATGTGGGTATTCCTCGAGAGCGATTTTAATTGATTGATTACTGATCGGACTACATATTGTAGGCACACTGTATGCTTCCATCATAATATCGTTTCCTTTAGTGTCTACGACTGCAAGCTGAACCTTATCACAGGCAAGCACTTTGGAGGCTTCATCACCAAAGGTCTTAACAAGCAGATTTTCTGATTCAACCGTCTCTACATTCAGGGTATTTCTCATTCTGTTCGATATGTAAAATCGCTGACTGCATGAGTCAAACACAATTCTAATCTTATGTTTTTGATCCATTACGCTACCAACTTTGCCAACCAAGCTCTGAGCAGTCTGTAGGAGAACTCCTGTATTACTCTCAACATACATGATAGATGCTTCAGTTTGGGTTCCCTGTGCAGTTTCTGATTTAGTTTCTGATTTGGGTTGGTTTTCTTGCGGATTGCTCACAGGGTTTTGTTGTTGTCCTAGCTTGCTACCCAGGGTATGGGGCTTATTGGCATTCTTCTCGCAGATTGATACATGATGATGACCACCACATTTTTGACATTTGTGCTGAGAGTCACAATACTTTATAATATGACCAGATTTCAGGCATAAGAAACATTTCCCCTTTTTCCTTAGGATTGCTCTACGGGCTGCTATATCCGTCACAATGGGACAGGATGCCGATGTATGTTGCTTCGAACAGTAACTACAGTATGGTACAGATGAAGGAGCTTTCCCAGAATACAATGTTGATGACGAGTAGGGCAGTTTCCCCTTATGGCGCACTCTATTTTCAAATGGCTTAGGAGAACTAGAGTCTGAGAGTGTGTTACATCTCTCTCTTGCTTCAAGTTCCAATTTGAATGTACATAACAGTTCAATGGCTGAGGCAGCATTGCCTTCAACTAAACTCTTCAGATAATTGAACTTATCAACTTTGGATAAACTGCAATTATTGTGAACTGCTGCTTGAAAATGGCTAAACTAGAATCTACTCCCAAAATGGCTGCCATGATTTGGGGTCTCCAGGGAACTTTCGCAATGTCAGCTTCGGTAATTTTGCTTTAACAATTGGGGTAGATGTGTTTACAGGGCTACTATTTGTCACAGTTTCTGAATTACTAGACGGTGAGCATGCTGCATTATTTCCAGGACTCAGAGCGTTATTTATTTTAACACAAGCTCGATTAATTGACTCACCGACTTCGCCAGCTTCGATTATTTCTTTATTGATGTCTTCATCTTTCGTTGACAACAATATCTTTTCGTCCATACTCTTGAGAACTTCTTTCTTATTTTTTAAAGTAACCTTGAGACTTTCCAACTTTTCACTTTCGTTCGTAGATCCGCTAAAATACTGCAGAATTTCGTTGGCGCTTTCGATAATTTTGCTCACGTAAGCACGATGTCCGATACGTTTTCGTATTGATTTTTCTTTCGACATTTTCAATCTATTTCTTTTTCTATTCGCTATCAAAGGACCATGTTGTAAAATAAGAACTGTACTCGTATAAAAATGATGAATAATGAATAATAAATCGAAAATTTACACAAAATATGAGAGATACAACAATACTTCCTCAAATCTCAACTCTATACTCGAATGTAAAAAACTAAAACATGTGTTTCACGTCTCGCGTGAATCACGCGAGACTGTCTTGTTCACGATAATTATACAATATCTGCACTCATATAATAAAACAAAATCTCATGATGAACAGCGTCAAATGCAGGTAATAAGTCCAGTAATAGAATCACATATTCATTGTTGTCAGTGGCTTCAATATGTTATTCTGAACTCGAATAAGTGCGGTTTCACAGCTGATTGGATCTAAACCGCACGATTTAGTTGAAATTTTCTTGGTGAGCATCGATTGTTCTTCAACATTATATATAGTTGGTAAGAGTTCATTCACCTTGCAATCAATAGCTACTTGTCTTCTCAATCTGTTTTAGATTAGGGAAAAATTACTAAAATATGACTGGCTAGTGAGGAGGGCTTTTTTTCTTAATTCAGGGGAAAAATTACTTGATCCTGATTGGCTGAGACGTTTCATCTTGTCAATTGGATCACAATATCAGAAGCATTCACAATAAGGAATCTTTTGAATAAATAAAGTTCTTTACGTAAAATATATTTGATTTTTCCAGTGTTTTAAATGACTTTCTAGCGATTTATGAGCAAAATATAGTGTATTTTTTATTGACATACAATTACATGCGTGCCCAATTTAAACTTGAATTTCGTATTCGAAGCGAAGCTCGCGTTTGTGGCGAGTTATCTTTACATAAATGTTACTCTGCATATGATTAACAAGTAATCACATTGGCTCCTCGTAAAATTAGAGTTTAATTTCACTTGTGTTTTCAAAGTCGTAAAACTGATAGGTATAAAATGGATCGTTTTTTAAGCTATTCAATATACTCGCAATTTGTGCTTTGTCAGATATAATACGCTCGACTGCGCTTCGCGTTTTAAGCCTGGTTTTCACTAGCGACATAAACATAAGCACAGTATATGCAATTAACAGTAGGGTCACTCAGCGGCGCAACCTATGTCTCCCAATTTTTATGCAATGAACTGGCCAGAATAATGGCGGAATAGCCAGTCCAGCGTTTCGATATGTCCAATACTGGCAATCTGACTCCGATGGAAAAATATACTTTCCGATGGTTCAGATGGATCCATCGGACAAACAAGTCCTCCGTCGGAGAAACATTTTTCCGATGGAAAATAAATGACGTCATGACTCATAGGAAGCAGATATCAGTTAAACTCAGATTGTCCGATGGATTCATCGGATCCATCGGACATGCGCGTTTACTATCGGACAAATAATTATCCGATGGACATTTAAAGCTTTATATTATAAATATGAATTGTGAGAATTGTTATTTGCATGCGTATCCATAAAGTGAATCCGTATCTAAGCATATTTACATTCATAAACGTTTATAGAAGTTTTTGCGCATGCTCAGGTTTTAGTAATGTACGTGGCCATAAACCCGTATCGTATGTATGTTTAGAACTAAACATGGATATACAAATGTAACTTGCATGTGTATTTATCTCTGCTTGACTCGTTCTCTTAAAAACCTCATATCAACGCATATTTACAAATTAGCTCTAAAATTTACGTTTAATTTCGTTGAATGCCGAATCCTCTGTTATTTTGAAGTATCAATACTTATTGTAATTTTTTTATAAGGATGTATGTTTATGCACACCTCGATTATATGTTTCTGATATATGTTCACCTTGTTCTTTGAAAAACCTACGTCAAAGTACCACTCACGTGCACAATTCCAAATATGACTTGCCCATGGCAACGTTATACTTAATTTGCCTCTGCATGCATGTGGGCATGAACTCGTACTGAAATTTGTTGAGAAATATAGCTACTTCAATAAGGTAGATGATAGATATATAGATAGCTAGACTGCCGCGTGTTTATACCTGTATTAGGCCTTATTACAAATAAGCTAAATAATGTATTTTCACAGAATCCCACATTAAACTTTTCAATCGCAAATATTTCTTACCAATGCTAGTTAATTGGCCCTGTGGATGTATACGTCGCGATAAACCAGTATTCTAAGTATTTTATAGAAAAATAGATATATATAAATGTTAATACTTGTATGTGTATTCATATGCGTTCGACTGGTTCTCTGAAAAACCCTTATCAAAGACAAAGTCTGATATTTACAAATTTGGCTCAATACTAGACAATAGTGTATTTGTTTCAATGGTAAATGTGCCGTTCTTTGAAACTTAATGTTAATTTATATCATATGGCTTCAGGATATACACCATATGTCTTGTAAATTGCTGCTGAAGGTGAATCGATTGTTTCGAAATATATAGTTTTCATAGTTTAAGCCTCATTATGCAAACTTTATTCGGAACAATTTTAGGTATGCTATGACTTACAAAAGCTTCATATTTTATAGCTGCAATGCTAAACTCATACTTTATAATATCAATTATTTAAATCACGCGGTGTTAAAATATCCCAAATTCGTTATTTTTACTTTATCCGTATGTATGAAATCAACCCATTTCGAAATTTTTTCAAAGAGGACACCGGCTTTTGCAGGTGTTGTGAGCGGCTTATTTCTTAATTAAGCTTTAATGCCCACGCATTGCCATGTAGCACTAGTTGACAGATTTTGAATATGTTTGTGTCGGCGGGACTTCATCAAAATTGATCTAGGTTTAACAATGTCGATACTCATCGCTTAATTTACTTTAAAGTCTTTATTATAGAATTGCGATGCTTTCATACATCTTTAAAACCATAAATGAAGTGACTACGGACTACCTCACATTTCTGGCCATGGTGAACCCGTCTAAGCATATTTACATGTATACATGTATAAATATAGCTAGTTAACAATATGCCTTGAATATGTATTTAGCTACGTTTGATTCGTTTGTGTTGGAAAGCTATGTTTAATAGGACTTTTGTTCAGGATTTAGTAATGTACGTGGCCATAAATGCGTATCGTATGTATGTTTAGAAACACAACTATATTAAATAATGTGACTTGCATATCTGCTTGTCTCGTAAAAAACCTCATATCAACGTATACTTACAAACTAGCATATGTTTTAATTCAGTAGTTCAATGCTCAATCCATAGTCATATGCTAAAACTATAATGGCCTTTCTCTTGGCAAAAGTCATCAAACACTTAAAGAATCACAAACAGCAATTGCTTCTGGGTATAAATGAAAATAGGCTGAGAATTCGACATAGGCTGAGAATTTGCACATGTTAATGCCTTCGTTTCCGAATTAACATTTTCAGCGCCATCAGATATTAACTCACTCGCGTTTATTGTCGAAGCTCCAACATCGTCACCGCAAACAAACATATGAACAATGTTAAAAACACTTGCTAAGGAGGTGAAGGAACGACACAAAATACTCATAACCCCAAAGTTTAACTGTCTTGAAAAACATGAAACATTGTCCAAAAATTTCGCCATCAATAACAAACGTAAAGACACTTACACCAAAGAGACTTCAACAGAGACAATTTCGAGTTGCTACAAATTGATTGGTCAATGCCATATGATGTTAAATTACCTACACCCACAACTGTTGTTACGTCAGTTTTTCAACCCGACAATTCTTTGTCCGACGGAAAACACGCTTGTCATCGGATCCATCGGACAATCTGACTTTCAAGAGGTTGCCACAATCACCAGTCAGGCCGATTGCACACATCCCTAATCGAATTAAACCCTGCTTGTCATGACATCATTTTTTCTCCATCGGATAACTCTTTGTCCGACGGAAAACACGCTTTTCCGATGGATCCATCGGACAATCTGACTTTCACGAGGTTGCCACAATCATGAGGCAGACCGTTTGCGCATATGTCTAATTGAATTAAACCCTTCTTGTTATGACGTCATTTTTTTCCATCGGATAACACTTTGTCCGACGGAAAACATGCACGCTTGTCCAATGGATCCATCGGATCCATCTGACAATCTGACTATGCCACAATTACTAGGCACGCCGCTTGCACACATCCCTAATTGAATTAAACCCTGCTTGTTATGACGACATTTTTTCTCCATCGGATAACTCTTTGTTCTATGGTAAACACCCTCTGTCCGATGGATCCATCGGGTCAATCGGACAATCTGGTTTTCATGAAGTTGGAGCACACGCGTCTGACATATTACATATTAGAGTTTTTATTTTCTACCTCATAGGTACTTAGATACTTTCACGAAAATAATCGTTTAGCATGCTTACTTGTATGTTACTAAGCTTACCGAATGTTGTATAGATTAAATAGCAATAGTATAGCAATAGTTTGTCACGTGACCTGTATTAAAAAACTCCATCAGATCCATCGTAAAACTTGTCCGATGGGATTCTCTATCGGACTCACATTGCCGGTATTGGACATCAATCGAAATGAGGACCTTCATCGCAACGTGGTTATTGCATTCTTGCCTATCTAAACCAATAGCGACGTTTTAGAAAAGTTAGCCGTTCGTGACTTAAACAATTGAGTAATCGAAGAATTGCTATTGGCGGATTTGGCAAAAACAAAATCCTCACGTGACAATGAAGGACCTTATTATAAACCTTCACCAACATAGACAATGAATTATGTTGTATTTCTAATGAGTTTCCAATGAGACGTTCTCTTATTCTATTTACTATGATCTGTCAATAAGACTTCATTATAATAATCATTTGTTGAGCTTGTAATAATCATTAGTAGAGCTCAAATTTTACATTTAACAAATAATCGCCGAAGGCGGCGAGGTGATTACATGTCTACACTCACTGAGGCGGGTATTGTTGAAGTAAAAATGTTAAGTATCATTCTAAAAAGAAATTTAATTGACATTTTAAAAATTTACACGTTCAATTGTTTACCATCATATTAACGCACGGCGATTGTTGGCGTGAGTAGTACAGTAAACAAACCTTCCTTCGTTAATATTTAGTATATCCTGAAAAAGTTTAAAGCATGTCTCTTCTATTCGTTTTTTTTGGATATCGTCTTCGCTAATTTGCTTAATTTCTCTTGAAGTTTGCAGCTTTAAAAAACTGGTGCCTGCCATTTTGTTTTCGCAAATGCTATAGTTATCTCCTGGTCATTTCCTATGGTCACCTCCCACGAAATGACTATCGCATGAATGAAAACAACAAGCGTCTAATCAGATTGCGGCTAATCATCAGCATTTTCACTAAAGATGTATAGTTTGAGGAGAAAATGTGGTATAATGCAATTTTAAGTCAATATAAACTGGAGGGCTAGCTTTAATCAAACATTCCTAGACTTGTTTGGAGGTATAGTCACTCATGTTTTAATTTGGCTTTAATCGGGATAAGATAGAATGATTTGTTTTGCTGTGTGAGGTTTTATGTGGAAAAACTGGTGACGACTTACATAGTTTGGCTTCCAGCTTTCAGTTGAAGGTAGACTTCCAAGTATTAATATTGGTCCAGTGTATGAGACAGAGGCAACGTTTAATCCTAATTGTCTATTTTACCTTCACCGGCAAGTAATCATTGCAAAATCTTTAATTAATGGTGTTGAAATTCCAGTTACTATGTTTACAGTATGCATACATTCGGTTATCCAAAAGTTCTACCGCAATATGATTTTTACCAGTTATTGATAAGACAATCAGTTGGTAAATTTTGACTTCACATGGTATGTAATAAATCTGTAAGAAATCGGTAAAAACTATTCTGGCCATTTTTTGTCATTTACTTGGAAAGGAAAATTTTTGGTTCAAATTTTGAAAGAATGACTAGCACGTGTGTATTAAGCGAGAACTATTCATATTCATTACTGAGTGCGCACTACATCAAGTGATACGCACAAACTCTAAATATGATGAAAATGTTAAAACTGTGAATTTTTGTTTATACGTGTTCACTTCTACAGAAATCGATTTTTACATCTACGTTTTTACAGACGTAACCGAAATTAATGTTTTCTTTACTTTCTACGGGCCGTCGGGTAACTTCTTATTTGATGTCATTGTAACAAAACTATCGGATACTATAAACTGGAAGAACATGGCCGATGTTCCGATAGAAAAATACAGAAAGTCGGGCATCAATATCAGGTAAGTACTTACTTATGGTGTAATCTTTTGGGACCGCGGTGATCAGGAGAGGACTGGGGACTTCATTCCTCACATTTTTTGACAGCGAATATAACTAAAATAGAAGTCAAACTCTTGCTCTCTTTCTCGCTATGGAATCTTCCCAAAGTTGAGGGTGTCCAATTATGTGCCACCAAAAGAAATTTTGTTTAATATTTTGTGAATCGAACGTAAACGTAATGTATATTTTTGGTGTTTCTTTAGGATATACGGAGGATGTCCTCAAGATCAAGACCTTAGTATAAAGGTTTGAATTTATTTTTATTTATAGGAAATAAATAAACAACGAAGTGACTTGTTTTGACCTCGATGTCTGTAATATTTCTACTGTTATTGTTCATATATGTAAAGAAAAACAGCATATATAACTGATCTATCATTCATTTCTGCCAAAGTAAATATCCTTGCTGCAACACTTTCCCATCAATAAATATTCAGTAACTTACTTAATCAACCATCGAAGTCAAAGTGTTGATTGCACAGAAGTTAAAACCGCGATATAAAAAATAGATATTGAAGAACGGAAATATCATTGAAGACGCACTTATGATCATGTGTTAAATAGGAGTAGTATACATGTGCATTCCCTACCGACTGTTTTTTGTGAATCTAAAGCCGATAATCCTCTTTTTTGTATAGTTAGTGGTACACTAATCTTGACTGGCCAGTTCGTGGTCACGTGGCTTAAGATAAATGCAGTTTATCCCTAAGGCGACTAGTGAAAAATTATTGCCCGCTCACAAACACAGAATTGTGCCGTAGAACAAATGTTAATATGAGACGTTCTCAAAAGTAAAAAAGAAAAGAAAAATGCCGAAAAAAAAGAGAAATGCATAAGCTTAAAAAGCTTAAGCATGCAGGTTTTTTGTTGATAAGTTTTTCATTCGTTAGGTACAGTTTTTGTCTTTTCCCGCTGGAAAACAAAACAAGACAAAAAGAATCCTGGGAAAAAAACTATTTCTCTTACTATTTGAACAAACAGTGGCAAAATTTTATGTTTTTGAAGATGAAAACTGAAAGCCCTATATCCATCATCCATACTTTCAGGTAGAGCAGAAATCACATGATTTTCCATTCGGAACGGCGGTTAAGGCCGAGGCAATGTTAAATACTAATCTCACGAAATATCAAGATTTTGTTTATACAAAAATTTCAATTGGGCTGTCTTAGAGAATGCACTCAAATGGTCGAAGACTGAAGAAAAACAGGTACCGTTATCAATGATTTTTTACACGCTATAAAAAGCTTAATTTGACGTGAATTGATATTTGACATATAAATGGATCTGATGTATTAGATCAAGGAGAGTTATAGTTTTAGGCCTAGATTTTGCTGCAAATTTCCGGCCAGTAAGACATTTTATAGTTAACTACTCGATAAATTAAACTCTACGGCAATGGAACGTATAAAACAGACCTAATAGTGTCTGAAAGTGTGTGTACGAAGCTTTTCTTTAAATCATTGTCGTTCACCCGTTCATAGTTACTTAAGTATGATATACTCAGGAAGAGAATTGTTACGAACTCTAAATCATATACATCGCGAATGACTTTTCATATTTTAGGGCGTCATTACAATTGATAAACAAGTAAAAGCTTTGCAAAAGCTTCAGGAGAGAGGGTATGTATTGTTACACATACAAACGGACATGAATAATATACACAAAGATATACATACTATATATACAATTGTATATACACGCGCTCTGCTTATATAGCTATTTCAAATTATACATTGTGAGACTTCGGTGATTCGAACTTCATTAAGTAAAATTTTTCGATGTTTCCCACTACTAAAAATTGGTTCCGAATCGTTTTGCAAGTTACCGGTGGTTAAAAACAACTTACTAATTTAACTTTTAAGAACATAAATTTTTCTATAAAAATATCGATCGAATATAATATGAATTCTTAATGTGTTTTAATTTTTTTCTAACTTACCCTGTACAGATACAGTATTGTCTATAGTAGAATAATAAAAACGGACCTAATTCTACATTAAATATGTCAATATCTTTGAATCTGCAAAGTATTAACAATACATTGGTCTAAATTGTTTATAATTTAGAGTAAGAAAGAGTGTACTAAGTCTTTAATTTCGTTTCATTTCATAAATTGTAGAATTAGTGTACGAGGCCATGCTGTATTTTGGGATGTCCTTGTGTGGGGTGTACAACCATGGGTTGCCAATCTGATAAAGGATCAACTAATTGACGCCATGAATAGAAATTATGACAGTGTTAACGTAACTAAGGGAAAGTAAGAAATGCGTATTAAAATCCATTAGAGATATCTGATGGTAAAACATATTTCTCTGCATGTGTTTTTTATTACCCTTGCTTTTTAAGGCCTTCTGTTGCAATTCCTGCATCATTATATATAAGGTTGTCCTACAGGCACCTTAAACCTTAAGCATGAGCACGCAAGGTACAATGCTACAGTGAAAATTTTAGTTATCTGAAGTCAATAATAACTCAAACTCTGAAGAAGGCTTGAAATACCAAGTAGAATTAAGCTCAATAAGAAAGTATTTCATGAACTTTTATTCGAAGAACGATTTACAATATATATCAATGTCTTTATATATACGTATGTATAATATGTATGGGTTGTCATAAGAGGATCGAGGCAGTATGAGTTTTATCGCTCTTAGGACGATATGCCCTTATTCGTTGCCCTTATCCTTGACTTTATATCGTCCAATATCCACCTACTTATTTTTTTTTCATATTTACAGTAAAACATTGGGACGTAAACAACGACAATCTCCATGGTGATTTCTACGAGACAAAATTACAAAATGCAAATATTGCAATGGATATGTTCAGAAAGGTTCATTCAATTGATCCTGATGTTAAGCTTTTCTTGAATGATTCAGGGGCGGATCTAGGGTAGTTTCCGTAGTTTCCGGAAACTACTGAGAAAATTCAACGAGAAATTTTAATCACCACTGTCAGTTTAAGAATCTCCACAAAAATAAATATAATACAGAATATTCTTCTCAAATATTGTATTTCTAGCCATTTTTTGAACGATTTTTTAAAAATTTCGCGCAAATTTTGCTGCTTTTCATCTTTTTTTCCTGCTGGGAAACTGGGAACTAGTAATAGAATTGGGAAACACTCGCGTTTATAAGGAAACTATTAGGAAACTACTGAGGTTTCCATGTATGGCGATTGGAAACTACTGCGTCAGCAAGATTTGCCTTTGGAAACTACTGCGTCAGCAAGATTCATTTGGAAACTACTGAGCCTCGAGCTCAGATTGGTCGGAAACTACTGAGGAAACTACCGAGAAAAGTATAAATACCCAAGCCTACCACCCTGCGTCCTCTGTTTTGTTAGATGTGATCTACTACACTCGCTTGAAACAGAACGCTAGCGCACGCTAGTTATAATAAGTGTGATTTCAGTGATTTTGATCGATCTACGTTCGAAATACCCAAAAGAATACTAGTGCTTTTTCTGATAAATTCGAGTTACGATCATTTTGCGCGAATATTAATTAATTTAATACAGTTCACGATGGAAGTTCAAACTCCACGCGGTCAACCGATATTTGCTAAGGAAGATTGTTCGCCTTTGGATATTGGTGTGGTACTTAACGATGTTAAGACGTTTTCTGATGCTGAAAAGCTTCACTTCATAGAGAATGTATGGACTCCTCGTGACGATCTTTTGTTTGAATTCCCGTCTACAGTAGAATCGGGAAAAAAGAGGAAATTTCAACGGTCTTGGTTTCAACAATATTCTTGGCTGGCCTATTCGAAGTATTTAGACGGTGCCTTTTGTTTACCCTGTGTATTGTTCGGCCGTGGTGCAACAGTCGACAAACTCATGAAGTCTCCAATCACATGCTGGACCTCAGCAACTAGTCGCTTTAACAAACATTCTAGTGGAAAATGTGAAACCCACAATACTGCTGTACTGGCACAAGACAACTTTGTGAGGGTTATGAGACGTGAAGCAGTTCCTGTTAATGAGCAATTAGACACACTATTGCGGCAACAAATTGAAACTAACCGCAACATCCTATCGTCCCTTTTCAAAACTGTTATTCTTTGTGGTCGAAACAACATTGCTCTTCGAGGTCACCGAGATGATGGTCCTACAACCTCAAACTCCAAAGGAAATTTCAAGAGTTTACTGCATTTCAGAGTTGACAGTGGTGATGAAACTCTGCAACAACATCTTTCTAATGCTCCTCGAAATGCAACGTATACGTCTAAGACAGTCCAAAATGAGATGATTACAACTATTGGCAGATACATTTTGGATAAGCTGTCAGGAGAAGTAAAAGAAAGCAAATATTTCAGCATTTTGGCAGATGAGGCTGCAGACATATCCAACAAAGAAAATCTGTCTGTTGTATTACGATTTGTGGATGCTTCTAAATCCATCCGTGAGGAATTTGTTGGTTATTATCATTGTATTGAGGGTACAACTGGAGAGACTATAAAAACAATGATTTTGAAAGTTGTATCTGATTTGGGACTGTCAATGGATGACTGCCGTGGACAGTGTTATGATGGTGCTGGAAATATGGCTGGCCAGTACAATGGAGCTGCTGCTCTTATCAAGGAACAACATCAAAAGGCTATATTTGTTCATTGTATGAATCATCGCTTGAACCTCTGCATTGCTGACACCTGCTCGTTGCCACTGGTTAGAAACACATTGGGCATTATAAGAAAGCTGTCAGACTTCTTTAGTAGACAGATTTAGATCGAGGACGTCGACGTTAAGACGACGTGAAAATGGCGTGGACCCGCGAAATTACACTTCCGGTTTCGTCTAGGACGTCGTCCACGTTCTGAACAGGACGTGAATCCAGTAGTTTTCACGTCGTGTTGAGAACGTCAAAGTTTTGTGTGTTTGTGTTTAAAAAATTTGACTGTAGGCATCCCAAAATCATTCTATTTTGTTGTCCATGTATTGCTTACTAATCCTAGGTAATTATTTTTTGTAACGACAAGGTTGTTTCTTAGTATTTTGGCAGGTTTTGGACGTACCGGTTTCTGACAAACACTTTTGCCGCCATAGAAAAACAACAAAATCACAAGCAATGTTAAACTCTTCAGTACTGCTAGCATTCTTTATCAAAAGAGGTATTCAAGGACAGGGAGACGTAAAATAGTATAAAAAGTGTTCATAAACTAGGAAAGGTGTAAATAAACAAAAATTAACACACTAAAATAAGTTAAAACTCGTTCATTTCTAGCCGCGTTGTTACAAGAATGTAAAAAAGTACAAAACATAAAAATGCCGTTTTCAGCCAATAAAACCATTGAAAGTCTTTTTAAATGTTATCAAGATAATCGCTGACATGTTATATTATACTGAAAAAACACACAGACCTGACTGAATCACTAATAACTGTATGATTTACCTGTAAAAATTACCTGCAGCTTTTGTTTTTTTCCGAAAAATGCGATGAAGTTCACCTCTTCAAAACAACAAAATATTCTGAGTTTATTCCTTTAAAACTTCATGACTGTTCAGACACAATCTTCGGAAACACTGGGCCGGTCTGAGAAAGCTTTTCCTTGCCTATATATTGACAACTGATTGAAATATCCAACGAAATAAACAGGCGGGATGAAAACACAAAAACACTTGCAAAAAGACAAATCTGACGTTCTAGATTAAACCGGAAGTAGAAGTCAGTTGTTTGATTACGTCATTTTCACGTCGTCTTAGACGTCGACGTCCTCGATCTAAATCTATCTAGTAACTCTCCAATGCGACAGCAATACCTGATTAAGAAAGTTAAGGCCCAGATTCCTCAAAGCAACCACCATGTGCTCATCAATGTTTGTAGGACCAGATGGGTTGCACGTATAGATGGTATGGACAGAATTGTCGAGTTGCTGTTTTCAGTTGTCTCTACCTTGGAAGACATCTCACTAAATAGAGACTCCTTTGGTAACCAGGAATGGAACCGCACCAGCCGGGATGATGCCCAAGCCTTGGTAAATGCTATTAATTTTAGCTTCATCATCACTGTTGTTGTTGTCAAGCCCAACTTGGACTTGTCCAGAACCCTGACAGTCAAGTTTCAGAGGAAAGAAATTGATCTTTTGAAAGCAAAAGATGAGATTGAAAGGTTGAAGTCTACATTGATAGACATACAAGATCATATTGATGAAAGGCATCATTCACTATACACAGAAGCAGTTGAATTAGCAGGGAGTGTTCAAATTGATCCAACAATGCCAAGCATAGTTAACAGACAAATTCATCGGGCCAATGCTCCAGCTGCAGGACCAGAGCAGTATTACAAGATAAATTTGACAAGAGTGTTCTTGGACCATGCAATTCAACAACTTGACATCAGATTTCAAGATCAAGTACATATTTGCTATAAAGGATTGTCAATAATTCCATCAAGTTTGCTTGAACATCCCCAGGATTGGAAAAATAATGTGAGAGAATTTTGTGAGAGCTACAATCAAGACATACCAAACATTGCTGGCTTAGAAGCAGAATTAATCTTGTGGGAAAGATTGTGGAATGAAAAGAAAGCAAAAGAAGAAGATATCGCTGACAGACTAAGTAGTGCCTTAAAATTCATTGACAAAGAATGCTTTGTAAATATTTTTGCTATTCTACAAGTATTGGCAACTATTCCAATTTCATCCTCAAGTTGTGAGAGATCTATTTCAACTCTTCGAAACCTAAAAAACTACTTGAGGAACACAATGAGCCATGATAGACTCAATGGATTAGCACTCATGCACACTCATGCAGAGATTGAGCTGGATCTCAATGAACTCATTGATTTATTTGCAAACCTACACCCCAGAAGAATGAGGATGGCAAATATATTGGAAGATTAGATATATACATTGCTTTGGTAACAAATTTACTAGCTGTTTCTAGAGTACTTGTGAGTTATGAACTGTCTGGATTTTTTAATCCTTAAACTGACAGGGAACAGTACAGAGACACAAAAGCTGGTAACAATTTGCTACACATGTATTTGCTTCCCTTTATTTGCTGACATTTTTTCTCATGGACTCTGTGTTGTTATGTGCATTCCTTCCTGTTCTGTACTTTTATTGATTGTTGATCCTTGCTGTCTACCAGGAAAATATCAGGTATACATTTTACACCATACAGCTACATACATAATCTTTGTTTTACTCACAATAAAGTTTAATAATCTTTTTGGTAACAGATTTTAAAGTGATTGCTGGTTCCAAGACTAAGAATACAGATATTATGTTGCAGATTTACCAGAATATATAAATCTTAAGAGATCAATGAAAATTCCAGGTAAATACAGTGTACATTGATATAATGTTATTTCCATTAGTAGCACACTAAAAAAATGTTGATCTTTTTTTAGCCAGTTCAGGTGATGTGTAAGAAAAGTGTACTGTACAGTATTTTGAGTAAAGAGCAAGTTTAGAGTCCTTCAGGTATAAATTAAATTTTAATTAAGAATTTAAATTAAGTTTTAATTATAATGGTGTTTATTTTTTATGTACTTATTATTCATTTTATCATCTTTTAGATTACTTGTTTTTGTTGTTATTAATGATTTTTAAAAGAATCAGACTGAGATGTCAGGTATAACTTTGTGTAGTTCATACTGTTAATCAGTATTTTTGTAGTTGCAATGAATTTTACTCATCTCTTGGCAGGCTGTGGTATTGAGGAGGTAGATGTTACAAAAACCAAGTGATAACTCTATTCAGTTCATATGCTGGTAATATTTGTCAACAATCTCCATTGAATAAGGGGCAAGTTTGTGATTTTTCTGATATAGTTTAGTCATCTTTTTGGCAGGCTGTGGTATTGAGGTGGTGGATGTTGCAAAAACCAAGAGATAACTGTATTCAGTTCATATGCTGGTAACGTTTGTCAACAATCTCCATTAAATAAAGGGCAAGTTTGGAATTTTTCTGGTATAAATCAGTTGTACTTATTCAGTGATCTATTTATCATGTTACGTATTCACCATTTGAATACCATGCTTGTGGTGCTCAAAGTTGTAATAATTATTGTGTGTTCTAATTCATGGTCTCTTTTTTCTTCAGACTTTCTTTGTGTCATTTTTAATCCTGCTGGCTCATGAAATGAAAAAAGGGAAGTAGCATTTTTGTCTTTAAAGGTGGCAAAGGAGTTTTTATCCAAATTTGTTTTTTTCTTTCTTCTGAAGTTGTTGATGATCAGATCCAGCTACCATGATACCTTATATCTGATGTCACTCTCCCCATAACCTCAAGTACAGTATGTATATATTTCCAACACTCAAATCCATTGCATACTTACTCAAACACTACAGTAGTTCAACAGGAATGAATTTATACTGATTGATCGTTTTGGTATATAGAGACACATGAATCGATCATTTGCGTGGTCGTGTGTGGCAAATGTTGTTAATGAAGATATAGATTTATCTTCTACTGTAATTAAGGTATTGTTGTTTCAATGAATACTTTTTTGTTTTATGTGGGGTCGGGAAAATGTCCTCCAGGGGGGGGGGGGGTTAATGTTACAATAAAAAATTGGAAACTACTGAGGAAAAAAGCTAGATCCGCCCCTGTTTAAATATAGTGCTGAAAACCAGCCACAGAACAGTGGTAAGTTGTTACCTCGTACAAGCATAGCTAAAAGGAGAAAGTCCTCAAATTGAATACGTTAAACAACTTATACAACTCGAAGAAAATAAAAACAGCCTACAAACATACAAACGTAGAATACAGAATTACACATTAATAAGAATTGTTATTGTTGGAAATGATAATCAAACTGAAGGTCTAGAATCTAATGTCTCTTTTCTCCGGGGTTTACCAACTTGCTTAAAAAATGTTTGCATACAGTAGCTTGCATTATTTCGAAACTGGTTACAATTTTGTAACATTTTAATTTGATTCACCCAAACTCACCTTAAGTATTAACTCACCTAGCGCGACAGCAGATGTTTTTCTTAATTTCTCTTAACTCGCCCAACTCGCAAAGGTCAACATCAGTTCTTTTCCTTAACTCGCTCTAACTTGCCTTAACTTGCATAATCCCGCGGCAAGCTAAGGTAAATTTTTGTCCCACGGTAGGCCTACATTGCCATAGTTATAACCCTAAGACCTCATGTTGATTAAACATTTCGTTTCCTAAAATATGAATTACATTTTTTTTATTTGACAGGCTGTTAAAAATCAAGGTAAACGTTTCAGAATATGGGTGCTACTAGGATACATCCAAGGTAGAGAATGCTACGGAGATTTTGTGAAAGCAAGTGCGCCTAAAACGAAGAATGCTACTTGACCAAAGAAACGCAAACCATTGCATCAAAATCTTGATTTCTACATCGCGCTATAAGCGTCCACGGAATGATTTTTTTCTTAGCACGGACGGAAACACTCATATCCATATCTGGCACCCATTCTGATTAATACCATTAAATAAGCCATAAGTGAAGCAATGTTTATATTTTATTGAAATGGTTATTGCACGAGTATGTGCTATCAATGCATGAATTGGGTTCGTTCCCAGAGCGAAGTTTGTGTCAAGCATATCGATCAGTCAGCCAATAGTCAGTACGCTCAAATGTTTGTTAAAATCTCAAACCAGTGAAGTGCATAGCAATGTATTAACATGAAAAGAGCAATTCTGATAATTTGTTAACAGAACAGAAAATGCATCTTTCTTGTAGACTGATGTTTTTTTGAACGCGCAAAGCGGAAGTACGTGCGAATATGAAAACAATAAACTGCGCATCAACTAAAGCCCACAACCCCAACTGCAATGCGTACAAACATTTTGAGCTAAATTTCTCCTATGTGCACACATTAGATCCGCTGCTTCGCTTGCTAGTGTAATGCTCGCTTCTGTAGTAAGAACTGCATTGCAGGTGTCTTTATTTCACATCTGTAAGGTGTATGACTTGTATTGTCATAAAACCTAAAGAAATCGAAAGCTTATAAACCCAATAGATATATACGACTCCCAAAACAGACATGATTATATTTTCCCTTCTAGAATAATAAAATGACAAAATGGAAAAGACACAGTAGCCTAAATGGACGAGTCCAGTATACACACTTTTTTAAGCACCGTCATGATAAAGTTACTGAAGCTGGACTGCCAGTATGGATTACTGAGCTTTCTTAATACAATCATCCAGATGAAATGAAAAGGGCAGAAGGATACGAGGACGTTTTTCGACTCTATTTTAGTCATCCAGCAATCGAAGGAATATTAATATTGGGATATTGGGATAAAATGACTCTCCAGATTGATGCAGCGATTGCCACTGGCCCAAATGTTGTGGTATCTATAATCATTTTTACCTAATGAATAATTCCTTGAGTTACTCTTTGTTTATATGGACATTCTTATAAGGCCTGTTTGCATGAGCCTGGTCAAGCCGGGACTTTGCTTCACATACACTTTTTATGCATGTATTTTTACAATCCCGTTTATGCGGACCAGACCAGCGTGGCTCTGCCGGAGTCCCGCTTAAGCGAGCCGAGGTCCCCGATTGACCGGGCTCATATGAAGTGTCAAGCAGGCAAACTCGGCTAAGCCTGGACGAAAATCGTTGTGTTACTCGTCTGTATTTCGCATAAAAAGCATTTTGAAAGTCAGAACAAAGACAAAAACATGCTGTTGCCATGGAGATCGTTCGGATGCAAATGTCTTGTATTTGAAAAACAAAAATTCGTTATTTCTCTCCTATTGAACGATATTCACTGCACTGCACAGAATACACTGGTTGTATGCATATTTAGATCGCTTTTGTGGAATTTAATTTATTATACAGAGTAAAGAAAAAATGAAAATTAAGATATTTATTTTACATTTTAAAAGCTTTTATTCCAAAAACATTGATGTTGCAACAACACAATAGGAATAGAGGTGTGAAGCTACCAAATTGCTATAGTTATGCAAAGTTTGAAAAATTTCTGCCTGCTATTTGCCGAGATAGTCACCATTTGATAAATGTACTTTATTATTCGTGAGTAGATGACGTCAGAGACATCTAATTTGCATGTTTCAAAAAACATTAATATTTCTAAAACGAATCAAGATATCGAGAAGCTGAAAATGCCATTAAGGCTTGTATAGAAATGTTGTTCTGATGCGTTTAAAATCGAATCTAAGATTTTTCGTCGTAAGGGCACTTTACAGTAAATGGTACTCAGTTGAGAACATATGCAACAATATGACGCATTAGTGGGGAGGGGAATAACCGAGGAAAAACCTGAATAAGGGCTATCTCACTATTATGCGGATAAACCATTCATACATAGGTTACGGCACACTAGCCAGCCTCGTATAAATGCGAAAACAAATTGGTCTGACAAAAGCAGGCCAGCCCGGCTCGACCGGGCTTATATGAACAGGCTCTAATACTTATACTGTATGCTACATGGTGTATAAAAAATGAACGGCCGAATCGTTGGTTAAAATGTGAATCTCGAAACGAATAAAATTTCTACTTTATTTCTATATTCATTAGAAAATATATAGGCTGTTTCGTAAGTTCCATGTTATTTACACTAAAAAATGTTTTAGTAAGTGCTGTTGAAAAATTAAAAAAAAAACATGGAAGGCTAGAACTTACTTTAATTATGTTACAAACGTATAATAGCTCAACATAAGAACATACATACCTCATATCAAATACAACTTTTCAAAGAAGTGCTGCATTTTGTTCCCACTGTTACGTAGCATGTTGTATGTATTTGGTAATATTCATTACGTCAAACAGTTGACGAAAAAAGATGATTGCGGCCAGGAAAAGCCATATTCGAAATGATCTAAGCACTTCAACAATTACTTATTGTCTCGAAACACTTTTTAACAATGAAAACCCTTTTTGCAATATTATTTTTTTGGCGTGATGCTATGCAAACGAAGCCTTTAAGGGCAAGAGATCTTCAAAACTAGTGTTTTAAAGGAACTTAATATAGATGCTTCTACTGAATTCCTTTTTGTGTAATACAGACTGGAATACTTAAACGATCATTCACTGAAAAGAGGAAGGAAAGAGCTTTTAAATAAGCCCAACACAACTGCAAAAGCATATTTTACGTGAGATATAACCATATATATAGGAGGTCTCCGTTGTTTTTATACGCCCCGTAGATTAGTCTATAAAAATGACAGATACGAACGTTTTATTGTATGTTACAATAAGATAGATCAAATATGAAACTACCAAAGGTTATCCAGTTATTGTGTATACAATTTATTAAATTATGAATATGCACTTGTTGTAGCAAAATGAGGCAGGGCGGCGAATTCTTAATCTTTTGAAGAAGGAATTGTGGACAAACATGACATTGGACTTGTCAAGTAACCATCATACATTACGTGGTTTCCATGGAAATTATGAAGTTACTGTATTGAAAAATGGGAAAATGGTTAATAAAATATCTTTTGCTCTTCCAAAGACACGGAAAACCATGGAGATACATCTAAATATAACTGAAGGTAAGATTCAAATCTGTAATAACTGATAAATAAACCTCGCAGAAATATGGTGACATGGAGAGGTGGTTATGTCCATAATAACCTCGCTTGACTACAGAAAATTAGAAATGAAGCATATTTATTTAACAATGATTATGATATTTTTGTGAAAACGTAATCTCCATTTCTTTTCAGGATTTTCCCTCGATATATTTTAGATATCATTTGGTTAGGCAACAGTCTAATTTGCAATAATTGTTTTGCATATGCCACAACGTTTGGACTTGCCATGCTGATTTTTTCGTGCATGCAAAGTTTCATCAACTTTTTGTCTTCGAACAGCTGAAACGGGAGTATTATGCATATTCTTTAATAACAGGATTACACTCTTGCATGAAATGTAAAGTTGTAATTTTTTATCAAGTGTAAACTTTTACAGCATCTTGTATGATTTGAATTTGGGATAATAAATGTAACTATTTTCTCTACTGTGTGTATCTGAAAAATATTTTTTACCACTCTACTGTGTGTATCTGAAATATATTTTTTACCAGCTATGCAAATAGTATGGTATACTTGACTAACACATAATAGTTTATATAGAATTTAGCTACAAAGTATTAAAGAAACTTATTGTCCGTTCTGTTTAGTACAATATCCAATAGGAACTTTAAAATGTGGAATGATCCCCGATGAATTTTGCGATTACAATCATGTTATATTTTAAAATCAGTACAAATGACTTGTTTCAATAGTTCGAAACATATTTCACACTTCGATTAATCCCGAGTAAATTTGATCATATCAACAGGCCAAAACTTGCAGAATTGAGGTGGCTCCCTTCTCTCTTTTATCAAATGGAATGAATAGCAGTTGAGAAGCCACAATTTCGTTTCAATGCATGAAACGTGGATATAATACTATTTACGAGTCGTGAGAACTAAGTGCCCAGCGAGAGAGGAAGGAGATAGGGACTACGACAGGAGGTATTTTGGGGGGGATGTGGATCTTTTCTGGTGTAGCTAGCTCTGTTGAATTAAACTTGGTGCTGCTAGGTGTGCATAAAAATTTTAGTATATTCTTAGCATACACTGTAAAGAAGGTCAAATACCACCATCGCCAAATATCACCACGGCCATTATTAGGCTAAATGCTAACATCAGTGGCTGAAATGGTTGGAAGATGAAGAAGTTGACTTTGTTAGAGTGATTTCGTTTTATCTAAGCGAGGCGTTTGGCTCGGTTTCCTACGATATCTTGTGTCACTCTTGTGCCGAGCTATCGGAAAGTGAATTGTCCACTATACTAGAAGAAAAGGATGCAAAAAACAAAAAAAAACAACTAAAGTTACTTTAAACATATTTCGAGGCTACTTGGAAGAAAAAGGATTTAGGGAAGCCGAGCTTGACATCAAAAGTTAAACTCGCGAATGTAGCTATGTACACTGTAAAAACTGGTAGGTTAAAATAACCTATTTCTAGAGGTTACAACCAATGTTAAAGGGAAATGGCAACAAAATTTTTTATCGTCTCATTTGAAAGAGACTCCAAAACAATATATAGAAGTCTATTACAAAAGTCTTATATCTGCCTTATTTGGTGAAATATTTTGACTTGAAATCTTTAGTTGTCCGCCATCTTGGATATTTGTGGATATGCACGATACGTCACAACTGGGATCACGCGATTTTTTTTCTTACGACACAATGGTTAATATGCTCTCATAACCGCATGTACGGCAAGTATTTCGGATTTCAGCATGGACTGAGAAGATTTCCAACAATATTTGATGGTTGGTAGGTATTTAGGAGGATTCTCGACAGGCTTATCCCTGTTGTGACGTCACCAAAGCATTGTTAATGAGGTGAAAAATTAATCCAAGATGGCGGACAGTTTGTTGATTTAGGTGAGAATATCTCCCGAAGTAAAACAGATATACAAATTTTGCAATAGACTTCTATTTATTGTTTTAGAGTCTCT
Source organism: Muricea muricata (assembly GCA_963855995.1). NCBI lineage: Eukaryota > Metazoa > Cnidaria > Anthozoa > Malacalcyonacea > Plexauridae > Muricea > Muricea muricata. Next base: position 4,354,586 of record OY979716.1, read on the forward strand.
TTCAAATGAGACAATAAAATTTTTTATTGCCATTTCCCTTTAATAGATTGTTTTAACTAAGTGAATAGGTTAGAACCCATTTAAATAAGTTAAAATAACCTATTTTTGTTAGGTCATTTGATAAAACCTATGTAAATAGGTTAAACTAATATATATTATTTGGTCAAATTTTAGAGATTCGCTGTAACTAATAAAAATAGGTTGTTATAACCGATACTAAAAAAAGTTAAAATAACCTAATGATAGTGATTGAATGAACTCATGAACAAAGATGGATTGTTTTGACCTGTTCTTTTGGATATGAACTAAAATAACCCTGCACTTTGTAAATGACACATGCTATCCTTATAATATGTTATAGTGGATGATTCATGAACATAACTAATACGATAAGCCTGTATGTAATCAGCAGTGTTAACAGTTAAGTACAGCAAAACAGCTTTATAATTATATAGTGTTTATATTTGCAGTAGAATACCACAATAGGATCTGATATTAAGTTATATGACAGAGCAACGGAGTAAAATCGTTAAACTTATACGCAAATAGAGGTATAGATAAGCTGCGTCAGTCTATTTACAAACGCCTAATTGTTCAGATGACGTCACCGCTTCCTCTCACCGGGATCAGATTCACTACACGACCGCTTCTCATTGGTCAAACGGGTATTACTTGTCAAAAATTTGCATTCGTTTTGAATTCGAATGAGGTTTTACTTTACTCGGTAAAACGGGTTTTCTCTTGGTTCTTTGCTGCTTATTGCTAGCGTAAAAGAATTTGTTAACGTTTGTGTAAGTACTTAGTAAAATCTTGTTAAAATGTCGAGATGAATATCAAGAATGAATCGTCAAACGCCGATGTTTATAGCTTGGCTAAACGAGCGTGGATTAAGTGCGGCTGTGTCATGAGTTTCAAGGTAAGATACGAGATGACTTCCACACTATACTTTACATAGTAAAATTCTAATGCGCGCTTTAGCTATTCCTTAAGTGGTTTACTCCAAATCATTGAGTTTTTATATCTCCAACCACAGTTGCGGCAACAGCCACAAACGCCGGATAAAGCTAAGTTAGGAATATAAATGAAATGTATTGTTTTTGTATAGCATGCGTTATATGCATCGCGTGCGGAACTGTTTCTTACATGATATTTACTGACATCATTATGATTTTTTTAGGGTGACTCTAAAGTTTACGCTGCGACAAAAATCAAAGAACGATAAACATCATAATTATTTGCCACGGGATCACTTGAGGAAATGAACCCTTAAGCATTGCATGGTGGAAATATAAACTGTTCAAGTCGCACAACATAATTATTGCGGTCATCTGTTTACTATACCGTGGTATTATGTCTTTAATGCTGAATATATATCCAAAGGAACCAAGCGGTCACAGTAAGAGCATGAGTGGTCAAACTTTGCTAATTGTAGTAGAGAACTTTATTTCTAAATCCTAGGCTTTTTGTTGATATAAAGGCTATAGCTATGTTGGTAACGTCTTGTCTTAAATTCATGCACTTTAGACAATGATCGCAGGATATTAAGTATTTTTAGAAGTACAGATCGCTATGCAGTTCTCAGCTGGGCTGAGTTTGTAAGTATGATTATATATCGCATGGCTGTAACTATTAACTGGTGTAATTATTTTTAGAAAGGAAATACAATATTTTTACTAAACGTAACATATCCTTCAGTCTCTTTGTGTTTCACCTATATTTTTAAGTTATAACTAATAAACCTGATCTTATCGGTTAAATCAACCAAAATTATATTAGTTGAACTAACCCATATTTTAAATAACCTATTGGTTGAACTAACCTTGTTTTATTAGTTAAAATAACCATTAAATTCAGGTTATTTTTACCTATTTAACTAACCTATTTTAATTAGGTTGTCCTAAATAACCTATTTTAATCGGGTTGTCCTAGACCAACTCAAATAACCTATTTTTTGGATTGTTTTAACCTATCATTTTTTACAGTGTATGTCAAATTAAATAATACTTTTTTTAAGCTGTTATTATATACTTGGTACCCATAAAAATTTACTATATTAATCGGTAAATGATAAAACAATTATTGAACTCGGTTATCGCAAAATATCCTGATTTATCAGTGGCTCGCAGATCAATTATTTGCCTCTGCCTTCGGCATTGGCAAATAATTGATCAGCTCGCCACTGATAAATCACGATATTTTTCTCAGTCTCGTCCAATAATTGTATATTACTTGTTTCAAAAGCTACAATCTGATTCTCATTTTTCTCGTTGTTTGTTACATGTACATTTTCAGACGTCTTACTGTTTATGCGCAGATGCATGTACGCGTACGTACTTATTCTTCAACCTTTTTTTGTGGCACTGTAAACCTAACGTTAATTGAAGAAGCATTTTCACCCCGGCAAAACCAGGGGTAAAGTACTTAGGGCCTGTTTACATGAAGGTAGGGTGACCCTAGTAGAAGGGTTACCCTAGCAAACGGGTCAGAAAAAAGCGAGCGTTTACATGAAACAGGGTAACCCCACTGCTAGGGCTATGTTGTTTGGTAGGGTCACCCTATCTTAACGTGGTCGCTCAGCCGTTCATTTAAAAAATGATATTAACGTGCGAAGTTCTTGTGGTATGCTGTGTGATACTATGTCTGGCTAATTTTGTTGTTTCATTTCAGTGTTGTGACCATCTTTGTTTGTTTGACATTTACTGAAGGCGAATAACTCGACCCGCTTGACAGGGTAACCCTACCTGACGCGTTTACATGGCTTGTGTAAACAAAAAGATAGCCCTACTGCTAGGGTAACCCTATCTATTTGATAGGGTAACCCTACCGCTAGGGTAACCCTAGCGCGCATGTAAACGCTTCCTATAAAACATATTGTAGTAGGGTAACTCGCTTACTAGGGTAACCCTTCTGCTAGGGTCACCCTACCTCCATGTAAACAGGCCCTTAAAGTTATATTTGCATAGTGAAAGGTCGCACCCGTTCTGCATTTTCTATATATTATTAGAAATAGCAATCTGTTTGCTTATTGATACAGAATGGCCACATTCTGACAAACTAAAATGCAGGATAGATATTAACTAAATCTAACCCAATAGTACATTTACAATCGGTAGACTTTGTTTTGCTTCCAATGACAAGGGCAAGTTGCAAATGACCAACCTTACACACACAATTTCCGATTTACATCATCGCGTAATACAATTGAATAATCGCAGATGAAGCCAAATTCAACATGGTATGCAAATTTGCAACGAATTAGAATATTAATGATGTCCCTCATTTTTGGCCATGTGTGTAAATTTTCAAAACATCATTAGATTTACACAGCCAGTAACGCGCAAGTTGCAGCAAGTATGCTGCAGACTTGCTGCAGGTTGCGATCATCAAGCCGATATCAGGATGCGTTCGCATCGCTTGCTCCAGCTTGATGACAACAAGTCTGCTGCAAGTTGTCAACAGGCTTGCTGCAAATTGTGAACTGCAGGCTTGCTGCAAGTTGAGAACTGCAGGCTTGCTGCAAGTTGTCAATTACATATTAAGCAAAATCATTTAAAAACACAGGAAATAAATACATTGTTTTATTTTATTAGTCTTATAGCTAATACATTTGTCTTTTATTATGTAAACAATATAAAAATACAGTAGCATTAAAAAAACTACGGTTTATTGAAACTATTAAAACAAGTCTTTTATAAAACCTTTATTAAAAACCTTTAGGAAACATTTTAACATCAGATTAATCTAACATTGTAATCTGTTGTACCGCACACTGATTTTTAAGTCTATTAATTCCTCCGTATAAATGGTAATTAATACTTTCGTAAGATGATCAAGTCCAAGATTATCTGCATCAAATTTTTTCCCCTAAAATTATACAAAGAAATTTTAGCCTTTCTTGTATATTTACATGGTGAATACAATATACTTTTCAAGCTTGTGCAAACACCACGTAAATTCATTATTGCAGAGCTTTCGATCCGTAAGCCCGGATCTTCATCAGTATTATTAGCGCCGATGAAGATCCGAGCTTACGGATCGAAAGCTCTGCAATAATAAATTTACGTGGTGTTTCCACAAGCTTAAAAAGTAAATTTAACCTACAGCTACAGTTAATTCAGTGGAAAGTACTGTAAAGTATGAACCATTTCTAGCAGGGCATTTTATACTTTAGTCAAGTACAACGTTAATGACCAAGTAAAAATCGACTTTATTTGTACATCATCAAATAAAACTGCTTAAAAACAAAACAACAAAACTTTCGAACCAACCTGATTTCCTTTCTCAACAAGGTACTGTCTTTGAGCCATCCTTGTATACTTTTTAAATAAAGAACACGTTAAGGTGACAATTACCTTGTTGTGCCGTCGTGCCACAGCTTGGCCATTTTTCGTTTTCTTTCGTAGGATATTGTCATTTTTTAATGCGAAACACGACCTGTCATTTTCCCTATAAAAATCACAAAAAATTATGACTAAATTGTCAGTTTTCAGTCTGGATTCCAATCTATACAACAGCTAAAAACAATAGTTTAACTGTACCTCTTTTTTTCCCTTCAAACCAACCTTGAAACCAACTTTCAATCTTTCAAAGGCCTTGTCATCTTCTGTTTTAAAATGTTATTCTTGTTGTTGCTTGCCGTTTGCCAGAACCAAATTGGTTCTGTCGAATGACGAATACCAAATTTGATTTATAATGGTAATTGCACTGAGTGGAGTGCAATTTGGTCTGAAATCAAACGCGTGCTTACAAAATCGCACGACCGCGAAGCGGGAGTGCGATTTGTAATCACAAGTTTGATTTCAGACCAAAATTGCACGGCACGAAGTGCAATTTCCACTTTATTACATTCATTTTAAAATCTAAAACAAAACACACCTCCCGCCTTCCTTCAGGTTCTTCTTCGGCGCGGTAGCATAGCAACAAGCGAACAAAATCGAAGAACATATTTGTACAGGTATTTAACAAATGGAGAAGATAATGAACTTGTTTGTGCATAAAATCTTGGCCAAAGGAATAGCAAGGTTAGTTTAAACATTCTATCAGCTTTATTCGCGATTTAACAGGATTCAACAACGGATTTTTGAGCTAAAACATATTAAATTTATCTGGACTTACTTGTCGCCGCCATATTGCATTTCGAGCTTGTACTAGTTATTCAATGTTATTCACAAAGGTTTTATTTCTGTAATGCGTAGCATCGTTTGATTTGTTTGGCAACTTAGCCAGCGTTTTATCTGTTTTTCAGTGCTTGTGTACTAGCCTTTGACTGCCTGAGAAAATAGTATAGGTGATATGAAATTTGTTTATTTTGCTCTTTTGTCACCGTGATCAGATGTTTTTAAAATTTATTTGGTAAATTGAATGCATGCAGTTTGATTTGTTTTGTTGGCTAGACTCGGCAGCCATATGCAATTGGGACCAAAAAAGATGCGATTAATGAGCAGTTCTTTAATCGCACCCAAAATGATGCGATTTGGGGATTAATCGCACTATTTTTGACCAATCGAATGCTGGAAATACCATTGATTTCAAAATGAATGTAATAAACTTATTTATTTAGCTTCGCCACAAAGGCAGGGTCACCACAACAGCGTGAGCCAATTACTGTGGGCCCGTATTACCTAACCCCCCTGTAAACTTTCCTTGTGGGAGGAAACCGGAGTACCCGGAGAAAACCCACGACTTTCGGCAGAGCGTTAACTATACTCTTTTCACATGAGGACTGGGTTCGAGCCCACATTAAGATGAACCTTACTGGGGACCGAACTCAGAACCTCAGAGGTGAAAGGCAAGTGGTCTGACCACTACAGCACCGAAACCCCAAACGACTGGTTGTTAAATTGTTCTTTGTTACAAAAGTCAATCAAATTTCGTATTCGTAACAATTCGTCAATAACAAAAATAAGAATTCGAGTATAACGAACGCGGCGCCAAAGAGTAGAAACTGCAAAGAGAGAAATGTTCAGTCAAAAAAGGCGTAAGGCGATTTCGTGGGTGATTCGTCAGCATTCGTCAGTGATTCGTCATGGGCGCCATGTTCTTAGTCGGTGCCCCAAAAAGAGGTATTTCCCCCGGTATTAGCGACCAATTTCCTATATTCCTGGGAGGAAATACCTCTGTTTAGGGCACTAGCTAAGAACATGGCGCCCATGACGAATCACTGACGAATCACCAACGAATCGCCTTGCGCTTTTTCCTATCTACCTGTCTCTCTTTGTGGTCTCTACTCTTTGGCGGCCCTTTCATCCCGAAATGACCCGCATAAAGTCATACAGTAAGCACAAATTACGACGGAAATTTAAAGCAAAGAACGAAAAAATATTTGCTATATTTTCGATATTTTCAGCGCCGTTTTCATTTAAAATGTTAAGAACATTGAGTTGTTTTAGTTTGTCTTGCGTTAGTATTTTAAACATTTTCTTCCGTTTTTTCAGGGCTACATTTCAAATTGTTTTTACGCTAAAGACTAACGTTTGTTTCAATCAGTTTGTTTGCACCCATCAAATCTCTAAATCAAATCGGCGCTGATTTTTTAACCCTTACAGGCCTGCTTTGACAAGATTTGTTATTTGACAAGCAAAACAAGTTGTTTCAATAATTTGCAGCAAGTCTGAAAATATCATGTTGCAGCAAGTCTGGTTTTCACAGACTTGATGCAACTTGATGCGCTCAACAGACTTGGTGCAAGTTGCTACGACAGATTTGTCAAGACTTGTTATTCACAAGCTTGCAAGTCAGCAAATATCAAGTTGCAACAAATCTGCATGATTTTCGCAACTTGCATCGGCATTGATGCGTTCAACAGGCTTGCTGCAAGTTGTTCTATCAGACTTGTCAAGACTTGATATCCACAAGCTTGCTGCAAGTTGTTACAACAACTCACAGCAGGTCTGAAAATATCAATTTGCAGCAAGTCCAGTTTTCACAGACTTGCTGCAACATGATTAAGTCAACAGGCTTGCTGCAACTGGTTGACAGCTTGCAGCAAGCCGGTAAGATCCACAACTTGTAGCAATCTCTGGCAATTCTGGCTGTGTACCCGTTTAGCTTTGTCGAATCACAGAGTGCTAATTAGCACTGATGAAGATCCGAGCTTATACGGATCGAAAGCTCTGCAATAATAATTTTACGTGGTGTTTCCACAAAGCTTAGCCAGTATATTTTACTCACCATGCAAACGTACAAGAATTCGAAACTTATCCATTAAATTTCTTCCTATAGGATAACTAACATTTTTACTTAGACAATTAGTCGTTTCAGGCTCGCTGATTTCAAAGCTATATTCACTAATTATAACTAACCATACCAAATTGCCATTTAAAAGTATACACGAACTGTAAAATGTTTCCCCATAAAGATTCAATTTAAAAATATATATTGTACAGATCATGTCATTAAAATGGTACATTTATATTACGAAGCAGGGCCGTAGCAAGCTCGACAATTGGGGGGAGGGGACTGATATTCATGTATACGTGTTCACGCACCATAAAAACAATCGATTTCAAAAGAAATTAATTGTGCAGAACACGAATATATGAACATCCGCCCCCCCCCCCCCCATTGTCGAGCTTGCTACGGCCTTGCGAAATTTTGGAGAAAATTGCCAAATGACCGCTGAATACACTTAATTTGGTTGCATGCCGGAGCCTGGTTTCCATCACTTGAGTAAAAGCGGCTTATAATATAATATTGAAAACCATTTTTAAACAGTGTGAGCACACATTCACAACTCTATTAGCAACAAAAATATGCTTATTCAACGAAGATATGGTTATACCAACGAAAATATGCTTATATCTAATTTAAAATCACAATACAAAATAATAAATCAATGTAAATGTTTGTGAGCAAAGTCTAAATCAATTGTTGCTAAAAGTTTACTTTGTGAACTGAGAAAATATCAATTAAGTGTTTACATGCTTAAAGTCTCCGGCAAATTACCCCTTATAATTAATACATTTGAGGCAATAAGCCTACCTAATTATAAATATAACAAACAAAAAGTCATGAAAATTACTCTTTTGCAGGCTTTTAAAGTCTAAACCATTTGTATGCTGTGACCTACATAAAGGCTAACCTTCAAAATCAAGCGCTAGTGCCCTATGTTCGAATTAGAATGCTAATTTAACTCCCTGACTGCCCAGGAATGATCAGAACGTTATAATATAGCAGAGACGTTTTGTGCATATCTCAAATAAACGAAAGAGTTTAATCGCTTAATGCATAATTTATTGCAGTTCAAACAAATTAATAACAAAGCGCATTCACGCGAAGTTGAGTAAACTGAGATTCGCCACCATGTACTACAAATTGATTAAAATTTGTTCTGCTGAAATAACACTGAATAAACTCATTTGGGAAGCAAAGCAATAATATTCAAAAGTTCGGCCCTAGTGCTTGACTTCAAAGGGTAGCCTTTTTTGGGACACACTGTGAGGGCTTGACAGCTGTAATTGCTTCGAATTAATGGCATTATGCTACGTAAAAACACAAGGTCGTGTACACAAGGGTGATTTCAGGTAATTCAGTTATTCTAAATTTCTTGTGTGTATATGACGTTGTGTTTCAACGTAATCGTTAAATCGAGACAGCCAGATTTAGTAAGATTAGGGACTACATATTTTTGAGACAACCTGCAGAGCTTGCTGCTTAGCAAAATGTCATTTGTGGCAGCGTGCTTAAAGCTCTATAATGAGCGGCTTTTTTGAGATTCTGGTGATTCTTGTCATGCAGCATGAATATTCAACATATTGAATATTTTCTGCCACGAATGCATGGTTGTCTATAATAAACACATGCAAAACATGTTTTATCACGAAACAAGACAACCACACGTACCCATACATCGTTTCAAATAACTAAAACACGTCCGCATGCAACAGATAATAATCTGAGTATAATCTGAGTGTAAATAGTGTCTAGTGGATATGTGTTAAAAACAAATTATAACGGTCAAATATGAGCATATTTTCGTTGCTCATAGCGAATATATTAAAATATGCTTACATCCAATAAAAGAAACTTTGGACACGCCTGAAAAATTACATGTAAAGAGAACTTCAATGTTGATATTTTAATTACAATTGTTTGTCGTTAATACCTTATTATATTATAAAAGAAATAGAAAAACTCGTCTATATACTTTAAGTTGCGATAAATCATTCGGGTGATTGTTGACAGAACGTCACAGAAGTGTTTAAAATACTCAGCTTTTGTTTCATGTTTTACACGTTTAACTCGTGTTCTCCCAACATACCCTGATCATGCGTTATCACAACATAAAGCACGCGAACAAATACACAGTGACTTCAATTTTAGCCTGCCCCGCGCAAAGCGTTGTCGAAAAGCGTTGAAATCAACACATTTGGATTTGGTGTGCTGGAGGTTTATACGTATTAAATACCGTAGCTGAATAATGTTAAAAACAAGAAAACACAAATGTGCTGTTGTATTTGCGCTATCCGCGCTAACTGCAGCTATTATAGTGGACGCGAATTTTATTGCAGATTCTCTCACAAGGTCGTCAACTCAGGAGGTAAGTACAAATCTGTATATTTTTGTTCGAGAATATAGTATAATTTGTTTGAGCTAAAGGAAAATATGAAGAACTTCTTTAGAACGATGTTAACGCAGATTTACGAAAAATAGTATTTTCAAGTTTTAAACCAACAACCCGGTGAGCTGCTTAACCAGGCTCTGTGACCATGGTGTAGCCCAACCACAGGGTATATCAAAAACAGTTTATATACAGTTGGTAGATACTCGCTCAACTAACGGCTGGAAAAATTGGCGAGAAATTATCCCAAGAAGTTTAACACCCTCTGGTACATCTAGCACTAAAATTATTTAGAATTCTATCTTTCTTTGAGTAGGTAATGTGTTACTAAAAGATACTTTAAAAAACGGCTTGCGCACAAAAAGGAGTCAATAAACTCAATGTTTAAATTTTTTGGGTTGAACTTTTTGGATTACGCCACCGCATCTTAGCGCAGCAAAGATGTGTCCCTTTCGCAGCTTCTTGTTGTAGTTGTTTCTCATCGGTTTACTTCAGCGACTGCTTTGGTCTCAATTGAAATTTTTTATAATAACCGTTCATGCTTCTTTAGGCTCCTGCCAGTCCAGATATATTGCATAAACTATAACACCATTCTTTTCCATCTTTACACCTTCCACTTATCCTAATACTATTACACTGTAATTCGTACCAGTATCTTGACGCCTTTATGAAACACTATTTTTAACTTAATAATCGCATCATCAAGCCGGAATGAATAAAAACCCTATTCTCAAGCAAATATACTGTTTTCACCACAAGATAATAAAAATTCGTATCTTTGGCAAACCAAATGTGTAATGTTATAAAAACATGGAAAATATCTTAATGTGTATTTTGTTAATCTTACTGTCTGCCATGTAATTAAAGCATAGTTTCGTTGTTATAATGTTAAGTAATAACGTGAGCAACTTTTGAGAAGTGCGAGATTGCTTGCATTTAGCTGTGTCTTGACAGTTGATATAAACTAAAAAACTTGTGTGTTTTGGGGTGGGGTGATTTAGCGACATTTTTAACTTTTTGACACTTTGGTGTCCTGCGTAAATAATTGCGCAATTCTTTGGTGACTTGCACAATTTATCCATCTCAAAAATAACTGTCAATCAGTGTTGTCATTTTGCCTCCTAGTGCATGGACCCAAATATTAGGTCTAATTGAGTTTCACTCAATTAGCATTTCCTGCTATTGTTCTTTAGACAAAGCCTTGTCAATCATGAAATAATAATCCCACCCCTTTGGGTATGTATATGACATAAAGCCTCCCTCCTTGGTATATTACTCTTAAGAATTTCAATCTTATGATTTTCATGCTCTAAAGGTTTGTAGGCCTGTGATAAACGCAATTGTGTTTGATAGCGTAAACGCAAGGTTGTGCTTCGTACAACCTGGTAAACACTACAACCTACATACCTGCTGACATAGCAAGTATGTAGCATAGCATTTACTTTCTAGATAGTAGATTCCTCGTTGAGACGCTGGTTAAGAGAGCTATAGCTGGATTTTTAAATATAGCTAGTGCATGCTGAAACTAAATTCGTGGTCACGTGGCTTTGTATGCAATGTATCTCTAGGAAAATAAACATTTTTTTTATTTGTGCATGCCTTTTTTTTATTTGTGATGTTTTTTTATTTCCTGCAATTTGATTGGCTACAGAAGCGGGCGGCTTTTTACGATATCTTGACCGTGGTCCAAAAGTGTTATTTTTTTAAAACAGACCAAGGAGTGAGGTGATTGTTGAACTTGAATAAAAGTGTCTAAAACCCAAAAAACAATCTAACAAAATTAAAGATAGAAAATAGACTGAATTGACTTTAGCAGATGTCTTTTGAAGATTAAAACTTACTGAGAACAACGAAAAAAGGCGGCAGAATCTATAACAAAATTTTCTAAACAAAGCCGAGCAAAGCCGTACATATCATACACGAAACTCATCCAAAAGTATAAAGCACACATTGAAATAAACAGTGAAACATACAAGAACCCAGAAATAATATTGTTCAGAAATACTTTGTCTACTAACCTGCAGTTTAAGGTTAATTCCTGGACTTAAAATTTTAGTATTAAATGTTGTCAAAAGCTAAATCTGATTATCGCTGATCAAAAATCATATTTTCTGGGTAAAAACACATATTTCAACCATTTTTGTTTTGTATAATGAACGATAAAATAAAAAATCGTATTAACTTTACCTTTTTCATTGTCGTATTTAGTATAAAAACATCATTAGTACAGGAAATATAGTCGTCGTTATAGCTGTTTGTCAGCCGTGCTTGAATAAACATTGAAGTAAAGTAAGTTAAGTAACAAACTAGCTGATCTCAAAGCATGTTCGCAACACTGGATTTTTGTAAGAATTTAATCATGCATCACGCAAAAAAAAATAAAAACGTTATTTGCCGGTTTAGGTCGGTCCGTACGGAAAAATGTTTTGTCTCGGTCTCAAAAACGTCCCTAGGCCTTCGGCCTTGGACCGTTTTTGAGACCTCGACAAAATATTTTTCCAGTATTGACTTACTTAAAGTTAAAGTTAAAATTGACTTTGTTTTGGTTCGGTGATGTCTCAGGTTCGGTGATTACAAGCCTGTATTCACTTCGCTTGCGGCTCAGTGAATATAGGCTTGTAATCACCTCGCCTTCGGTGACTAATTGTTAAATAATCTTTATGTGCACCCCCCTGACCAAAGATTAAATATTAGTAAAGATGTGAAACTCCTATTCTTCGCGCGGTCCCTCGGTTTTCACCTGATACGTCATTTCCACGCGCCACGCTGCCCACGCAAGAAGCAAAAACAAGCGACACTCCTCGAGTTTCAATACAAAAGCATAGGGAAAACGTTGTTGCTGGCACGAAAACTTGCTTTTTTATGGAAACTACCGAACCTAGTGGCATTGTTGGTCAAAATATAGGTAAGTTGTTTATTTAGTGCAGAAAATAAGCACTGTCATGCTTTAACAACGTCTATTTTTATTTCGTAAAAGTGGGTTGACGGGTCGACCTCGAACAAAAATCGAGCTGGAACATGTGAACTGCATCGCTTTAATCCCCGGCAGAATGTTTTATCATGTCCAATTCTTGTTGAAAACTTGCAGGACATGTTGCTGTTTTAAATTTGTTCTCAATATGGCCTAACAGCATGGCCCAACAGCGCCATAATGTTCGAGAAAATGAGATTTGTTTTTAAAAAATTGCGTTTTTCCTATCTAACTCCTTATTAAATTTTCGACATTCGAGTGTTGCTTGTTTTTGTAACGAGCATGCGCAGTAACGCGTGGGACAGAAAACCGTGAGAGTTTCACACCTTTATTAATATTTAATCTTTGCCCTGGCTGTGCATTCAAAATGGCGGCATTTTCATCGGGATATAAAATATGACCAAAAATTCGCTTGAAAGTTACTAAATCGGTACATAATTGACCGAACTTGCTTGAATATTTGTTTCCGTCAATAGTATCTGTAGAAAGATTGTGGTGGAGGAAGATTTAGTGATTATTTGTGGAAGTATTATAGCGTTTTGGTTTTCGTAAGAGCGGGACTGTTTTCATGTCAGGACTCAGGATGTTTAAAAATATGCTTTTCAATGCAAAAAGTATCTCAAACATGGAGTTTCGGATAGTCTGATACGTTTTCCCACATGAAATGAAGATTGAAAAATTGAAGAAATTGAAAAATTTATACCTTATAGGTACCTCTGGTACGGTTTTGCCTGTATCTGTAGGAGTGGTGGACTTTAGGACATTAGCTCATTTATCTGTTATGGACTTTTTTTTGACCGGTGCTTAAGCAATCAGGCCTAAATAAAATTTTTTAGAGTACATTTTTATTGGGAAAAAGGACATTGCATTTAACTGGTACAAATGAAATGCATAAAAATTGTAAAATTGATTGCTTTCAGCGATTAATTGCTTCACCAGTTCACCTAGCACATGTGTTTCTATCAAGTAATAGTCCCTTTGTTCCTTTATTGCCAGAAAGTATTGATTGAATTTTCAAGAAGCCTAACTGTTTCTTGACATGTTGCAAAAGCATGAAGGTGTAAAATGTACTGTGCACAGCTCGCAGTTGTTCTGCAAATAATAAACAATTATTGGATTAGCTGAGTTATCTACTAACAAGTTGTTGAGTTATCTGCAGATTGCATGATAGTCACATTTATCTGCATGCAATTGGTAAGGGCCGTTAACTGGTATGGGCCATTGTTAATGTAAATTTGGTTTGTTTTTATTTTTGTCTGCAGTTATCTAATTGTTATTTAAAAATTTTGCCCTTTGCAGTAGCTGACAGAATGTCCACTTCTGGTACACATATGCAGGGTGAGCAGGGTGTACTAAACAGAAAACTTTTTCAATACAAGTAAAAAATTGTGAAAAAGAATAGAATTATAGAATTTGTACAGGTATGCAGTAGCACTATGTATCATACTACTCTGACGGGAAACTTTCTCAATATCTTACAATATCTGTTCAGTGTTGCCAAGTCTTAAATTATATCTTATATAAGATTTCTATTTTGGGAGAAAATTATATTATTCTTACTAATTATTCAACAGCAAAGCTGTTGATTTTAAGCATTTGACGTGAATATATATTCAAAATATATGAGGTTTAAATACAAGCTTAAGGCTTCAGTGGTGGAATAGTTACATGTCAAATTTTTTGACAAGCACACAGTATATATATTGTATAATATATTGTATTATATTTTTTGCATAATTATTAAATGAAGGACATCTCCTTTGAATTTAGGATAGGAACTACTGGTAGTGCTGCCTGAAATTCCTTAACATTATAAGTTCGGAATATGCTCCTCCTCCCCGCCATTGCACCGCTGTTGACTAAAAACAACATGTACCAACATAGTCGTCCATTCATAGTTGTTACAGTATACAGACCGCCAGATTCATCGCCTGATTTCTTTATCCATCTTGAGAACTTATTGAAAAAGATTGATAATGAAAATAAAGAGATTTATATCTTAGGTGATCTTAACTGTGACCTTATTAGGCCCAATCCTGACCATTCAACAAAGAAACTGAAGTCCTTACTTGAACTTTATCAATTATCCCAATTAATAGATAATGCGACAAGGATAACCATGCATTCTCTACTCTTATTGACCATTTTATTACCAATATGACTGATAAAATTTCTAAATTTGGTGTCATTCACACTGGACTCAGCGACCACAGCCTTATTTATGGCATAAGAAAGACTAATATATGCCATAAAAATAAGGAAAATATTATTGAAATTAGAAATTTAATGAAGACTTGTGCGACTTGGGGAAGCAATCATGGGAGTATGTTTACTTCTTTGCAGACATTCCCAGCACTATGTGGGAAATTTGGAAAGATCTTTTCTTACAAATGCTAGGTAGACATGCCCCTCTTCAAAGCAAAAAAATCAAATCTAAAAGCTCTCCCTGGATTACTAGTCAAATAAAGCATTTAACAATTACAAGAGATAACTTGAAAAGAAAAGCAGTTATTACTAAACTTGATATTGACTGGGAAAGGTATAAAAAAGCTAGGAATGAAACAAACACTAAACTAAGGCAAGCCAAAAGAGATTATTTCTCCCAAAATGTCTCGGCCAATAAGCAAAATCCCAAGGCTGCTTGGAAGACAATTAATACTTTGCTTGGTAAACAATATCAACCATCTAAAGTAAATGAATTAAACGTAAATGATATGAAATTGACCAAGCCAAATGATATTGCAGAAGGCTTCAATACTTTCTTTTCCAACATTGGGCCAAGTTTAGCAGAGAAAATTGGTACAACAGAATGCCATTTAAAGACTACCTTGATAAAACGAATTCTGAATTTACTGCATTCCAGTCAGTTACTGTAAACCGTGTTTGTCAATTACTGTGTGAACTACCTGGTAGCAAAGCTACTGGCCTAGACAAAATATCAGGTAAGATAATGAAACTGGCAGCACCAATAATTTCTGATTCATTGACTTAGATCTTTAATCAAGCAATTATTCTATGCACTTTTCCACACGAGTTGAAGATTGCAAGAGTAATTCCCCTTTTCAAGAATGGCAAACGTAGCTTGCCAGGTAATTATCGACCCATTTCTATCTTGCCTGCCCTTAGTAAAGTTATGGAGCGTATCCTATATAATCAGCTTTATGAATATTTCACTGCAAAGAACATACCGTCTGAGCATCAATTTGGTTTCAGAAAATTCCATTCAACGGCTTCAGCTCTACTTGATTGTACAAATGACTTGTACATTAACATGGATAGAAAATTGCTCAATTTGGTAGCATTTATCGACTTAAAAAAGGCCTTTGATACTGTTGAGCATGAAAATTTATTGCAAAAACTAATGCATGTTGGAGTCACAGGAAATGCATTCCTACTACTGAAGTCGTATTTAACTGAACGTACACAAAGATGTGAAGTCAATGGATCCATTTCAAGTGAAGGTAGTGTATAATGTGGTGTGCCCCAGGGGTCTATTTTGGGGCCACTGTTCTTTTTACTATACATTAACGATTTACCAACATGTCTGAATAAAACAAAACCACAACTGTTTGCTGATGATACAAATATCACAGCAGCTGATGAGTGCTTACACGATATTGAAAATGCAGTAAATTCAGATTTAGAAAATCTTCGACAATGGCTCTTGGCAAACAAGTTGAGCTTGAACGTTGCTGAAACTGAATTTCAAATTATTGGTACAAAACCAATGCTGAAAAAAGCATCTGCTGAACAGCTTAAAATCCATATTCAGAACAAGGCGATAAAACAAGTTTTTCAATGCAAAACGTTAGGTGAGACTCTTGATGAAAATCTGTGTTGGAAAGGTAATACAGATGCATTGTGGGAAAAGATATCATCTGGAATTTATGCTCTGAATCATATTAAAGAGTATGTTGATAGAAAAACACTCTTATTTGTGTACAATGCTATAATTCAACCCTATTTTAGTTACTGTTGCGAAGTTTGGAATATACTTGGCGAAACTCAATCCTTACGTCTACAAAAACTTCACAATAGAGCTGCCCGTATTATAGCACATGTGCCAAATGAGATAGATCAGCAAACAGTACTGAATAGCTTAGGTTGGGAATCGCTCAAACAACGAAAGAAAAAAGCAAAAGCAAAAATGATGTTTAAAACGCTCAATAACATGGGACCTAATTCGCTCAAAAAACTATTTACTTTCAAAAAAAAATTTTAAACCACAGTCTTCGTGTCAGTTCAAGTTTGATACGTTTGCCAAAGCCCAATACAAACAATATGAAGAAAAGTTTTGGAACGATGGAGCTTCCATTTGGAACTCTTTACCAGATAATATATAGGAGAAAGTAATTCAATCTCATGTTTTAAAAGAAAAATCGCTACTCTCTGTATTTGAAATAACACGATCCTTGTAAATAGACAGCTTCTTAATATTTGGTTTATACCTGCATGATTCTTTATTCTTTCATTTTTTGTAAATACTTATTAATATTTTACACGCCCATTGTGGAAACCAGCATTAGCTGACAATGTTAGCGTGGTTAAATAACGTTATCATCATCATCGAAATCGGAAAATACGATATTGGTGGACCATTAGGATACCAGGTTAGTTCATCTTTCCGTTTTCTTTTCCTGCATGTCTTGTGGATGCAGGTGGTTTCATAAAAACAAGTCAGGTAAAAGACATATTTGGTAGGAAGTTCGTTGTAAAGATGCTTGTGGCGAAGTTTCCAAATCCTTTGAGACTTTGAGTATATACACGGGTATTTTCTTTTTAACTCTTCTTTTTCCTCCTTTTTACCTTTCAAAAAGATTTTTAAAAGAGCATTCTCTTCCTGATAAGTTGTGCTATCTGCTCCTTTTATCAAGTGGATTTGCGTCTAAATAAATCAATTGCAGATTCTAGATTTTTCCTTAGAACATCCTCATTCAACGCAGTTTCTCCTGTGTGAGACCCATGTAACGTGGACGGAATAAATAGATTTGAGCGTGCAAGGGCGAGACACCCATTTTGCAGCTCCACGCGATCCTGGCTCCACTATTCCTAGACAATACCAAAAGGGCATGGCTGCCAAAATTCAAATGATGCAATGTCCACCAATATTGTGTTTCTAAATGCAAAGGCCCTTCGTCATACCCGCCATCGACGCGGATGCACTCAATGTCTTTTCTTTTAACCGTTGTTGGATTAATAAAAGCGGATTTCGAGTACTCGTTATTAGAAATAGCTTTCAGATCAGCTAAGTATTGGGCGGAGTTTTTACTGAATAACGTGTGGGTTTTAACTACACCCATGCAAATTTCTGCTGTTGTTTTTGTTGCGGGGAAATTATAAGATGTTGTTTGTAACGTCGACGGATACTTATTTACATAGTCAGTCCTTGTTGCAAGTGCTTCTTTAACTTTTACACAGAGACTGCCGTCAAGCCCATGAGTAGCTAGAGTGTCTAAACGAAATCCTAATATCTGATCCAGGGACCAGGATTAAAGTTTGAGACAACTAGCAAGCATAATTTTCAGGCTGGCACATGATATTTCAATATGTAACAAAATTGCAGTAGTATGAATCAAAATTTCATCATGCATGCAAAACCCCTCATTTAAAAATCATTTAAATCTGATCTTGATAATTTACAACAGCAGATCATGTTGTGTCATGATTAATTGATAAATAAATGCTTGTTTTAATGTACTGATGATTTGATTAATGCTGTATGTATCTGTGTGTTATTATTGTCCTAATTAAACACACACATAATTCATAATTGTTAATCGTTAGGTATTTTGTACTGTTTCTTTTTTCATGTTTCTAATAAAGTACACATTTACTGAGCCAAGGTGTGAATCAATTTATCTGCAAATTTAAAATTCCTATTTTTCTGTTTAAATGAAATAACTGCCAACCATGTACAGAATATTTTAGAGATTTTAACTCAGGCTCTGGTCATGAAAAGCCATTTGTAACATAGTTTGCTGTATTTTTTGCAATCACCTTATGGAGAAAAAAGGGGCTTATTCCCAATGTCATATCGCCTGGAGGGGGAGGGCATAACACCACATGTTTAACAGGGATAAGAGGACACATTCAAAGTTAGAATCAGGGTTATTGCATGTAATGTATTTCTAGTAAAAAAGTTTATGAACAGCTACCATTTTTGGGGTCCCAAGTATTAAATTTGATATCAATGTATATTGAGTAGTTTTCATGTGCTTTTTACCCGAAAGCATCTGGGACATTAGAATTTTGCTCAGAGTTTGCATTTTTTAAGTTTGGCTGCCACATCATTATCTGAACACAAAAATTAATATATGTTTACATAAAATACTGGTATTAGGAGAAAAACGTACGGTTAAAATGCATCAAGGTCATAGCTAAGTACAACTCTTACTTTGTTTGCTGGTCCACTGCTCATTCCTTCCTAACATCATCAAAACTGTGCTTGCCTGCACAAATGGTAAATAGTCATCATCGATTTCGGTCCCATCCTCTTCCAAAACAATCTTTTGTACAGTGCTACCAAGTTTATCGCTAGCTATTGAAATAATTGTAGAAATGCCAAAGTTTTAAAACATATCTTTCTTACAGATATATAAAGAGTAGTGTGAAAATATTACCTTTTCGGATAATACCGTGTATTGAATTTTCAACAACGGTAAACCTCTTTTTTCGAGTAGAATCCCATATTTTGTATGGCCTAACCTAACAAATGTGCAAAAAATATTAATATATCAAATCATTATTATGCTCGACAGTATGAAAATTAATAATTCATAAAATATATGACAAAAAAGCAATGGATTTGAGTATAAATACTTACCTCGACAGAATTTTCTGTTGTCTCTGCCATCTTGGAGCACGAGGAGTGGTTCTGTGTACCAGGCCCCCAGCATGCAAGTCACTCGCACTTTCGATATCGCAGCATATCAAATCATTCAAATGCCCGACGCTTGAAATATGTTGCTGTTCAAAATACCCTAGACTCGGGCTGGTGCATGCGATGAAATTCCCGTCCCCACAAGGAACAACGATTGTCAAAACCCCTGTTATTGCACGTCCTCCCCCCCCCCCCCCTCTCGGGCTTAACATTGGTAGTTGCATTATGGACACATCACAACATGACCCCGTATGGTAATCAAGGCAAGAGTCATTAAACCTTGCCAGTCAACTAAAAACAGGTTAATTGAATTGAGCTAAATGCTATGCATCAACGAAAGTAAAGGAAATGTATTTAAATCTATTTATTTCCAAATACTGTCGCGCGAAATTCAAATTTTAAATGCAACACGATTCTACTAAAATTAACGATGGAAGGAAGAATATATTACAAGTTAAATTTGCTTTATCTATACAAAAATCAAAACAGTGTGCTTACCTGACTTTTACGCTTTCCTTTGTGATGTATTAGAAGTTATTTCTTTGACAATATTGGTTAAAATATTGGGGCTTTTTGCTGTAAACATCAGCATTTTATAATAAAACGTGCAAAAATATGGAGTCCAAGTGTGAAGATTCCCGGCTAGCTTTGCGCGCGTAAAACGCATATCTCTGGAAGTAACTGGATATAACTCTACTTGTCCGCGGAACGAAAAATGAAATAGCTTAAGACCGAGTCAAACGAGGATGAGAGTTGATGAGTGTTGGCAGTCACAAATTGTCACAGAGGACATTTTAAGCTTCACAATGAAAATATAAAAGAATAAGCTTTTGACTATGTTTTCATTTCAATAGAATAGCTACATGATTGTGTCGAAAAAGCATGAAGCACAGGGGCTAAACAAGATTGCATGACTGCTAACTCTCATCAACTCTCACCCTCGTTTGACCTGGTCTTTACATTTTTATTGCGTAGGGAATAAATACACAACATTCTTATGAAACTGTTACTGGAAAGCCGGACGGCATAGATTTGATGCATTGCAAGAGATTTAATCATATTTTGGTTAATATTTCTAGCACATCCACATTTGAATATTTAAGACTAAGCTCGATATTCTGAGTGGCTATGTTACGATAAACTGACATTAACAATCTGTTGATATGATGATGACAAATTATATATTATTTGTATTTACCATGTAAAATTCTTCATGCTTTTGCTTCGCAACACACCAAACAAGGTGTGCTTTCGAACACACCTACCTGTGTTTCTCAAACTTGTGCATGGTGTGTTCTAGGGCACACCATGGTGTGTTTTCACCGAAAAGGTGCGTTTTCTAACACAGCTTGTATTTTTCAAAGGTGTGTAACAAAAGGTGTGTAAAAATAGGGTGTGTTTTTTGTACACACCTCAGTGTATTTTCTTACACAAATTGATGTGTTTTCTAGCACACCTTGATGTGTTTTCCAACACACCTTGGTGTGTTTTCTGATTATAGGTAAAAAGGTGTGTTTAAATTACATACCTTGGTGTGCTATTTTGCACACCTTGGTGTGTACTAAAACACACCTTGGTGTGTTATTCAGCACACCTGTTTTAAGAGTGCGCTTGGGTTCTAGTTATGCAAATAAAGTTGTTACAAGAAAACTGTTTCAATTATGAAATAATAATTCTTATTGTGACAATTTTTATTGTGAAGGATAACGGAGATAATTTACTGCAAAATGGTGGCTTTGAAGAATCGGATTCAGGTTGGAGGTGCGAGCTGTGTACACAAAAGTCTTCACGAAATAGCGACAGTCATTCAGGTGCATACAGTTATCAGGTGATCAGCAGGTAAAATTTATTATTTTGTAAGTATATATAAAAGTGACTTATAAGGTTTGATGGAAATCCAGAATAATGGAATCCATGAAGTAATTGTGCTATAATGAGGTACCATATGCGACTAAATACTCTTCTGTATATGAATGCATCTAAAACTTCAAATCAACTACTGCACTTTTTGTACAGTTCATCGATAGTAAGGATGTACATCATAATGATTTTACAATAAGTATTCCCAGGGCCTCTTTTAAAATATCAACTTTAGAAGCATCAATCCCCCTGTTAAATATATAGGCAAAGCAACCTAAAACTATAAAAGCATGTTTTGTGTGGCAATAACGTCTTTACAATACTTTAAGAGCATAAAACAGGGGGTTGTTTTGCCCCCCCCCCCCCTAGTGAAATCATCCCCTGTTTTATGTTCCTAAAAGTAGCGCAAATACGTTATTGGTGTACAAAACATGCTTAAATAGTTGCATTGCTTATATACTTGAAAGGGGGTTGATGCCTCTAAATCCGATCTCTTAAAAGAAGGCCTGATTATGCCTTTGTAGGCTGTGAAAAGTATTACGTACTTGTTTAACTAAGCATTCGATGACAAAAAAGTTTAATTTATAATCAAGGCACTTCTCCTTCAGTTACACATGTGCAACAGGTAGGTTCAAAATAGACCTGTTTAGAAGTCGCATTATAATAATTTCAGCGGGCATTGCGACTTACTTTGCGGGCTAGAATGAACAAATTAGCGAGCTAAAGTACATTTTAGCCCGCTGAATCTTTAAAATTTGTTTACATTTACCAGTAAATTATTTTGGTAGGCTTTGAGCGAATAATTTTTGTATCTTTATGACACGAAAATCACGACAAAAAAGCAAGTGCGTCTATTTTCAATAATTTTATCAAATAAATCCAGTATCAAAAGCATATGGCTATGAAAAAACAACAAGAACTTGTTTTGGCAGAAACTATAAACGGCAACGAAGTTAATATAAGTTTATTGATATTTGCTTGTTTTTAACATAAAAGACTGCTTTTTACAGCACTCTATCGTAGTTTTATAAACCGTCGAAACCTTTTTTCGATTCGTTCTTTATCATTACACAAGTTGTTTCTGGTTGTTGTTGTTGTTTTTGTTGTTGTTGTTGTTGTTGTTGTTGTTGTTGTTGTTGTTGTTGTTGTTGTTGTTGTTGTTGTTGTTGTTGTTGTTGTTGTTGTTGTTGTTGTTGTTGTTGTTGTTGTTGTTGTTGTTGTTGTTGTTGTTGTTGTTGTTGTTGTTGTTGTTGTTGTTGTTGTTGCTGTTGTTGTTATTGTTGTTGTTGTTGTTGTTGTTGTTGTTGTTGTTGTTGTTGTTGTTGTTGTTGTTGTTGTTGTTCTTCTTCTTCTTCTTCTTCTTCTTCTTCTTCTTCTTCTTCTTCTTCTTCTTCTTCTTCTTCTTCTTCTTCTTCTTCTTCTTCTTCTTCTTCTTCTTCTTCTTCTTCTTCTTCTTCTTCGACTTCTTCTTCTTCTCTTATTTCATTATCATAGTCATAATCTTCTGCTATCATTAATTTTTCCCCTTCTTCTTTTTCTTTTTTTCTTAACATTATTGGTACCTTTATACACAGTGAAAGTGGAAAGCCAACACTAAACCAAAAATTATCAGTGACTCCAGGTACAAGATACGTACTTGGTGGTTACGTTAAACTAAAGGAACTTCCAACTGGAACGATTTTTCAACGATTAGAACTTCACGCGAGATTCTACAGAAGTACAGGTAAAATTTTGTGTTTACGGGCAATCGTAAAATTTAAGAATTAAATTGCAAAGTAAGTGATTTATGTTCAATCCTCAGGAATCTTCTGCGGCTTTTTAAGAAATTCTGATATAATGTATAATGTGCAATGTATGTCTAATGACGTTTACTATTTTGTGAACACTTATTGCCGTAAATATTGTGAGATTTATATTTAAATCATCTACTGTAGCAGAACATGAAGTGTATTTAGTACTATTTAAAACACTCTCAGTTCGTGCTTTATCAGATATAAAACGCACTGATAAAGCACGAATTGCGAGTGTTTTGGATGACTTCTAGAATACGCGCATTGTAATGCTAATTAGAATGCAACATTATAAAGAATACTACTGGACGTGAAAAATTGCATAATGTGTCCTCCTTATTAATAGCATTCATGGCACTTTATCAGGTATTAAGTCACCTCACGTGACCTATAATTATGGTTGAGATGATTTGCCAATAATCTTATTAATTACTAATGAGTATTTCAAATAGTATATAAACAAAGTTATTCATATACAGTCCTTCCCAGAGTACTTTACGTTAAGATGAAGTTGCGTCATCACCTTTTATAGATTTGCCACAATCTCCGAAGCAAACATGTGCAGACCAGATAAAGTTCTGTCATTTTATTCCAAATGTGTGTACGGATCTAACTGCAGCCCGGACGATATGTAAAAAGATTTGTAACATTTGTGATAATGGTAAGGGGAATGTAAGTTTGTAAACATACAGGCCGTACAAAAAAGACGCAAATCATCAGGAGCGTAGCCAAGGACGGGCAACTGGGGGTTGCCGCCCCCATTTGTCTTGAAAACTGTACTTGTAAAAAGTTTAAGCCTGGTGAGATACGGAGGGACGAGGGCGCAAGGCAAGCAGCGGTACATTCTTGCCTCATATAATCAGTAATTATTACATGCGTGTGCCTCATGTTATTGCAAAATCAGATTTCAACTTGGCAAAATATTTCAAATACTCATGTCAGATGGCAAGAATTTAATCCGGCGTTTCTGAGTTCTAAAAATCGAAAATTTTCCCGGGGGGTCATGCCCCCGGATCCCCCTAGCTAGTTCGTAACTTCGCCACTCAGGCTACGCCCCTGCAAACTAGTTTAACCCACGAGTGATTAGATTATTGACATTAAGTAAATATTATGCAAAACGAAGCGTTTAAGTTACACAAAATTTTGCAAAACTATTCTTTTTTAATAATTACAAAGCTGCTTTAATTCTCAAGGGCATGCAGAAAATAGTGCACATTAGAAAATTAATTACTTAATAAGACTATAAACTTAATATATGCACCGTTCAATTTTTACACTCTTTGCAAGTTCGCATCCAGCTTAATAGTGCTGGGCATTGAAATTCTTCCAAAAGAATATTTTCAAGAGCAGCTATAGGTTTTTTTTGAACGCCCTGTATAGTATAAAGTATGGTGAATAATTAAGAAACATTTTCATTTTTCAAACATCGCAAGTATAAATTAATAAGAACTGGCATAGAACTAATAAGAACTACCAAACTTCGAAAAGATGTTTTATTCTTTATTTCTTGAAATTAATTGTCGGCTGGTATTGGGTTTTTTCTACCCAACCTATCCTCTACCCTATCTAACCTATTATCCTTGCATATGGATAAGATATTCGAGCATAAGATATAATATTGAACTGAATATCTTATTCAATATTTACCGATATATTATAGATTTCATTCTACCTTTAAGGCCCTGTCACACAGTGCAATTTTTCTTGCAACTTGCAGCCCAATTCTACTCTTAAGAGATGTAAATTAGTGACGAATGTTTGATATGTTAATAATACTTTAGCAAACTGTGATGAAAACATGTATTTGCCAATTTTACATCTACCAAAAATAGAAATGCGTTGCAAGTCGCAAGAAAATAGTTGCACCGTGTGACAGGGCCTTTAGATGACTGCCTCGTTACTTTTGCTAACGAGCAGTCGTATCTTTTTCCGTCTATACAGATCTAATATTCGTAAGCACTCTACCCATGGTACAACCGGACTTTGGATGGCAAGAGATAGGTGGCGATATCATGATTCCTAGTGGTAAATATACTGTAATATGTTCTTAATTATTACGTAAGTTCATTTGCATGCTTTATTAGCATCCTGCATGTCAGGCGTGTTTCAACAAAATATCATGAGCATAATACCAAAGACAAAAAAATACCAAAATAAATTTTCAGAAATGAGACGATAGATCTGTCAATATTATAAAACTTCATCAAATAATCATTTATAGTAGAACTCGACTTTGGCATTTAACGTTTAGTCACCGAAGACGAGATGATTACAAGTCTACATTTACTGAGCCGCGTATTGTTTTAGTAAAAATTTTCGATTATCATTTTGATTTATACAATAATATAAATACACGGCGATTGTCTTGCACGCGTTAAAATACTTCTTGCTAAAACTTGTTCATTTTTGTTAATATTTATGCATCTTAAAAAGGTTTAAAGCATGTTTCTTGTATTCTTTTGTTATTTTAAATGCCGCAATCTTTAATTTGATTGATTTTTTTTTAAGTTTAAAGCTTGAGAAAAAAGCAGGCGTCTGCCATTTTGTTTTCACAAATGCTATTGCTATAGTCATCTCTTAGTCATTTCCTATAGTCACCTCCCACGAGGTGTCTACTGAATGAGAAAAGAAAACAACCGTCCAATTATATTGCCATTATATAATACCTTGCTAAATTCAGATCGTTTACTTGGTTGATTTTGGTCACGTGATATCGAATAGAAAGTTCTATTTCCCAAGAGTGCAATAGTAAAATACTATTTCACTCTTCAGAGTGCAAAAGTACTATACGTTTTTTACTATTGCACTCTTACTGTTTTTCAATAAATCCCATCCGTCAAAACGCTTCTCGGACGGTGATGGCAGTTTATTTGCACCCGATTCTCGACGTGAGGTAAATGCAATTTAATGCAAGCACTACTCTTCAAAAAAAACTCAAAATGGCGGGTAAAAACAAAGAAAATACGCCATTTCCCGTATGTATTTAAAAAATTATCATATTAGTTGTTTGACAAACAGTTTTGCGAAAAGCAATAGGCTATTTTGGTATTATATAAAACAAATAATGAATGTTTTTATTCGTTCAATGGTAAGAATATTTTCATTTGGTGAAAGATGGAATGTTCTATTCTACTCGGCTATTGCCTCGTTGAATAGAACATTCCATCATTCACCTCATGAAAATATTCTTACTATTGCGCTCATAAACATTCATTATTTTTATATTAGTCATCACAATTTTCACTAAAGATGATTACTAAGATTTTTACTAATAGTTCGGAGAGAAAATTGTTGTATGAAACCACTGAACTCGATACCAACAGAAAGGCTACTCTTAATCAAACATATGGTTAGACTTTTCTGGAGATATAGTCACGCATATTTTAATTTGGCTTTAATCGGGATAAAATAAACTAATTTCTTTGGGCGTGTAATGTTTTACGTGGAAAGACTGGAAAGGATTTGCATAGTTTGGCGTCAAGTGTCCGGTAATCCGGATGAACGTAGCCTTCCAGCTATTTATATTTTATTTAGTACGATGTATGAGACAGGAGCTAACTCTAGTCCTAATTAGTAAAATCACACTGGTATGCTATTGCAAATCCTGTTATTTGATTGCCTCACCATCTATTCCTCGATAGATAGCGAGTAGCGAAACAATCATCTTCCTAGATATTCCTTTTTAAAAAAACATGGCTAGAAATGTACGACAGTCACATTATTACTCGTTTATTCCAAGGCGCTTTTTGAATAGACTATAGACCAATATGGTGCCGTGATTTTACTATAATTTGTATTACAAAGAATTTAGAAGTCAAAATGCCAACGTATACAAGCTTCATTTCCGATATGTCCACAAGTCTTATCGTGTAGAAAAATAAGTTTTGCAACACCTGATATTTTATTATCAAGATTAGTATAATTGTTTATTGGTTCCAAACGTAATTTCATCATAACTGCAAATATAATACTTTTATGACAAAAGGATGTGGAATAAATTACGTTTAGAACTATATAACACTAATCTTCATAACTAAAAATATCAGGTGATGCAAAACGTACTTTAATTTTCTACTCGATAAGACTTGTGGACATCGGAAATGAAGCTAGTATACGCCAACATTCTAACTTCTAATTTCTTTGAAATACAAATAGTAAAATTACGGCACCATATTGATCTATCTTTGGAAAAAATGAATAATAATTTGACTGTCTCACATTTCTAGCTATGATGCTTAACAAAGTCTTTTAATATTTCATGTTTGACTTCTTAGAAACCTCGAGCTCGTAATCTTATTGTCAATTATCTATCATACTTGTTTAGCTTGTGGAAACACCACGTAAATTTATTATTGCAGAGCTTTCGATCCGTAAGCTCGGATCTTCATCAGTGCTAATAATACTTAAATTATTAGCACTGATGAATTTATTTACCGGCACTGATGAAGATCCGAGCTTAAAGATCGAAAGCTCTGCAATAATAAATTCCGTGGTGTTTCCACAAGCTAAACAAGCATATTGTATTCACCATGCAAACGTACAAGAAGCCAATTATCTATTGTAATATTCGCTCACAAGTAATCACTGCAAAATTCTAATTAAGGGTATCAACTGACAAAATACCAGTTATTGGGTTTACAGTGTCTGTATATTCGGGGACCGTAACTTTCCACCACAATATGATTTTTTACCATTATTGATAAGGACAATCAGTTGGCAAATTTCGACTCCACATGTTATGTAACAAATCTGTTAATAAATAATTGGTAGAAGCTATTCTAATTATTTTTATGCCATTTTTTTAGAAATTGAAATTTTTCGGTTCTAATTTTGAAAGAATGACTACCACGTGCATTCAGCTACAACTACGTGTATTCAGCTACAACTAATTATTAATGTATGAGTGCGCATTACATCAAATGATATGCACAAATTTTCAATGTGTGTATGCTTAAACTGTGAATTTTTGTTTATGCGTGTACACTTCTACAGAAATCTATCACTTTTTTCCAGATGTAACCAGAATGAGTGTGTACTTTACTTTTTACGGACCGTCGGGTAACTTCTTAGTTGATGACGTCATTGTTACAAAATTATCAAATAATGTAAACTGGAAGAGAATGGCCGACGCTCGGATAGAAAAATACAGAAAGTCGGACATCAATATCAAGTACTTACTTTGTTACGACATAATTTTTAAGGGACCGTGGAGACGGGAACTAGGGGGGGGGGGAGGGTTCAGCTCCAAGCATTTTTTGACAGTGCAAAAGATTAAAGTAAGAGTTACACAGTAAATGGCAAAACTTTTGATACGTATTTTAAATGCTCGATCTAACTAAGACGAAAAAATCCTGTGAGCACCCCATTTTGTGGACCTCACATGTTACATGTTTGTTTTAAAAGTCTCAATTTCGTTGCTTTCTTTAAATATGGTTTTTGAGATTTTTTGTTAAGTTTCTTTTAAAATGCAGGAAATAGAGTCAATGAGCTATAGCAATTTCAAAACTTTCCTTGTGGGCTCTATTTATGACTTAGTCCCCCCACCTTCTAATTAATGCGCTCTGCGCGGTCCCTGATTTCAATGTTTAATTTAGTAAATGGGAAAAATCGCTCTTTCACTCTTTCTCGCATACAAATGCATACATTTATTCAAGTGCAGAGGTTATGAAAGCTTTCCAAAGTTGAGGGTTTTCAATTATGTGCCTCCATTAGAAATTTTGGTTAAAATGTTTTGGATCGAACGTAAATATAATGTATATTTTTTGTTTTGTTTAAGGATACACGGAGGAAATCCACAAGACCAAGACCTTAGGATCAAGGTTTGAATTTATTTCTATTAATGCAGAATAAAAAATAAGATGACGTAATATTCATAACTGTTATGGTTTGTGTAAAAATAAGATAAAAGTCATAGATTAATCTCCTTGTTGGGACACTTATCCTTCACTAAATATCAAGTATTTCGCTTAATCAATCATAAAAGTCAAATTGTTTAATGTAGGGGAATCCATAAGACAACATAAAAAGTAAATATTGCGGAACGGGAGTATCAAGATGCATGTGCGATCAAGTGTCAAAGAGGGGCATACATGTGCATCCCCACCGACCGTTCTCTATCAATCTAAAGAGGATAATCCCTTTTGTTATATGGCAAATGCTGAAACCAGATGTGATAATCGGCTAATTCGTGGTCACATACGTGGGTTCAGATAAATGCAATGTATTTATAGGGCAATAAGTGCAAAAGTTCATATGTAACGTTTTTGAGTCTGTTATAGAAAAAACAATGACAAACCAGATTAAAAATGTCCAACGAAAAAAGAAATGCTGCAGCAATAGTTTAAGCAGATTTTTCAAATATAGTTGCTGTAGGATTTAAGAACTATTTTTTTCGACGCTATATTTCAAAACACATGATGTTTGTTCCCGCGGCAACAAAAAAACAGGACTCTTGGGATACCAGAGCTAACGTTATATGTGTAATATTTCATTCCATTTAAAAGTTTTTACCCTTATATTCTAAACTATCGTTCAGTAGCAAGATTAAATTCGTTGATGGCATGACGTAAAAAAGTATATTATTATTTTCTTCTCTAGATTCTGAAGTTTCAAACTTAGGCCTATTTAATTTTATACGTCGCATTCCTGTCAAACTTAATTCGTCAAATTTATCAGAAAATGTTTTACTGAAATCCCCAGCAAAAACTGGATCTAAATCTTTGATTCTGATTTAAAACTATTATATCAGACCATTTAGATGTCAAATCTAAATCAAATTAGGCAATTTTGAATTAAATGCAACGAAATAATTTCGACCCAAATGCGACGTATAAAAACAGTTCCTATAGTCCCACGTACTTTCCCGGTATATCAGTAAATGTCTATAACACAATAAAATTAAAAATCAAAAGTCTAGCATTTATCATACTTTCAGATAGAACAGAAGTCACATGATTTTCCATTCGGAACGGCTGTTAAGGCCGAGGCAATGTTAAATAGTAGTCTTAGGAGGTATCAAGATTTCGTTTACAAAAATTTCAACTGGGCCGTCTTGGAGAATGCACTCAAATGGTCGAAGACTGAAGAAAAACAGGTAATCTTATAAGTTCCTTAATTGCACGTTCGCATGGTGAAGTATTGCAAAAATAAATTATCGTGGTGTTTCCACAAAGCTAAACAAGTATAGGTAATGTTACTAATGAATTTTTTGGCACGCTTTTAAATTACATAATGAATAATTCACAAGACAATTTATGTTCTTCCATTCCAGTCGTATCCAATATAAATTGCATCATGAGACAACGAATTTTTGTTGTTCTCCGTCCCAGTTGGCTCGATAGCTCAATTGGTAGAACGGCGGTCTAGAAACCCGAAGTTGCAAGTTCAAATGCCACTCGTGACAACGAATTTTTCGTTGTTCTTTGCAGTGTCAGATTAATATGAATCCAGTTTTTCATATCCCTGAGGCTGGTTCTGAAATACAATTATAAATGTGCATACGAAGCTTAATTTAAATCATTTTCGGTCACCAGCCGCTCAGTTACTTGAATATTATGAACTGACGGAGAGAATTGCAGCGTTTCCACAATTGATCGTAATTTCCAACAAAATGACCTTCACTTTAGGTGGAAGGGTCATTATTAATTGTATATGTTATACAATCTTTTCAAAAGTTCTTTGTCTCTCCTTTCGTCAAATTCCCTCCCCCTACTTGGACAACCATATGCAAATAATTTGTGGAATGAGAAATTTTGTAAGAACTGTAAATCATATACATATTTTAGGGCGTCATTACCATTAGTAAACAAGTGAAAGCTTTGAAAACGCTTCAGAAGAGAGGGTATGTATTGTTCTGAGTTGGTTGTATTCATAAATAGTAAGGCAAAATGCAAATTTTTAACAATGCTCTTTGTTTTTCTTTGTATTGGCCTTTTGTTTTCTTTGTTTTCAAAACTAAGGATACTTTGGCTTAATTATTCAACAATGCTACCATCCTTGGTATTTTTGGTTTGCCATCAATCTCTTGAGATTTTGCAGACAATGTCAGTCACCCACGCCGGCTGGATCCAACAATGGAATTTATAACATGTTCTTTTGTGTTGCATCTTTCTCTCTTACACAACGACGTAAATATTTAGCGCTATACCATAGGTACATAACACATACATACTGTATAAACACGTACGCACACGCATTCAACTTATATAACACTTATTTGATCATGATATGATACACTGTAAAACTTCATTGATTCGAACTTCAATAAGTAGAATTTGTCGATGTGTTTGCTAACTACTGATAGTTGGCCCCGAATATTAATAGTTGTGCAATTTACTGATGCTTAAAAACAGATTCAACTTATTATTTCAATTTTTAAATACATTTTTAGTCCATTTTCTGTAAAAAAAATAAATATTACGCATAACAGAGCGTTTTATGTTAGATCATAGACAATCAAAGGAATGGACTGGAAACGCAGATAAAATCGCTAATGTTGCTGATGATACATCCTCGATGAGGCCTGATACGCTGTACTTTGGAGCCCTGCATCTCCACTTTAAATATATTTCAAGACTTAATTTGTATTTACAAATTTTAAACAAGAGCAGCAATGTCTATATATGCGACTATTGACTTTTAAAACTCCTATTGGGCACAACAAAGCCAAGCCCATCACCGAATGTTTGCGTTATTTTTGACTTTAAAAATATCGCCATTGAATGTCAGTTAAAAAAATTTTATCAAAACATTCAATGGTGATCAGTAGCGTAGCCAGCCCGACGATTTTGTCCCACTATGCAAATATTGGGAGCTCACTGACATCAAAACAATCAATTTCTAAAAAAATGAATAATGATAGTAATTTGAAATTTGCATAGCGGGACTAAATTGTCGGGTTGGCTAGCCACTGATGGTGATTTTCAGCCTTTTTTACTTCCAGGAAAAGTTTGGAAAATCATTAGTTTTGTAGATACGGTCGTCTTTTTTTGAATATGTAAGTGCAAAGTTCTAAAATATATTCAAAGTAAAGATACAGGGTTCCAAAATAAAGCGTATCAGGCCGTATCACGGATGTCATTAACGCTTTAGCCTGCGTTTGCAGTCCATTCCTTCGATTGTCTATGGTTAGACAAAGCTTGGCAAAATTGTTCTTTTTTAGAATTTACGAAGCTGCTTTAAATTCCCAGTGGCGGAAAATCGTGCGCTTTGCAAAATTCTTTTAAATGCATTTCTTAATTCACCAATACTTGATATGTGCACGCAGTCAATATTTTGCATTCTTTGCATCCAGCTTAGTTCTAGGCAATTGAAATTCTAATGATTGATCATTTTGAATAGTTCGCCTGCCTTGCATAAGACCATGACCTTATATGACGGATATGATTAATATTGTTTTGAAACACTACTAAAAACATTTAAAATTTCTGCCATTAAAATTCTATTTTCTACATTTCGCGCGTAAACCAATCATGAGCCGTCCAGATGTTTCGAACATTTGTAATTGATCCCTTTAACTGCGAAGTCTAACTGAACAGGGTGAGTCAGAAAAAATGATACCTTTGAAATTCTAACTGGCTTCAATTATATCCCTTTAATTGTACAGATGTTGCCTGAATTTTCCATAGGTACGAACATGTCAAATAAAGAGACGAAGTTGATTCCCTTTGAGTACTTAAAATCATTCTAATCCCGTGAAAACAAATTTCGATGTAAATTTTTACGTGGAATCTGACATGGCCAGAAAAAAAGGTTACACGTATGGGAATTGAATGTGGGAATTGACAATAACAAAAAAGATGGCGGCATGCATGTCGATTTTACCGTGACCTTTTGTGAGCCAAAATTATATTTAATATTAATACTAGCTATGAGAAGTTTGACTTGTCAACATACTTTTTGGTGGATTATTATTCTCGCCAATTTTGATGCCCTAAAATCCTAGTCTTACGACTGTTTTTTAATATATAAAATCTACTTTTTGCAGAGGATCACGGTAAAATGGGATTGCAGCTATCTTTTTTGCTAGATCAATTGTCCAGTTCCAGTAACAGCTTCTTTGCTAACATGAAATTTTAATGTGTCATTTTTCTTACTCCCTCACATGATACGTATACAGTAAGGTCTAGTAGAATAATAAAAAAGAGCCTGACTTTATATCAAATTACGTCAATATCTTTAAGTCTGCATGGTCAACATTGTTTTTGATTTACCGGAAGAGAAAGTGTACTAAATCTTTTCGTTTTACAATAAAGAATTTTCATAATTTACAGAATTAGTGTACGAGGCCATGCTGTATTTTGGGATGTCCTTGTATGGGGCGTACAACCATGGCTTGCCAATCTGACAAAGGGTCAACTAATTGACGCAATGAATAGAAGATATGACATTGTTAAAGTGACTAAGGGAAAGTAAGACATATTACGTAAATGTTATAAAAATCCATTACAGATATCCTATGATAAAATATACCTCTCTGTGTTTTTTATTATCAATAAATAATACTTGCTTTTTATATAAAGCCTTCTGCTGTATGATTACCTAATTATAAGATTGTCCTACAAGCATCTCAAACCTTAAGCATTGAGTGCGCATGGTACGCTGGTAGTATATAGAAGAGGGGTGCTGGACCGGGTGGAGTGGGCGGAGCGCCTTGCTCCACCCATGACGTCATCATTTGTTAAATTAATCCAGGCTGACGTTATTTATTTGCCCTTCTGGCTCGAACGCTGATGTTTGTTTATCGTCTTTATTTCTGCTTACTTCGCTTATAACAACTACAGTTTTTAGTTCTCACTATACTTCGCCGGCTACTGTTTATCTACAGTTTGTGTTTACAGTTTTCTTTATATTTCTCACTCATCGCTGTTATAAACGTTTGTTATATCTATAGTTTTCGTTTCTGTCTACTATAAATATACTGTTTGTTTATCTACAGTTTTCGATTATTTCTGGCTATAATTACCTTACGTTTAGCTGCAGTTTTCATTTCTACCAGTTCGTTTTTACCGTTTATCGAGTGGTTTGTACTGTAGTATAGCTTTTAGTCTATTTTCGGCTAATTCACTGCCGTTTTGCCGTTTTTTTAGCTTGCACTTCATTGCCAGTTGTTCGGTTGTGTATTAACAACAGCAGATTAATTAGTTTATTTCTGACCAACTCACATGGGGGTTCTGCAGCGGGCGGTGCGGGCGGTGCAATTAGCACCGCCCACGACGTCATTATTTTCAATGTATTCAAACTCGCGTTCATATATTTAACGCGTTGACGGCAGCATAACGTTACGTGGCGTAACGTTAAGAACGTTGAACCCTAGTGACGTTACGTTACGAGTGGTTGTGTGGCGCCGGAAGTAATTAATATTCAAAAT
Organism: Muricea muricata; assembly: GCA_963855995.1. NCBI lineage: Eukaryota > Metazoa > Cnidaria > Anthozoa > Malacalcyonacea > Plexauridae > Muricea > Muricea muricata. The sequence goes on from OY979716.1 coordinate 4,389,014, forward strand.
GGTAGCGCGCTCTAATAAATATTCAAGATGGCGGCTAACGTTAGCATAATAACGTCATGGGGATAACGTTATGGTGATAACGTTGTGCTTAATATGGCTGAATAATCATGTAAAAGAGACCAAAAACAGTGTTTCGACATATTTATTAAGATATAGCATTTTCATTACAAGCATTTACTTAGGGTAATAGTTTATCTTGATCTTTTGACTCTGTAGTGTTTGGATTCATTGTTCTTGAAAACGTCCTTGATATTCTAAAAGCCGTTTCAACAAAAACTTGCTCTTCTTTACGACTGCCGCAATAGCTTCATTTCGATCAAACATATGACAAGCGTTTAGTCATCCTGGTCTACATTGATCAACGACGCGGCGTCCAAGGTCCGGGATCAGTACGATGACTTCTTGCAAGCGCTTGTCATGGAGGGTCATGACGAAAGCAAAGCGAAAGAGGAAGCCTTTGCTCAAATTCTACCTGTTTTTCCAAAAGAATTCGGGCGATGTCTACATGGATAACCTGACATAGATGAAAACGTTGAAAAAAGATCCCATCCACAAAAAGATCATGGCGACCCGAGATGATTATGTGAACAACAATATGTTTGATCCGGATGAAGCTATAGCAGCGGCCGTGAAGAAGAGAAAGTTTTTGCTGAAACGGCTATTAGAAAATCAAGGACGTTTTGCAGAACAATGAATCGAAAAATGACTATGACTATTAAAAACTAGCTTACCTAAACGCTTGTAACTTGTTAATACAGTAAATATTTTGAAACAATATAAACTGTGTCTGTATTCTTTTATAAACATTCTAATTATTTGTTCTTTTCTGCATGTTAGGATAATTGAAAAGATAATTGAAAAGCAATCAGATTTCATTACGCTATGCTTTCGCAGACGTCCGACTTTTGTGCCACACCGTGCGCACGCCTTATCGATGACGTCATTTCCCATTGCTCCCGCCGCCATTTTGAATACTAATTACTTCCGGCGCTATACAACCACTCGTAACGTAACGTCACTAGGTTCGTAACGTTACACCACGTAACGTTATGCTGCCGTCAACGCGTTAAATATATGAACATGAGTTTGAATACATTAAAAATAATGAGTCATGGGCGGTGCTAATTGCACCACCCGCACCGCCCGCCGAAGAACCCCCATGTGAGTTGGTCAGAAATAAACTAATTAATCTGCTGTTGTTAATACACAACCGAACAACCGGCAAGGAACTGCGAGCCAAAGCTGTAAAACGGCAGTGATTTAGCCGAAAATAGACTAAAAGCTATACCACAAGCCACTCGATAAACGGTACAAACGAGCTGGTAGAAATGAAAGCTGCAGCTAAACGAACGGTGATTATAGCCAGAAATAAACGAAAACTGTACGTAGATAAACAAGCAGTATATATAGTAAAACAATCGTATCGTGTATGAAGAGCAAAAGAGTATTCGCATTTTTTTGTACTACAATCAATGGCAAGAATGTTATGAAAAGCTAAAAAAGTCTCTCGGTAAAAGCATCCAATTTGAAAGAGGTGTGCCCGAACTGTCTGAAGATCTGTGTGCAATTAATCCCCGATACAACAACATAATCATCCTAGACGATTTGATGGCTGAAGCGACAGACAGTCCTGTCGTATCCCGATTGTTTACGCAAGGCCGCCATCGAAACGCCAGCGTTATCTTATTGCTGCAAAACATGTTTTCTAAAGGGAAATATAATACGGATATCAGCTGAAATGCCCAGTACTTGGCTCTCTTCCGAAGTCCCAGCGATCGAAAACAAATCGGAATTATCGGAGAACTCATGTTTGACAAGAATAGAGTGGACTTTATGAACGCTTATTACAAAGAGACCGAAAAACCGTATGGATACTTGTTGCTGATAACAAGTCCGGCACACCACCAGATAAACAAATTCTTGCAGACCTATTTGGGGAATGCTATGCTTATCACTTCGGTGTAAACTATACTGAGCCCACAGGTGTGGAAATCAAGTCTGCAGGCAAACACAGCACAGCAACCAAAATCACGTCTTCAAGGAAGAAGCCTGTGCAAACCGTCACCTGGTCGGATGTCCCAAACGACGTGTGGCAAAAATACACCTTGGGAGCATCCGAGGTCCGTAAGATTCCCGAAGGATATGTTATCATTGAAATGTACACGATATCACCTAATAAAGGTTATCAGCCTGACCGTGGAGGTGTGTTAATCAACGACGAAAATTATTGAACGGTAAAATTAAAGCACCGGTGTACAGGCCATACCAAATGTGTGAATCTACACAGCGATGACCCTACTGTCCAATCCATTGTTAAAGAAACCATGGAAAATGCAGCAAGGCCAAACCGATGAAACACTATTGCTCCAGTGAGAACTAAAAACTGTAGTTGTTTTAAAAGCGAAGTAAGCAGAAATAATGTACAAATCGTAGATAAACAAACATCAGCGTTCGAGCCGGAATGGCAAATAAATTAACGTCAGCCTGAATTAATTAAGAAATGATGACGTCATGGACGGAGCAAGGCACTCCGCCCACTCCGCCCGGTCCAGCACCCCTCTTCTATATACTACTTTCGCTAGCTGGGTAACTGTATCTAACTAAAGATGACATGTAACGTGGTTCTACTTCATTCGTCCTTTAAAACTCCGTTCAGCTGTGGTGTGTGGACTTCAATTTAGTGTTATACCATTGCAATCTTGCACGTTCACTTTTTTAAAAAAAGTATCATTGTTTCATTTAATATAGCAAAAAAACCGAAACAGTTATCAAAATAAAGTACAGATTTCAGCGCAATATTAAGTGATTGAGAAGGCTCAAAATTTGCAGAAACTGGTCTGTTGAACTGAGTACCTTGATATCGCTTTATATTTCTATATAGATATTAGCTACATCGCTTTATAGTTGTTGTCAAAAACGCGTGTGAAACATATTTGTCATTTTCTCAAATACTGCCATTTTCTTACCCAAAAACTTTGCCTTATGTTAAAGTTGCGTTTGTAATAGGATAAGGAAGATTCATTAGAGTAGCCAGCTCAATGATTCAGTACCCTACTATACAAATATTTCCGTGTTCATTGACTGTGAACACAATAAATTAATTTCAAAGGAAATTAATAATGACAATAAAGTTGAAACAGCAATAGCAGGACTGAATTGTTGGGCTGGCTATGCTACGAAGTATGTTACCGATGAAATATTTATTAGTTTCTTAAGCCTGGTTCACACACGTCGTAAGAATTGGGGATGGCTTCCTCTGGCCGATGCGATTGAGCGGATTCTATTCCTTTGCAAAAGCAATCCAATGTTTGCTCCAAGCTTGTCCTATACTTTAGTTTGTTCAATATATTCATTCACATACGCCAGAAGAATAAAATTCCAGATTCCTACGACAAGTATACATGTGAACCAGGCAGCCATACGTTGGCAGTAGCGTATCCAGCCCGATAGTTTTGTCCCGCTATGCAAATTTCAAATTATTGTCAGTATTCAATTCTTTAGGGATTGATTGTTTGCACATTCAACTAACAGGAAAATATTTGCATAGTGTCATAGCGGGACTAAATGCTCGGGCTGGCTACGCTTCTATACGTTTGGTATGGGTTTAAACAAAAGCCTTGCGACGTTGTCATCTTTTTATGGTGTTTGTTGTCATGCAGGTTCCAAGCAGCCCCCCCCCCCCATAATTTCTATCTGTATAAGGCAGAGCAAAACACTCAGACTAGTAAAATGCCAACCTAATTAAATTTGTTAAAGAAAATGAACGAACCTAGGCTTGCACTTAATATGCTTCTAAGACACATGCTACAAGCTATTTCTGACTCGCTGTTCAGTTCAATCCTGATCGAGTCGTTCCCAAACTTCTAACTTGTAATGCGCTTTTCGGTAAAATATCCCTTCCCAAAACGCTGGAAATCGTATTTCGTGGGTTCTACACTGCGACCCACGATATTACTTTTATGAGATATTTATGCCGTACGTATTCAGAATGAGCATTGCTATTCATTAAAACTTATGAACATCAAAACAAAGTTGTGAGAAGATCTTTACGATGTTGATATTTGATGTTAGTCACATGACTGAAAAAATATGGCCCTGTTCCATATTTGAGGTGGACCACGCTATTAGTTTTAAAAATATAATAACACGACAGGACGTCGTTTTTAACTTAATTGGAAGTGGAAATCTGTATTTTTTGTCTACTTCGGTGTGATACACAAGAACACGAAGGAACGGTAATTGTGCTGAGATTAGCTTATGGGTCATTTTTTGGCCAATTATTAGCGCTCCGTAAAACACTTGCTCGAGTTAAATTTACTGTATCTCGCTAAATATTACATCAAAATCTATTATAATTAATATATAATTCTAACATATGAGGATTTAAGTTACCCCTTTCTGGATGCGATAGAATTTGTTTAAGTGTGATAACTGCTCTAGTTTTTCTGCTATATTCAATCAAACAGCAATATTTTTTGATAAATTGTTATTTATATATGTATGTGTAGGTTATCATAAGAGGGTCGAATTTATGGTTGAGGATATTGTCGCTCTCGGGACAGTATGTCCCTCATTCGCTGCCCTTACTCTTGACATGATATCGTCCAATATCCACCAAATTATTTCTTTTAATATTTAGAGTAAAACATTGGGACGTTAATAACGAGAATCTCCATGGTGATTTCTACGAGACAAAATTACAAAATGCAAATATTACGATGGATATGTTCAGAAAAGTTCATTCAATTGACCCTGATGTTAAGCTTTTCTTGAATGATTTTAATATAGTGCTGAAAACCAGTCACAGAACTGTGGTAAGCTGTTAGTCTCTTACCTCGTACAAACATAGCTAAAAAGAGAAAATTTGGAACTTAAATGCGTTATACAACTCAAAGAAAAAAAGCAACAGTCTAAAAACATACAAACGTAAAATACAGAATTACACACGTAATAAAAATCGTTCTTGATAGAAATCATCATTAAATTAAATGATTGGTGAGAAAATAGAAAAACCTCAGTACCCCATTCAATCTCATCGATAGGGGAATTTTTAATATCTGCTAGATATAGAAGATGATTCTTGTCCGTGGAGATGGAAAAGGCTTCACCTGCTTGACATGGCTAATTCGCTTTAAAAACAGAATTTTTAGCAATGAAGTGAATCAAACTGAAGGACTAAATCTGTAATTTCTCCTTTCTCCGGGGTTTACAGACAGGGCCAAAAATTAGATGTTTCCATACAGTAACTCACCTTATCTCTTTCAGTCATAGTTCACCTTAAGTAACTCGCCTAGTCAACAGTAGATTTTTTCAATTAACTCGACTCAACCCACTCAAAATTGCTGTAACTTGCCTTAACTTTCCTTACTTTGCCTAGCTTACAAAGATCAACATCAAATTTTTTCTTTACTTGCCTTTGCTCGCCCTAACTTGCCTTAACTTGCATAGTTTCGCAACAAGTTAAGGCGAGTTTCTGTTCCAGAGTAGGCCTAAAATGCCACATTTATAGCAGTAAGCCTTTTGATTAAATATTTCGTTTCCCAAAATATGCATTTTTTTTTATTTGGCAGGCTGTTAAAAATCAAGGTAAACGTTTCCATGAAAGTGGTGTACCTATACATGGAATAGGTATACAGAGTCATCTACGTGATGGTGACATAGACGTTACAGCAATCAAGGTAAGCCGTTGCATGCCTTGTATTTTTTCATAAAACCGATAAAATTGAAATCCTGTAATCCCAACAGATATATGACTTCCAAAACAGACATGATTATATTTTTTCTTCATTTTATATTTAAAATGAAATAATAAAATGGGAAGGACAAAGTTGCCAAAATGTACCAGGCCAGAACTACGATACAGCGTTTTTGTTTTCTGAATTATGTGCACACATTTTCTTAAGCACCGTCTTGATAAAGTTGCTGAAGCTGGACTGCCAGTATGGATTACTGAGCTTTCTTACAATCATCCAGATGAAATCAAAAGGGCAGAGGGATACGAGGACGTTTTTCGCCTCTATTTCAGTCATCCAGCAATCGAAGGAATATTGATATGGGGATATTGGGATAAAATGATTTTCCAGATCGATGCAGCGATTGCCACTGGTCCAAATGTTGTGGTATCTATAATAATTTTTACCTAATGATTAATTCCTTGAGCTGCTCTTTGTTTATGGACATTCTTCAGGCCTGTTCATATTATCGCGGTCAAGCAGAGCTGGTCCGGTTTAGGGGTTGTTTTACTTTTGCCGGGACTTAGCTTCACGTATACTTTTCTGGCTTGACCGGGCTTAATGAATGCATCAGGCGGGCTGGGTGGGAAATCGTACTTTTGCTTGTCTGTATTTCGCATAAAAAGCACTTAAAAAGTCAAAACAAAAGATGAATTTAGTAATTGAACTACAATTACTGAAACAGATTTTAGTGATAAAATTGCTTTTTTGCGAAGAAAGACAATATTGAAAAAGCACTTATGCGGGCTTTTCCTAAGACTATGAATTGCACTAAGAACCCAGCCTCGCATTGAAGTTAAGAGAATACAATACCCGAGGCAAAACCTGTTTACCACTATTACACGCGCGGAAACTATTTACTTACAGGGTACGCCGGGCAGCCCGCCACATATGAATGCGAAAACAAATTGGATCGGCAAAAACGGACCAGCTCGGCTCGACCGCTCTTATCCCCGAGCCAACGGCGCGAAGCGCAGTTCCGGGCGTTAGTCCGGGGCGAGGGTACTAATTCCGCACGGCTATTTACACCCGGGAAAAGGAAAGCATAGCGAAGTCTGAAGTTCATCAAATATCGCGGGCGCGTGGTTCAAGGGTGGCGGTGAGTGGGTGGTCATCACTGATCTCAAAAATATGGCGGACTATATGGCACTACAATATTTCGTATTTTTGCAAAAAGATTTGGCAACTCTCACAACCAACGAAGGGTGGTCATTTCTGATCGCAGAAATCTGGCGGACTATATCAGGAGTAGCAAACACTTAAGGCATCCAAAAGGGCGAGAAATAAGAGGAAAACGACTACTACAAGAGTCTTGATGAGAGATTAATTCGTGGAAAATTCAGAGAAGCGCCAAGAATTGACTATGGCGTGAAACACAAGGCAAGTTTGTTGATAATGCGAGCAGCTGGGAAATTTGTCTGAGCATGCGCCAGATAAGCCTGCGTGAACGCGTGGAAATTGCGTGATTTACGCGTGATATTTAAAAATCATATAACAAACATGGATCACAAGCATTTTCAGTGGACTACACGACCTTTTAGCGTAATATCTAAGAGCACGCTAACAAATCAGGTGAGTACATATAAACATGAAGGCCAAGTTTCAGCTAAAATCATGTTGGAGCAAAAGGCAGATTTTTTAAAATTCGACTCAAACTAGTCAACGCTCGTACTCGAACAACAATACAAAAATGTCACTGAAATCGATCGAATAAACGCATTAGTCAATTGAAAAATATCTTTACCATTTGTACGAAAACATTTATATAGTATCAAAGACATCATTGCATTGACGGCCCACGTGATTGTGGATGTTTTATCACTTTCACGACCATTTCAACAACAACCGTAGTTTAAAATACTTTTCCGGTAGCGAGTTTCACAACAAACTATTGGCCATAAGCGGAATTTATAAAACAAAAAAAATGGTTTCGAAAGGAACATAAACATATTGGAAGTAACAGGAAATAAATATCTTTCTGGAGCAAAAAATAAATTTTCCAGTATTAAGTCAAACGTAAATTCAACATCGCGCTTAATTCTTGGCAACCCACTCACATGTTAAAGTTTGAAAATTTGCTTCAACAGACGATGTCATCACTTCAAAATATGATTAACTGACAGCTATATCAGTCCTTTACTGAAATCAATAAAAAATTGGGAACAAAGTTATAACTGGCTCGTCAAAGAAACTAAATTCCGGGCACCTCTGAAACCAATCTGTATTTCGCAAATAATATGCTAATTATTTTGTGTTCAGCCGCCAACAATATTTTTGCACAGCGGTGGCAAACTTCCCAGCTGTTGATAGTGCGTATTTATACTTGTGTTTTAATGCTTTATAAAGGCCGGCGTAGCCATACTCATCCAGTCTATTCACTGTTTAAATTCCAGAGTAAGTTTATGTTTTGTAAATGCAAGACTATCTTCTTATTACTAATGTAATTAATAGGTCGTATTTTATACCAAATTTAAGCTTACATTAAGCGTAATAACATACTGATGACAAATGTTGTGCCATTTAACAAAATTGTCTATAAAACAAGGATTAAAAACTGATATTTTGTCATTTTGAAAAAATATACAGATAGAATAACAATTGCCGTGTTGCTATGACAACAACCTGAGCAAGGACTTCATGTAATTCCGAAAATGTAGTTGCATGCTCTTAGTTAGTGACAAGGGGTTGCTGCATGCATGTATTTCTAGTATGTAACAAGCATACCGTAAACCTCCTATTATAAGCTCCCCCCGAATATAAGCCACCCCGTCTATAAGCCCATCACATTACTACCGTTCACACCATTCCAAATATAAGCCCCCCCCCGAATAAAAGCTTCCCCAAATATAAGCCCCCTGCCTGAATATAAGCCCACTTTTCAGGTATAACGTATAATACCGGTACTTCACTGATGTATGCCTCTTCTGATAATGCAAACAGTATCAGTGAAGCAGAAAGTGTATCAACAGATGGCTCCTGTACATACAGCTCAGACTAGGACGTTTAAGTACAATTGAGTATTGTCCTATTGAGAGTAGACAATACTAACAACGGCGAACTATGTTAATGTTTCTTTGTTTATCTGAACATACTAATTTTTGTTTGTTTTCGTGTTTATATGAATTAACAATAAATACGGTTATCACTAACCTAAAATGTCGTCTATGTATAAGCCCCCCCCCCCCGTATATAAGCCCCCCGTGCATAAGCCCATTAAAAAAGGCTTACGAACTTGTATAAGCCAAGGGCTTATAATCGGAGGTTTACGGTACTGCAGGGCATACCAAAAAAGCGTGAACTCTATTACAATGTGAATTTCAAAACGAATAAACAGTTACACCTCTATATTCTTATCCAGTAGAAAACGTAGAATTTTAGTTTTCTATATGATGATTTATCTATTATTTCAGTAAGCGTGGTTAAAAAATTAAAAAAACGTAGATGACTGGTCGCCGAACTGGATGCGACTTATTGTTTCAGTATAAATTTCCAAGTATTTATAAAAAAATCAAAACTTTATAAAAATTTACCTCAGAAAAAATATTTGTAAAAATTCTTTGTGTTTATTTTCGCTACAGAATAGTTTGTTTACATACGTTCACGGCTCTGTGTCGCGTTGGGGCGATGCCAGTTTTCTTTCAAATAAAAACACTTATTATTAGTTTAATATTTGACCTGAAATATTTTTGAAAAATTCTTTGTGTTTATTTTCGCAAAAAATAGTTTGTTTACATACTTTAAATTTCACACACGGCGGTGTATCACCCGTCGACGAAGCCAATTCTTTTCCAAATGAAGCACCTTAAGTTATTTACCCTTCAACTTTTTATAAACCATATTTCGTAGCTTTTTTATCTTTACCGGAATGCTATCTCCTCTAAATTTTCGCATTTTCCTCTTCCATTACCTACGGCCACTGACTCCTGCAAAACGAGCCGCTATTTTGAAAAAAAAGCAAAGCAATAGTCACTGGTCAGTGACTATCACTTCAGAGACGACGAATCTTGACCAATCAGAATGCAGGAAAACACAAGCCTTTGAAATTCTTAAATTTACATTCCAAGAGCAAGGGACGTTTGTCTGATTTTCAGTTGACTAAAAATCACTCAATTCACTGAAAAGAGGAAAGAAACAGCTTTTAAACAAGCTATATATAGATATATCAAATCACAGTTGCGAAAGTTTTATTTTTTTATATTAACATATGAAGCTATTGTCTATACAATTTTTAAATTGTTGATATTTATTTGCTGTAGCCAAATGAGGCAGGGCGACGAATTCTTAATCTCTTGAAGAAGGAATGGTGGACAAAGATGACATTGGACTTGTCAAGTAAACATCTTACATTACGTGGCTTCCATGGAAATTATGAAGTTACTGTTTTGAAAAATGGGAAAAAAGTTGCTAAAAAATCATTTGCTCTTCCAAAGTCACGGAAAACCGTAGACATCCATCTACATATAACTGAAGGTAATATTCACATATATAATATCTGATAAGAAACATCGCAGAAATATGGTGACATGGAAAGGTGGTCATGCCCATAATAACCTTGACAAGAGAAAATTTGAAATGTATATTTATTTAACAATGATTTTATGAAAACGTAATTTTCATTTCTTTTCAGGATTTTACCTCGATATATGTTAGATTTCATTTGATTAGGCAACAGTCTAATCTGCTGTGATTTTTTTTTAATTTTTCTCAATGTTTGTACTTGCCATGTTGATTTGTGTGTCAGAAGGTCTCATTTTTATCAAACAGCTGATAACAGTCGTAATATGTACATTCTTTATTAAGAGTATGAAAAGTAAAGTGGTAATTTTACATAAAGTGTAAACTTTTACAATATTCTGTATTATTTATGTTTGAGATAATAAATGTTAACTGTGTATCTGAAAAACATCTTTCTTACCAATCATGTAAATGGCATGGCATACTTAATTTACATATTGTTTAAATAGAATTTACATCACGTTGACATATTACGTAAAATTTTACATACTATATTACCATGCAACTTAGCAAACAGTTTACAATGTTGAAAATATTTATATAACATGTAAATCCAAGATCCTCTAAGCAAAATGTAGTTATAAATGAAATTGTTATGCTGCATTGTAAATTAACTGGAAGTATTTTGTAAATTGTAGCACAATTTACAAACTATTTACAATTTATTTGCAAGGTATTAAAGTAACTTAAAAAGTGATTAATTTTGCGATCACAATCACGCTGTGTTTTAAAATCAGCACAAACGATTTCTTTCAATAGTACAACATATTTTCGCCTCGCTTCTTATTCGGAGCATTTATACAAGGTACAGTACAGAATACAGATTCCTTGAAACGGAAATCGTGAGGTTAACCCTATTTAATTAACAATTTTCTCATACACAATTACATGTATTACACTTTCTTACATATATAACCTATAATGTGTTCATTTTGGAGAGGGAGAAAAACCCTCGAAGCAGAGGAGAGATCAACTACGGGAACTATATTCACATGAAATACCAGACTTGGCTTCAGTGGTGAGAGGCACAACGCGCTTCATCCCAAATAAGTGGGATCATACAAACAGGCCCTAAGTCGCAGAGACAGAAAACCCCACTGTTTCTTATTAAAAGAAATGAATGTGGAGAAGCCACATTTTCGTTGTAATTAAAAATAAGCATGACCAGTAAATTTAGCTATAAAACTATTTACGAGTCGTTGGATGTAAATGATCTGTATAGAGGTGTGCGTCGGATCGGATTGACCTCTTTGAATCCGAAGTTTTGTCCAAGTAATCAATCCGAATCGATCCGAAGTTAAAAAAATCAATTCGATCCAATCCGAAACAAAAATATCAGATTCGATCCAACTAGACGCTTAATCCGATCCGATTCGTATATTGTATATAAAATTATCTGCTATTAGTCAGGGAGGCAGAGGTACAAAAATACATGTCTACTTACCATATCGAGGGACAATTTCATTTTGCTCTTAAATTGTCCATTACATGCCTAATATAACAATTCTGAATGTTGTTTGGCCCAATTTTTCTTGTGGGCTCCAGCCAACACGTTTTTTCTTAAATTTTCTATAAAACTATATTATTGTCAAAAAAGGCGAAATTTCGGACTTATTTCTAGGAAAAACCACTTACGTTATCAAAAAGGTGATAAAAAACTACATATAACACATTATTATGGTTACTTTTATTTTCCTCATTTTTGTTGAGTTATGAGCGTTCGAAAACTTATTTTCAGACTAGTGCCCAGGAAATTAGCGTCATTTTAGGACATTTTCCCGTTTTGAACCAGCAATAACTCGAAAACAGCTTGAAAAACCAGGGTGTCCGTAATGATGTCTTATATGTTGTTTTTTATAAGCTTTCTGATGATACAAGTCATTTTTCAAATGAATGAACTTGAAAGTTTGCTATTTTTGACCACATAATAGTTTTATAATAAAACTGAAGAAAAACGTGTTGATCGAAGCCCACAAGATAAATTGGGCCAAACAACATTCAGAATTGTTATATTAGGCATGTAACGGACAATTTAAGAGCAAAATGGATTTGTCCCTCGAGAAGGTACGTAAAATGACCTCTGCCTCCCTGACTATATAGGACATTCATAAGGATGAATTTCCCTTTGAAATAACTGTTTATCAAAAGCTCTTAATGTATTAATCAAGTTTTTGGCTAACAAGGAAGTTCCAGATCGATTTAAATGCAGACCGTTTCTATTTAGGTTTTTCCTATCTATATCATCATGACTCAATATGCTAATTTCCGATTTAATGAAATGAGCTTTTAGAAGCTCGTTTACCTCACTCACTTTGGACTTGAATAAGTGGTTGTCATCCCTTATGATAATTTCGGATATCGTGACTCTCATCTTGGGATTACTTTTCGTAATTTGTTCACAAAGGTCTGCAACCTCATTAACTATTCAGGCGCTTCCTTGTGACGTATGTCATTAGTTCCAATATGTAGAATAACATTTTCTGGGTTAGTTCTCAAGCCCGGCTTAATGTGATCTTTCATATCACGGACAGCAGCCCCCAAAAATGATTTAACACGCACTCGGGTGTTTGTTGACTTACTAATCTTTTGCTGTGTCAAGTGCTTGAGCATTGAATCTCCCACGACGAGGACTGAGCGGTTTTCTTTAAATTTACGAGTGCCTCTATTCTCAGGACTGCCATGCCGTACTGCACTGTTAGACAACCTGCTTCCTGCGATCTCTACGGTTTCAGAGCTTTTATCGTCACCGCCTGGGGCACCCATTGACTTGCTGTTCTCAAGTACTTCACTATTAAGTGGCTCATAGCGATTTCTTGTGACCACACCAGTCGCATTTACTTGTTCATTAGTGCCGAGGTCTATGTTAATAACCTCTTTCGAAGTTGCATTTGATATCTCGCTTTGTTCGCTTTAGAATTTTCTGCCAACCGTCTGCCCGAGAGTGGTCTTTGAGATCGTTAGCTTGTTCTTCGTGTAAAATTTTTAGTGTAGTTACTAGGCTTAATCTCTCGTTCTCAGTATCTTCAACCTTCCTATTTAGATCAGACAAGGCTAAAGCCATACTGTTTAGACGATCTCTGAGTTCATCGTTTTCCTGCCTCAATTTAGAGTTGTGATACGTGTACACTTCTATTGATAAATGACTAATGTTACAAGGGTTGAACATAAAAGTGTAGCCTCATCAAAAATGGTTTTCCAGTTTTATAATGACTTAAAATGAATAAAAAGTTAATAAAAGTTATGTTTTTGTACTTGCATGGTTAACTGTGTGTAAGCAAGTAATAATTGCAATTTTCACTAAATGTTTAGAAAACAGAGGCATTTAGTGGGTTTTGAGATTTCAAGATGGTAGTTTTAAAATAAGAAATTCGTTATTGTACTTGAATTATTTCTTCAGCATGTGTCTTCCTTTGCATTGATTGTTCAAAAATAAACAAGCTGAGAGTCTCATGATTATATATTGCTTCCAGGCGGCAACCTTTGGAGCATTTTACTTGATTATGAAGTAGAGCTTTTTATCCAGAAGTTAGATAGCAAACTGTGATAATTTTCGTTTCAAGACCTAAATTCTTTAAGTAAGACAGTATTTGAATTACACTGTGTTCACATGTATTACTGAGTGTATCACATGCATGATAAGTCAACCAGTAGAGTGATGAAACATACAGTAATTGTGGGCTTGGATTTACCTCCGCTATTAAGAAAAATATGTACCCTAGTCTCATTACAGATTCTCCCAAAGAAACCGCTGCGTACATTAAAATATTTACAGTGCCTAACCTAGGGCACAATGTGCTTTCCAATTTCTACTCACGTTACCGAGTAATGTTTGGAATTTAAAACAATTTTCGGCAAAAACTTTAATAATATTGATAAATTTCGGGTTGAAATCGGCCATCTTTAATCTAGTTTTAGGGCTTGTTCATATGGGCAGAAGTTATCTCGGTTACCGAGAAAACATTTCGACAAGTTTACAAGTGAGATCGATCTCGCCTTGTTATGACGGTTGTGGATAAAATGCTGACTCGGACTGGCGGACGCGGACTGCAGGACGCGGATTCAAGCTAGCGGGCGCGGATTCTGACTGGCGGATGTGGACCCGGAATGGCGGGCTGCTGAACGCAAAGTGACACAATATAGAAGAGTAAATTAGAAAATTGAGTGAATTGAGTTTTTTTCGTGCAACTCAACTTTAAAAACTTGCGCAGCTTCACATTTCAAATTCTCTCACGAATTTATCAATGAAATCTTTAATTAACTTATTTGTTATGACTGTAGGGTGTGTATAATCTGATTTTCAAAGGGCAGTGGACATGATTATTTCATAACTAAAAAAATACTGAATACTGTAATTGTACGGTTGTGATATGGGTGTGGATTTCTTAATTTCTGAAATTTTAATATAGCTGACTCTCATGGATCGTATTGTAAATGTAACAATCCTAATTATCTATTATGGAGTAACGATTTGAAATTGAGCCTTACGAAGCCAAAAATTGATTTTTTTGAAAAAATGGAGCTGCAGCGCGGAATAGTGCCTTCTGAATATGTGGAATAGTGCCTTCTCTAATATGCCTTCTGAATAATTCCGAATTGTAGACGAATCCCAATCTATTTCTTCTTTTAGTAACTTATTTGACAATTATTATGAAGCCTTGTAAATAGTTTGTTATTTAATGTAGTCGAATGTATGTTGTCGCTAATTTCTAAAACATGGTCCAGAGCAAGTGAAAGGCTATACCGTGTATCTTGAAACAAGCAAGTGAAAGGCTATCGTGTATAAATATTTTCAAATAATAATAATAATAACAAAAATCTATTTGGACTATGATTAACAATGTTATGTAAAACTTATTTATGGATCAAATAATGTTAAACACGACCTTACTACCATAAAAATTTCGAGAAAGTATAAATAAAATTCTATTTAAACACGTCACACACAGCACAATCGTTGTACATTATCTACACGTTGTTGATTTACAGATAGGACGTGTTAATATTTTAAAAATAGATATTTGTACCAGGGGTCTAAATCAATAAAGAACTTGGACGTTAAGACTTCGTAATTTTGAAATATTTCAAAAGATGCACTATGCCTATGTAAAACAATATATTTTTGAACGAATTTTGCAAGTGGAAAAAACATGCAGAACTGTTAAAGATATTTGCGTATGGAACTATAATCGCAAGTACACATATTACTGTTTAACCTATATTATAAGACAAACACGCTTGGCATAAAATGTAGCGAATTCGGCCAACTCGAGCGTAACAATTTTTTCTTGATGGCGCGCGTATTTTTAGGAAGAATGGTGCCTAAATTATTTCTTAAAAAATGCATCATTTTAATACCGTTGCGGGGAACTGCAGGTTATCTTTAGATAAATATAAGCAATTGTGATCAACAGAGTGAGACAAGGGGATCAAAATGATACCAAGGTTGCCATAGTTACACGTATTGTTTGGCAGCGGTTGAGCATTCTTTGAGGACTATATCTTGAGAGTCGCGCGTCGAAGTAGATAACATGAAAATTGCCGAAATTTAGCTTCAAATAACTTTTGTATTTTAATCAATTCGCACAGAATTTTTTCATGGTAACAAGGCTGTGGCTTTTATCTAAAAACGTACGTTTTTATTTTTTCGGATTTGGCATTTAAACGGTGACAAACCGCTTTGAAATAAGAGCGCCGCACGCGAGTGTTGTTAAATGGACCTTTAAAGATTACAACATGCTGGCGTTACAAAGGACGAGGAAAAAGGTGGAATTATCGACCAGACAAGCGAAATGACTACAAAATAGTTAGTGATCTATTTTCAGTACTTTATAGGATGATCGGGCAGTTGTTTATCTCCTTGAGCTGGCTATATTTATATTAATATTTGTAAACAATACTAGGATCTGTTCATTCAAAAGAATGTATACATGTTAACATATGTTACTAGACGACGCTGTACTTTTTCATAGTGAGATTAGGATTTTATATTTTCGTTTTTGTTTTATCTAGCCGCTAAATATTTCCAGGGGAATAAACTGTTATTGTGATCTAGAAAATCATAAAATCTTCTTGCTTTTGTTTAGAATTAGAATTATTTTTACTGAGTATATTGCATAGTTCATGGTTAATGTAAAAATCCAAGGTTTAGGTGTAATTATGCCTACTGATTGCATAAATACAATGTTTATACCTCTTGACTAACTGTTTTTTAATGTTTTTACTGAGTAAGTAGTGACAACTAAAGTTTTAAATGCAGTTATAACAACATACTTACAAAGTACAGCTTTGACAGCCTTGTGTCAGGGCAATGTGACATGCCTTGTGCAACCATAGGCGGCCCAATTCAGTGTGTAGTTTCATATAGAGATCAGTGCGCACATAAACACACTTCGTACTACGAAGTGTGTTTCGTGCGCACTGATCTTTATATAAAAGTACACACTGAATTGGGCCGCCTATGGTGCAACTCAAAATACTTAATGCCATGTAATGAAGTGCTTTTGATTAAAAAATCATGTCTTTTGTTTATACTAAAAATACAAGGAATTGTTGTCAGACTACGGTCATACATATCATACTCATTATAGTGTCAAGGTAGACAAATAAGCAAGTATGTTGTTTTAGTGTACTGTAGTTGAGTTTGCCTAATTGCCTTCCCAATTTAACATAACTGACTGATCATGCATTACAAGTTCATAAAATAAGAGTATGTCACTTCCTGCTCCAGCAAAAAAATGCATTCTTGGTGTCACAACTGAATTTCTCACTGATTAGCCTGAAGCAGAATAAATATGCTCTTCGTAAAGTTGTCATATTAATTATGAATTACTGTTACCTGTTTTAGAAAATATTTGCCACATCTTGCTCTAATGTGCCCCTAATGCTAAACTACATTTAAGAACAAATTGACAAGCATTTTCCAATCATGTCAGTCAGTACATGTGTTGTTTGCCAAACATTGGCAAACAACAGATATACTGACTGACACAAGAAAGATATTTACCAAACTTACAAGTCATTAATCTTATGTCCAATATCATTAGTTACCTCATCAAGCAAAAATCACTAGAGTAAGTTTGGTTAACAACAAAAATAGATTCTTTTTGTCAATGATTTAGTGTCCAAGGTATAAATTCTGCTCAAATGCACATGACTTTATTTCAATATTTGGAATGATAGAAGCTGTCACCTTTTCACCGCCCGACAACCGATGAGGTAAGGGCATGCACCCCATTTTTCTGTTTTACTGTACATGTGTGTCACATTTATTTAGGAAATTCTATTCCAAGATGATGCTTGTGCACAGTAGCCAGAGATTTATCTGACTAACCTTTTAGTTTTGCAACCAATATGTATAAGCAATATTTGAGTAAGAGTTGCAAGAGGACGCCATGTCCAGGACCATCTCCATACCCAGCTGATCTGAGCGAGTGATTTTAGCCAATCAGCGCACAAAGAATTTCTCCAAATAGAAATCCATACCGTGCTGCAGCGCGCGCTTGCAAGCTCAAAAAATCTGTAAATATGGCGGAATAGTTCGAGGAGTAGTTTTTGTAAAAGTTGAATATATTCGCAGATAATTTACTCCTATATTATGTATTTTTTACTCACAATCTACTCTTGGTGCTGGTTTTGTACTCCTGAATGGCTTTTCTGCAGGAGTCTGCTCTCAAAGAGGCTTTGAAATCTTTTTCTATGCTACCGAAGGGCGAAGGCATGAACAATTTGTTGTGCGGTTGTACCCGTGACTGGATGTTCTCCATGGGGGAATTTTGTACCTTTAAGATCTCAAGCTGCATGGGTAGCGCGTCACATACAAATGGTAGACGATCGTGGGCTGATTCACTCTCAGCTGGATCAAATAAATTGGTGTTATATTTGTGATGGCAAAGTCCAGTGCATATTGGCTGAACAAAAAAATGGTATTTTTTCTAACTTGACTGTAAACTTTCGGGGAACTTGTGATGATGACTTTAACCTGGAAAGATCGGCTAGAAGTGAACTAACAGGAATTATTGCTTTCCAGGCTTGAGAACTCTACAGATCTTTTGAAATATATATATTACCTGCTAGAACCTCATTTGAATTCAGTTCCATCCCCAGGATTTTGTTAAAAGAAATATCAATTCTATATCTGGACTTTCTATCATTTCCAGTGGGTTTGTGCTGGACCGAAAGTTTCTCATTTGGTACTTCTCAAGACTAGCTATTTCAGCAGGACCGATGTGTATTGTGTAATGCTGTTATGTCAAGATCATATGTGTTTTTATTTCTACTTTCATGGATGTTATCAAACTTTATAAATAAAGAACACATAATGAACTTTGCCTTATAGGGCTTAGCAAAAAAAAGCTGTCATAAAATTGAGTTTTACATGTGGTACCACCAATACACATAACCACTTTAATTTAACAATAATTTCGTACAAATTCTTCAGCATTTGCAAGTGTCCACCTATCAATTGTTTGTTCTCTGAAATAAGTTGTCAAGAGGAGGGTTATGAAAAGTTTTGAAAGGGGACATTGGATAAAAGGGAGGGGTTATTTGTACTATTGATGGGAAGCAAAACCCTTTCCATCCTATGCTATTGAAGTGAGCCCTTTGACATTATCTGGCATAAGGCAGACGACGGGAAGAATTAACCATGTCCCCACACAAGGAGGTTAACTTTACCAGCTTTTTTACTCTGCCAGTAATCTATAAATACCAGACAATCACACTTGTCATAGGGAGCATTGTTAACAGGCTCCACTTAAAGTGGGTGGACAGGATGCAGTAGGTGTTGGATCCAGAATACCTCTGTTAACCCAGAACAGACAAGGACATCAAAGCTGAAGTGCTCAACTCATGTATCAAGTAAAATGCCAGGAACTTTATGACCAAACAATAGCATGCTAACCTCATCAAACTTGGTAGTTAAATGTCCATTTTCTACTTTAACAAATGGAGTACATGCCTTAAGGCATCCACCCACTTTTCCTGTGATCCAATAGCCCCTAGAGATACACAATGCAAAGTTTTTTTGTTTATCTGGAGACTTTCCCTATATTTAAATACAGGCTATTTGTGCAATAGATATTCTTGCAAACCTAAATCAAAACCAGTATAGCATGGATTTGTGAAGGGTTGTTAAACTGGGATAGCCAAAATCAAATTACAAAAGCTCAAGTTAGCATTGATTAAACCTGGCCATGGTTTTCTTGAAGCTATGAACTGACATGTCAACCCTAACATGTGTGATTGTTTGATTGCATGAGAGAGTTGTTGAGTTTCTAGATCCTATAATTAAAATCTCTTGTTTGGGCAAATCTTTATTGCCAACTGGAAGTAAACTTATTGTGTAGGAGGGTGTGTGATAGCTATTTCTTGAAAGTGAAGTGGGATTTCATTGAATTAAAACAAATATTTGACAGCTAAAAATTAGGCAAATTGACCAATTTTGGCATCAAAGTTAATTATAATGCTTCTAATAGTTACTTGGTCAAATTTTTGAATTAATATAATCTGAATATATTTGAAGGTGGATTTATTCTTAATACCCATGACAAATTTACAAGTTTCTGAGGGCACAGTGAGTATGGATTAATACAATTTCTGAAAGCAACTGACATTATTTCACCTCTGTTTAATGTATTTAGTCAAACAGTTATTTTTTAAGCATTTTATTCAGTGCCCATAAATCAGAGATTACATGAACTGAAGATGGCCAAAGTGTTTGCTCAAATATGTTTCTACCTCCTCTAGTCATTGGATCTTACTATATGGTGAAAGATGTATATCCAATAGAGCTGTTATTCAACTCCTACTGTACCCAGGATGTTATAGGCTTCAGAGCACCATGACAGGAAACACATCAAAGTGCAGCACATGCTTATTCTCAATTTACCAATTGCATGCATGCCAATTTGAAATATGGTTTCCACAGGTCTTATAAAAAGATGCATTTTGACAGTAATATTTATTATGATGACCTTGTGGTACCATTTTCTATCTTGTAACCATTTCTACCTTTTCGTCAAATCATATTAATGGAAATGACCAACACATTAACTCTTGCCCGTGTCAATTCTACTCTTTGCCATCAGCCCAAATTCAATATAACACTCTGACATGAGTTTCTACGCTGGGAATATGGATTTTGTTGATACTCTTGGTACAATTGTCCAAAGCATTTTGTATTAAATGGTATCATAGTCATTTGGGCCTAGATAAACAATATTTCTAATGACCTTTCTTGTTGTTTGCCGAATTTCTCGGCCGTGACACGATATCATTTTATCGCTATTTTGTACGTTTGAAAACATAGTTTTTACAATTCCCGCCAAAAATCCCATGTAAAAAAGTACGACATAAAACAATTTTAGACAATAGAAACACTTAACTAATTAGCACAGTGTCATAATTTATTGAAATAACCTAAATTTACAGAAATCGAAATGATTTTAAGCTAAACTCTATCGCAATTTAACTCGCCTGCGCCAATTGTTTATGCTTACAGTCCACTAAGTCACTAAAAGCTTGAGAACAACAATTTCCCCCAAATCATGGTTTTTTGAATCAAAACTGTTCTGTTTTGCATCCTAGACGATCCAATTTCACAACTACTACGTTTTATTCCTTTCTGAGCTCCATTTATTCAAAAAATCGTCGATGATCAGCTAATATATCACTCAAAAACCATTTGCCTCACGCGCCACGAATAAAAAACTTCTTATACTACGCTTTCAAAGCATGCTGGTATGGATTTCTATTTGCAAGGAAAATCATGCTTTGCGCGCTTGGCGCGAGATCACCTGGACAGCTTTAGCTGTGTAGAATTAGACTTGGTGAAGTAACAAAATGTATTTTGAGTACACATTTTCCTCTAATTACTGACCAAACATCATCAGTTTATCACTTGATAGCTAAGTGGTCAGCAAATAACAGAGTAAACTGATGTTAAAGCAACAAACATTGTTCAAGTGGTTATTTTTTTTGTACTACTGTTTGTGTCACTAATCAGGCCTTTTCAGTGTCATTAAATTACCCTCACCTTGAGTAGCTGCCAGATTTGCTGTTGCAGAAACATACTTTATATGTTATTTACCCAAATGGGCATTGTGACCACTGCAATGATTCCACATTTGGTACCATAAAAGTATTTGATGATATAATAACAGGATTAAAAATTAGAATGGTGTAGAAACTAATTTGTATCAAATATGAAAACATAACACAATGTGTATATGTAAAAGTCATAAAAGAAGATGTTGGTATAATAAACTCAATTTATTCATTTATTGAATAGTGACAGCTACAATTCAACTCTAGTTTGTACATATTCACTCATCAATAAATAAGCAAAACATTATCCAATATAAATAAAACACTGATACATCCACACAGTGACAGATCTTGAGCTTTATAAATGCAATATGCTGACCTGGCCTAATTATAGCAATAAACAAATTTTTAAAAATTCTTTTTAGAAGCAAGGCAAATAATGTAACAACAAGAAAGTCAAACCTGGCCAATAAGTTCATATACAAGCTAAACTAATAATAAAATATGAAAGCACTTGAGATACATCAAGTGAATGGAGTGAACAAGTATCTTAATAAAGCCAATCTAATTTTCCTTTTCCACGTTTAAATCAGTTGAAGAAAGTATCCTCAGTTGCCAGCATGTGAGTAATCGTTTCCTCTGAAACAAGTAATTTTTATGCCCCTTATATGCTTTTTTCAAACCAGTGGGTCCGTGACAAGTTCCATTCAAAATACGATGTCCAATAAATTCATATATTGATTCCTTTACAAGACAAATATGCCATTCATCCTTTCAATGTATTAAGAACAGTACGACTCACAATGTGCAAACAAAATTCACACTTGCTTGAATAGTTTCGGAAAAATTTGAGGTGCAATCTAACAAAAATTTTTAATCGCGAAAACATTCTTTTTTCCACTCATTAAATGCGCCATATTGAATTTTCCTACACTGTTGCGGACAACCGCTGAATCAAATGAATGACGAACTTGGCCGATTCGCGTCATTTTATGCCAAGCGTGAAAGTTTAAGAATTAATAGCAATTAGCAAGTATCTGCAAATGTGAACGTTTCTATCAAATCTATTAAAATTAAAGTTAAATTAAACATCTCATCAGAAAACTAGAATGTATAGGGCAAAAGACAACAAGAGCTAATAGTGAAAGGTTATATAATTTCTCCTGAATAGTCTTTTGGTTATTTCTCTATCTTTGTATAATTCTGAATTGGTTGATTAGAATCTTTGTTTTAAAATTTTATTAATTAGACGAAGTCTGTTGGTATGCATCAATCATTTTGAATTCTTGACAGATAATCTAAATAGCTAGGTATTTAGATAGTAAGATGTTATGCTCAACAACGATGTCAATAGATTTATATTTCTTTGATATTGTTGTAAACACGGACATTGTAAGTTAGCGTAGTTGCTACATGTGTAAATAAACTATTACCATCACTACCTTCGATGAAACTTTGTCAGTCCAAGTCCACCTTTTGTCCACACCGTGATGCCAAAACCATATTCTTTATTTAGTATGTTTAAGTTATAGAATAAATACATGGCCTTTGGAGATGAAATTATATGTAAAGCAGAGTTTCAAAAGTTGAGTTTTACAAGAAAACCATACAGTCAAACCAAACGCTTCTACGCTTCGTCGGCAGTGAAGTACGATTTCTAATTTACTGTTCTGTACTGTGGAAGAATCTCAAGTTACGTAAATAATGATGAAAAAATATTTAGGATACGCATCCGCCAGTCCGCCAGTCCGGGTCAGTTCGGGTCCACCAGTCCGAGTCCGCGTCCGCCAGTCCGAGAACTCGGTGACCGAGATAATTTCTATACCATGTGAACACAACTTTCCCGCTTAGCGGGAAAACTTTCTGTTTACACTTTACAAAATCTACATCATAGCGGGAAACTTTACCCAGCAAGCGGGAAAACTATTCTCCATGAACAGAAAAACATTATTTGACTTGTCGAAATGTTTTCTCGGCAACCGAGATAACTTCTGCTCATATGAACAAGCCCTAAAACTTAAATGCATCTGTTATTGAAATATTTCACTATATATAATAGCAATTATGACCAACAATCCTTCACAAAATATATTGAGACCTGCATGTAAATTTATAGAATTAACCATTTTATGACATTTGTTGATAATTTTGCTCTCCCTCTCCCCCGCAAGCAATTTGGTAGTTAGAAAAACTACTGAGTCAAAAAATCATTGTATCACAACCAACATTGCTCTGTAGGGAGAAGGGGAGGCACAATTATACTCTTATGCGGTTGGTCTCATAATTTTTGTGAAGGATTGCAGGTAAGCCACATCTGGTTCTGGCTACTTTTTTTGCTTACGCTCTGTCTAAAATAGGGGTAAGCCAGAATTTTTTTTAATTAAATATGACTATGGAATTGAATAAACACTCACTGTTCTAGAGTTTACCAATTCCCACACAAAACTTAATATTTTGTTTCTTTATTTTTATATTTTTATATACTTTACATCTTTTATGAAATTGAAGATTGGATCTAGTGTGTAATTCACTTTTTTTGTAATTCCCTGTCTCTTGTGCTGTGCATATTTGGAAAAAGGTTTGGGCACACCCTTCTTAAACTATCAACATCATCATGCAAATTCGGACATGCGTCCAGTTAACGCTTGACTTTCATAAAGGGGAACCTGTTCGGCAGGCTGTTGGTATACAAATATGTATTTTTGTGTATAGAAGTATTTTTGTTATATACTAATATTCATATGATTGCTCAATAGCAAATTTAGGTGTCAATTATAGTTGTTTTGCTACATAACATGGTCGCCAGTGTTTCTCTATTTTTCTCTAAAACCTTTCAAAAAAATTCTTGCAAGGCTTTTACCATGAACAAAAATTCGGACGAAGCTTTCAACTAAAAAAAATTCTTGCAGGGAAAATTTTCCTGCCCCCCCTCCCAGGATATCTGATGGTCCACCCCTTGTGTGCACTGGTCAGCATCCAGCCCCACTGTGACGAAGCTACAAAACAATTGATTTTGATGACGTTTCGTTGGGAAAACGCGGTTGTCTGGTGCACTTAGGACTAGGGACTATTGCATTTTATAGTGCTTCCGTTGCACTTTCTCCCACTATGACGTAGACGTCTACCTGGCGTATGGAATATAAATATATATTTACGGACAAAAAATTCGAGTAAGAAATCCGTTTTGTGCCGATACGACGCAAAATTTTAGCGAACTTTTGACATTTTAATTACATTACATAAATATTGCAAATTTTAATAAACTTTCGAAGCAAATGTTCGAAGAAATAGAAGTAGAAATTGAAGAATGTATACCGTTTGGGACTTATCAGACCCAAATTATCTCAGGCAAGATTACTGCATGAATGTGAAATAAAAAATTCAAAATTTTATTACGTAATCTAGTTTAAAAATTTTGACTGATGCACTCGCACCAGTTGCACCAGTCTAAATCCTCCCCTGGGCCGGTTGTATTAAGCCCGTAAAGCTAAAACGGTGGATAAGTAGAAAATATGAAACAAGTCTATGTATTAAGGAAACAACCAAACGAAAATAATTTAACACAGATAGAAGAATTATCTTTGAAACTACTCATTTAGTTCACGAGATTTAAGCTCAGTCATTTGCAGAATGTGTGGAAGCGTTTTTTATATTCGCTTAACGGCCGTTTAAGCCAAACAGGCTTTATACAACCAGCCCAAGAAAGATAGAATCATTACTAAGGTATATTGAGACGATCTTCAGCGAACAAATATAAACTAATAGTTAGTTTTCTTACTAATCCGTATAACAAACAAAAGAGGTGACGATTTTTCGTTAAACCCTCAATCGAATGTCAGAGAGCGATTCTATAGAATTTAACCCAATGACTCGGAACAGAGTCATTGGGTTAAATGACTCATTGAGTCATTGCAGTCATTGAGTCCCATTGCAGTCATTGAGTCCCATTGAGTCATTGTTCCGAGTCATTAGGTTAAATGTCTATAGGATCGCTCTCTGACATTCAGTTGAGGGTTTAACGACAAATCATCGCCTCTTTTGTTTGTTATACGTATTAGTAAGAAAACGAACTATTAGTTTACTAAGATATAACTAGAGTTTAGTTGGTTTGAATACATTTTTGAACGGCAACTTTTCGCCGGATGCAGCAGTCTAGGGGGCTATCCTACGTTGTGCCTGTGGTTCGAATCTCGTCCACGCCATTTCTTATTCATTTTTAATCTGTAATTTTTTAAAAAATTTTAATCTGTAACCTATTCCTCGTTCTTTATTTTTTTTTACAAAGAATTAAATTCACATGCAATGAGGTCCTATATCTCTACATTAACAATTGAAGATGGCATTGTCAAAATGTACATTCCTTGATTTAGCAATATATATGCTTGTTTGCACCTGTCGTTGATGAGCTCATAAACAGCAAAGTTGTAGTTCCCTAATTAGGGTATGTGGTGAAATTACAGCCCGCAGTTAGTTAAGAAACGGCAGGTTCATTTAACTGAATTAACAAGAATTCTTTGCTTAATCATTCAGTTCTTTTGTAAGAATAAGCTAACGCTCTTCAGACTTTGTAGAAAGTTTGATTTTTATACTCACGGCAACAACTTCAGGGGGGGGGGTTGCCTATATATATATATCCGAATTTTACTATACCCACGAGGCTTAATTAATAAAATTTACGTATATATGCATTATCCAATAACTTTCGGTCAAAATTTTGCAGTACTCATTTAAAAGAAGCTATGTGTACCTCACTATTAACCTACTGGCCGGGGGGGGGGGGAGGGTTGGAGTTTGTGCGATCGTATAGACTGTGATGTATGAACGAGTGTAAATGGACATTAGCGCTAGACATAAGCCTTTTTAGAGGTATTTCAAATGATCACGACTTAATTTTGACAATATTCTGCACAAAGTAGAAAAACTGTGCCCTAACACTCATCACTCAAACATTTTTACGTGCATAATGTAATATGACACGTTACCAACACGTTACCGGACACGTTAACAACACATTATCCTATTTTTTATTTCGATTTGAACTAAAAACATTGTTTTATAACACGTTACCACACGGCACATGTTACCACAATATTTTTAAAAGAAGTATATATTAGTTTTTTAAATGAAATGACGGTAACGCGTTCTTCTATTATAAAACTCTTAGTATGTTAATGGTAACATGTATGGTAACGTGTATGGTAACGTGTATGGTAACGTGTGGTAACGTGTCACAGGGTGCTGAGACGTTGCCAAGCATTTGATATTATTAAACGATCATGATAGTTTCACTCAAAATCACTTCCACATAAATCTTGATTCTGAGACAATGAGCAAACACTGATATTTCTTTACATTAACGGGACACAAACCTAACTTAAATACGTAAATACACCTGCATGATATAATAATATTAGGCCAAACTATAGTTACTATATTAACTATGCTCAAACCAGCGAGGATTCGCAAAAAGTAAAGTTTTTACACCCTTTATACGATCTTGTATCCGCATTTATCTAAATAGTTTATATATGCTTTTCAAATAAAGGAATAAAACAATACAATGCAATGCTAAATTATATTAGTGACCTTCATAAATGTGATCCTTGATGAAGACAACCCCGTAAATAATGACTCATAAAACTTCTAAAACATTGCAATGATCTATTATTTTCTTCCAGCAGAATTTTTTTTGCAATAAAGAAATAAAGTTAACAATTGTTCAATTATTTTTCTCCATAACAATCCTTAACAACTGAACATCATTATGTAAAGAACACGTGTACAATCCTGGACAAAATAGTTTGGCCAAATGTATTTTGTTTTCCTATTTCCCATCACATGCGCACATGACTACTTAATATAAAATTTTCGACACGCCCTTCCCTCCCCCAACATCAATATTGCCATTTTTGATAAAATCCTTGTGTAAAAAAAGAGTTTTGCCGCTAACAACATTGATTTGGGGTGAGGGGAATAGAAGGACATCTTTTTGCCACATATTTTGTCCATGAATGTAGATCATAGTATAGCGAATGGACAGTAGGGCCACTCAGCAGTGCATCATGTCCCCCTATGTTTATGCAATTTCCTGGTTGCAACTAGCCAGTTCAGCATTCTTATTGGCCATGCAGAAAATGCGATTGCCTTGCTGAGATAATGCTAATAACATGCGTAATGTGAAATGCATGGACACACAAACTTCAATTGAGTCACCTTACTGCTCATTCCCTGTACTGCGACTAGATTTCAAATATTTATTTGCTTCCGACGAAGTTACTGCAGGTTACTTACCAGCAATCATTCAAACAACAATATTACATCCTACACTGATGTTTTTAGAGTGATGCCGCGATAGTATATTTCAAATGCGTTCACCTCCTGAAAAACCGAGAGCTCTGGTCCTTCTTGTACATCATCTCGTAATAAAGCCAGTTTTCCACTTCAACAGTATCGTAGCGAAACGTAGCGTATTTCATTGTTTCGTGAGCACTCAGACAGAACTAATGATATGGACACGTTAGAATACGCTACGATTCGCTACGATACGGTTGAAGTGGAGAACAGTCTTAAAGACGCGATAGGCCCAGGACAGTCAGAATCTGCAATAGTCAGTGTGGAATGAAGTATTGGGGGAATCGGAATCATTTTCGGAATTGATCGCATTCGCATTTGTGTGCTCAATGGGTGTGCTGTGAGTCACTTGCTGTCATTGAACGTTTGTGTTGAAGATAATTATTTGCTACAAGTATTTACTGTCAGAAAGTTAGAACAGTTATATCACTTTGGTAGGTAGTCCCTGATTTGTCCTATAATGTTGATAAATTATGCTGGAAAGAGTGATTTTTTGCACTGCGCATATACAAGAACAGAAGCGACTAACCGTGTGTGATACACCTTGTTCAATACAACCTTTTAGTATTGAGTATTTGAAAGTGAATCTGTTGTTTTGAAATTATGATTTTTTATTAATTTAGCGATAATATGTGTCTTTCAGTACGTAAATGAACTTCTTCCATATACTGTGGTTTTATTAAATTAAGAATATAGAAATCGAAAGAAACGAATATTTCTTCGACAATTGCAAGAAATATTCTCTCTGCAGTACGAATAGCCCACCAAACTCAAACCAAATTCATACTGTTCCAGTCAGAATAGCCACAGTGATTTTAGGAAAAGAAAAATCACTTCAGAAACACACAAAACTATAGAATCTTTTACAGTTTGATAAACTGATAAACTAATTGATATTCTTGTAATTCTTGTTCTATATCTCCGTCCGGGCACTATAGAAATCGTAAAAGGTCGCAGTCATCATCAGGTACTCTTACTTGATGAAACATAGCTTCTACGTCAGTCATATAGGCAACTCTCTCTTGGCGAAATCGTAGCAACACTCCAAGTAAACTGTTCGTTAAGTATGGTCCTTGGTATAATTATTTGTTCAGCGATGTTCCTTGATATTCCGCTGAGCAGTCCAAGACAATGCGTATTTTGTTTGGTTTTTTAGGGTGGTAAATTCCGTGATGAGGCAAATACCATACGTGACCATCGTTTCGATTCAATCTCTCGGTAGGAACCTTTCGACGGTAGCCTTTCTCGAGTATTTCCGCAACAAAACTTTTGTAGCCTTTACGAAACTTTGGATTACTTTGCAACTTTCGCTTTGAATGAAACATTCTGTTCAGTGCTTGTAAACGGTTACTTGGCATCTTCAATTTGTTATCTCTAACAGGCAAGGAGATTTCGTAATGGTTGTCTGATGTCTTCTTCACAGAACTTTCGACAATGATCATAAACCGATGGTCGTTTCGAGACATTCCGTTCTCATTGATATCTGAAGCATCTAAGAAATCAGAACAAGCTGCACACATAGGATGTACGTCTGTTCTTGTGAAGAAGCTCGCATGCATGGCCTTTCCCAGTTTTCTTCCGACAGGACCGTTGATTATCCAACCGAGTGTTACTTTGAGTGCATACGGACCTCTATCTTAGGAACCAATGATTTGCTTTGGTTGAAGGGCTTGCGGAACATTTGCACCAATAAGGAGTTCTACGTCTGAATTAATGGTCGGTAAATATACATATCCTTGCAGGTATTGCCAACGATCTGCATCTTCTTGTGTTGGAATTTCGTTCTTAGAAACTGGAATACTGGGTCTGCATAAGACTTCTGGTAATGAAATAGTGTTGTTTTCATCCAAATTTTCCATCCAAACCTCCAGTCGTAGCAAATCCACAGCGTGAATTAACCTTTTGGATATCTTCATCCTTTCCATCCTGGCTCTCTTCTTGTCTTTTGATCGTATCGTCGTGTGCAGAGTCTCGCTGGTAATGTAATAAGGTTGAATGTTTTCCACTGCATATTTTACATGGCTTTCTCTTGAAACAAGTCTTCGATTGGTGACCTCCATTCAAGCAAGCGAAACAAAGTCTGTGTTTCTTGGCAAAATCTACACGTTGAGCGTAAGGTTGTTTTTCAAAACTTGGACAGTCCGTTAACTTGTGATTTTTGTCACTGCATCAACAAATCTTTGCATTTTCGGTTTGTATTCCAGCTTCTGCTTGACTTGGGTTTAGATTCGGTAAGTCCAACTTCGAAACTGGTTGGTTTGTGTTTGTCTTAGTTTGGAAAATCGTGATTTTGGATATTGGTCCTTTGAAGGAATTGATAACTTTCCAAACACGGGATTATTCAAAGATCTCGCTCTCCGTTCGACAAATTTGGAAATATCTTCGATTGTAATTCTGTCGGCAGTATCCCTCCATCTTTCTTGAACTTATACAGCAATCGTTCGATTAATTTCCTCGTAGCATCAGGATTTTTGATTTTGTTCATGCAACCAATTGCCTTCAAGGTGTTAGAGCAGTTCATTAACTGGATGGAAAACTGTTCCAATGCATCACCGTCCTCTGATTCAATGGGATTTCCTTTAATAAGTTGATCAATGTGGGCCGTAACAATACTATGTTTTTGTCCAAACTTCTGTTCTAGTAACGCCCTTGCCTTCATATATCCTTCATTAGGAGTCATATGTAGGCAGCTTCGAACTAATTCTTGAGCTCGACCCGTGGTGAATTGTTCTAAATAATATAACTTGCTTGCGGGATCTGGTTCTTTTACTTCGATCAATGTTTTAAACGCCTGGCAAAATGTTCGATACTGAGTAACGTCACCACTAAAAGACATCATACTGCGACGTGGAAGAGTTGTTCTTTGTTGTTGAATAACCATATCTCTCTCGGCGTAGTTTCGTCTCTTTCACCATTACTTTTTTTTTTCTTCTCAGGGAATGTGATGTGGCTTCGCTGTATCACATCTTGAAGTTGTCCCTTTTATCCTTCATAATCATAAAGCGATTCCTTTATCTTCTTAATACTTCGAGCTTCAGACTTTATCGCTTTTGAGTTAGTTACTTTACCCGACAAATTTTCCTGAGGAATATTCAACGTCTTAAACTAATGTTTCTGCTTGAATAGTGGCAGCCTCAGCTTGCGCAAATATACTTTCTCTTGCTTGGGCTTTAGCAAGCTCTGTTTTCAAGAGCAATTCTGCTTTTTCCAATGCTAAATTTAATTGGTCTTCGTTTAACCGTCTTTCCTTTTCCTGTAAGGCTTGCTTCAGCTTCAACACCTTAGCCTCAACTTCCAATTCTGCCATTTTGGCTGATTCTTCAACCCGGGCAATCGATATTGAACTTCTAGTTGACGATACTCGACTAACAGTGGAATTCTTCATCACCATGCTCGAGACTTTAGTCAACTGCGACGCACTGTCGCTTGGTTGAATTTCTTGCTGAGCTACGCTTGCTTCTGTGTGGACTAACCACTCATTTAATCTTTGTTCAAATTCACTTGTGCGTTTAATTATCTCGTCAAAGTCTCAAATTTCTTGTGCTTTCCGATCCTTTTCTCCACTTTCGGAAATCAACTTTTGCTGGGCTTCCACATATCTACCAAACATTTCGGTGAAGACAATAGCTTTGCTTTTAGCTTGATCGTAATTACTGATATCTTGCATAAGCCTTTCGATCTTGTTACGCTTTGAGCAATGAAAAGCAATATTTATTTCGTCCTTTTGCTCAGGAACTCCCCTGTTTTTGCATCCACGAATTGCATATGTGTTTGGCATGTTTTCCCCAAACAGTATCTCTTGATTAGTACAGTTACCTTTTCTACTTTCTGTATAACTTTTGGACAGTTTTTTAGAAAACAACTACAATAAAATACGCTCTGACGATGAAAAAAGATGACGTATAAAACCTGCACTATACACAATTTTCAAGTCTTACAGTCCTATTTAGTATTAATTTTTTTTTTTGAAAGGCTTGCTTTTATTAACCTCTTTATGAATTGAGTCCATGGCTAAAAAGTGTGAGAAACATGCAAAATAATTCACGCTGTAATGTCTCGCTGATCGTGCAAATGGATTTATCTTTTCATCAGAAAAGCGTATTAAAAGACATAGGATGAGCATTTCTGTACAAACAGTTATAAAGTCTTATAAGATAGCCATATGCATTGTGCTTGTATCAGGAAAAGAGCTTTACATACTCGCAAAACAAGAGGGTTTTTTGTATATTTTTGCAATACTTTTTGCAAATGATTTCGCAATACATTGTTTTGTTAACGTTTTTTGCCGAGTTTTTAACAGCGTTGAAAGACTGGGAAGGACTCTAACAACTTGGCTTCAAATTTCCCGCCTCAGGTAGCCTTCCAGTTATATTGAGCTGAGTTCACTGGTTTTTAATAATGCGTTCTATATTTTTTTAAAGGGGAAGTCAGGGTTCACAACAAGTTGGGTTTAAATGAAAGATTATACAATGCCTACCTCGCATACAAAGTTTCTTGTCTCCAGATTAAATATAACCCCAGAAATAAAGCGACGAAATTGCTTAAATTTGCATATAGAGCGGCCGCCATAATATACATTGAAGCGAAGCCGCGATCATGCAGCGGATCTACTCTGTGACGTCATTGCGCGGTTAGCTCCTAATGTTTCTTCTCTTTCATATGCAGATTATAGCATATTTTGGTATACAAATAATCTAAGATATTTATAAAAGGAATATAAAGCGAAATGGATGTTGATTACTCAAACGAATCTTCGTGTAACAGCTCTGAAATTAGTGAGTCGTGCTCCAGCGAAGAAGTGAACGTCCAAAGGGAGGTAAACACTATTCAACCGTATGCCTTTGAGCCGGTTGAAACTGACTCGGGTGGCGAAGGTTCAGGATCGGAGGAAATGGTTTCAGAGTCTTCATCGAGTTCTGAAAATACTAGACTTCAGGATACAAACTGGTAATTAACAATAATATTTAATTCTGAATTATTTTAGATATAGATATAAGATATATTTACAGTATATACAGTTTATGAATGCAGATGAACACTGTAGTTCTGTTTGTCACGTGCCCATGGTGGAAAATTCTAGAGTTAAAATGGGGATTAACATATCACAAATGATCATAAAATTTGACCCTAGCTCTATACATGTAGGTGCCTTTGTACCCACTGCCAAATAATGGATAGGGAAGAAGAAAGTGTTTGTTGCCAGGAGGTTCCAGCTTGTGTGTCTATAAACCAAGAATCAGCAGAATTTGAGGGAATAGCCATTCCAGAATGCATTACTGATAACCCTGTATTTCTGAATATATGTTTAAATTTTTGGGTATTGCGACTTGCTTGGAGTCAATATCGGCAGCAGTATGGTGCAAAAGCTTTTGAAGGCCCTGAGCACAAAAAACATCGACATGTTGCATATAGGCAATTTGTTAGGTGGTGTTGGGATATTCTAGGCAAGGAGATAAGGGTCCCCTTGCCATCATGTGTTGTAAGCTGTATTAGAGCACATTTTCCACCACCAGGCTTAGAAGAGGACTTTGTTTTTGAAGGGTTTAAGTTTGCAGATGAGTAGGTGATTCAGTTTCTGTAAATATTATATTGTAGCATTGGTTCTTTGTTGTTTTTACATGTTTATAATCTACTTAATTTCGTTCTAAATATAATTTCAAGTTATCATGAGCAAGACATGCCAAGTATAGTGTAATTATTCTGTGCATCGGTTCTGCTCATAACAAAGGTGGGCCACCAAATATAAACATTGTCCCAATTTTGCATTTTTCGAACTCTTTTTGAATTGAAACTCTGGTTTATATTCATTTATAAGCATAGGAAACCAGAAAAGTTTCAGATATTCATTTAGTAAGTCATATTTTACAAATATAGAATTTCAAAATGTAAACAAAGCGTTTGTTTACATTACGGACTGTAACCCCTCTTTAATGTTTGACAACAAATTATATATACTGTGAGTTGTTTTTATCCCACTAAGCTCCAAGGTTCCCCTTGCACCAAGTAAAATCATCAAGCATTAGACAGAGTAAAATAATAAGGTGGAATGCATCTGAGTACATTGAAGCTTATAAATGAGTTACCACACTCAAACTAGAGTCATACTACCAATTGGTACTCGTGTACACGGTACCGGTACCGTGTTTTGTGGGCAGTAATAATCTCCTCTCTACTTGGCCTTGGTATGGGCGCAAAGTTTTTTGGAATACTGGCTGGAGTAGTGGTATTGTCCTCATCATCAGTTGTGTCTCTATCATCTGTTTTTGTAGCTTCAAATGAAAAAACTGCTTCCATCAAGTCTTCAACAAATGAGTATGACTTTCTGGTCTTTACTGGTTTTGCCACCCATTTCTTCTGCCCTTTAGGGAAAACCAACTTGTATGTCATGTTCCCTTTGTTTTTTCCCCTTGTCACTGTTGCCTGCTTTCTTCCAGTGTTGGAGTTGTGGTCAATAACTGCCAACTGAGTTCGGGCGACCATGCCTTTGTAAGAATAATGCAAACGCTTGGGAACGTACTTGAGCAGTAGTGAATGATAAACTTCAAGCTCGCCTGTATGGTGAAATTCAGTAAGTTTTTCAATGTCTTTTAAAAATTTTTTATTTAGTACCACCTCCTCTAGTGCAACATATGTCGAAGATCCATCCTCCAACCATTTTGTCTTTCTTTCTTTTCTTCTAGACAAACGACCATGTTCACATCTTCTAAAGTGTTTGCTGTTTTTCCATTTGTGTTTGTTTACCACATGGTTTAATATGGATACCCACCTCTCCCGCAGAGCTTCAGCATTACCACCACAGGTCTGTGAACACCACCACAGATGATTGGAAACACATTTAATCCATTTAAAAAGTGGCTCATTGCCTTTTTTCTTGGCTTTCTTGGTCAACTTTTTGGTTACCCACTTCGACAAGTGCCACACATCATACTGATGGATTATGGAAGGGTACTTCTTTCGCATTTCTGCTGTTATCGTAGTGTGACGATCTGTTGCTAATGATCTGATCTTGACATTTTGGTCGATGACTTTGTTCAGTGATCTTTGGCATCCTTCATTCTCCATTGCATTGGATGAAGAAACCTCAGATACTTGAACAGGAGAGAAATCGATTATATGTCCCGTAGCTTCATCCATTAGTGAGTACGTGCCATATTTAGCATTATGACCGGGGCTATCAGATCGACCGTCACCACATAAATCCTCTGAACTTTTCTTTTCTTTTAATGTTTCAATAATCACATCTTTTTGTTGTTTTTCATAGGCATTATTGATGACTGGGAATACTATCTTATCCTGTACACTATAAAACTGATCCTTATTAACAAAGTTTAAATTGAGTGCATTAGAGAATTGTTTCATAGATTCATAGGATCCTCCAGTAAAGACAATTGCTGCCGGAATTAAAATGTTACCAGCTGACTTGTTATGTAGCTGTGGTTGGGATGTCCAGTGGAAGGTATGGTTGTAACAACAGGCTGCTTTGACTGATACCATACTGCCTGTGTAAGACTTTTCAATCTCAGATATGGAACCACACGTTTTGCAGTTGATAAATAGCTGGTCAAGCATGCTTCAAACACAATAAAGTTTCTCTCATTTTTTGTCCTTCTTCATCAGACTCATTATCTGTGGGTTCCAATTCTGAACATTCAAAATCCTCATCACTATCTGTGTGTGATGTCAAGTCGCTATCTGAAGTGTCATCCTCATAACCACTAGATTTTCCTGCAACCTCACAAGAGTCAGGTAGTGGAGTGGTTGTGTCTGTTTCCATCACTACAGTTGATGCTACAGGTGGGGTTTCAACAGGGCTATCATGATAAAGAGCACGAGCAGTGGATGGCTTGTGTTTTATTTCTTCTACTGGTTTTAAAGGAGTAGCAACTGGACAACTGATATTTGAATTTGAATTATAAGCAGAATCTGATTTTTTTGATTTTTAGTGTTCTTTTTACGTGGTGCAAGTGTTTGTATGGCAATACTCCGTTCTAAAACTTTTTCGCACTGGGTCTCTGCATCAAACAAATTTGTTGTTTCACACTGTGTTTCTGCATCATGATGTATAACATTAGCAGGGTTGTGTTCCGTGCATGGTGATGTGTCAATCATACTTTCATGTACTTTTCCACAAAATAAATTTTCTTTCTCCTGCAATGGAACCCCAATTTAAATGACATTTAAATGACATAAAATCACTAATTCACAATGACAAAATAATGTAAGTCCTATTTAACCTATTTTGTACTATGTACAGCACCTGTCTGTACAATGGTCAATATTGTTGTAGATTTGTTTTTGTTTGTTTAACTACCACCCCCCCCCCCACCACCAATCTCTAATGACCTTTTTCCCAACTCCACTGATTTCTCTCTTTCCTTCAAACACACTCATTGTAAATAATAAATGTTTTTATGTGTAATAGAGGGACCTTAAAAGTTTGTTGTAATGTTGTACCTACAATGTAGGATTAATGTCAATTACCTGGTCTTTTGCAATTTTCTCTTTAACTTGTGTTCTCTTGTATGATAATTCACGTTTTGGTTTGCGTTGTAAAAATGGAAATATTGATGGAACACTTCCAGGTTTAAGAGCCTTTTTGCCTTTCATACCAAATAATTCCTTAAGGGATCCTTCAAAACAGTCGGGGGTAAAATGAACGCTACAAACATAGCATGAGTTTGCTTTGGGTAGATTTTCACGACGAACACGTCCAAGCCACGCTCTGCGTATATGCTGGTCATTTGGTAAACGATGATACGATATATCACTCCCTTTTGTCTTTTTTAAACAATTCGTGCAACCAGGCACCATGCAATACGGCATTTTGACAAAAAAATAAGTATTTAAAGCGCTAAATACTGCTCTAATTTCGCTTATTCGCTTTGATGTTTTGAAATTTGAATACGAGGTGCTCCCGCGAAACCGCGCAATGACGTCACAGAGTAAATCCGCTGCACGATCGCTGCTTCGCTTCAATGTATATTATGGCGGCCGCTCTACATGCAAATTTAAGCAAGTTCGTCGCTTTACTTCTGGCGTTATATTTAATCTGGAGACAAGAAACTTTGTATGCGAGGTAGGCATTGTATAATCTTTCATTTAAGCCCAACTTGTTGTGAACCCTGACTTCCCCTTTAAATAACTGTGAAAATAATGAAAGAACCACACCAGCCCTAATGAAAAAACACTTAATTTTTTTAATTTCTGCGGTCCGTATATCATCATTGCGAACGTTTGTTATGGTATGAAATACAATTTATTACGCTACATTATCAAAACGTTTTGGTGAATATTTATAAACTACTAAATCTTTGTTTTGCAATAAAAACCATTTCAAGCCATGCATTCTTTATTAAAATAGCTACGGTCGTATTTTTTACCTGTAAATTATTTTCACACTTATAATAAAACTACAGTCTTAATGCTTTTACAAAACAAAGAAACGTAAACTTTGAAATTAAAATGTGGAAGCATTACGGCTAATGAATAGTCTGAATATGGCTGCCTTTTATGTACGTTTTCGTTCTTGTTTCCTTCTGTTGACCCTTGTTTTCGTCGTCTTTTCCGTATTTTTGATTTATTTTTATTGTTTTTTAATGATTTCGATTTGTTTCCTTACAGATTTCTTGACATTTATTTTATAAAATCCTCGGAATTCAATAATGTGAGCGAAAAGGTCGAACGTCCAAACCAAACCAAACCGACACATAATGGCGAATGACCTTGGCATCTCAGAATTAGTAACCCTCGCCCAGGGCTTCACCAGACAAAAAGTACAAGAACAATGCAATAGATTCACTGGCAGGAAAACCCATAAGGAACTAAAAACGCTCGCTGGCGCGTAAAGCAAAAAAATCCCTCGTTCAATCATTTCCGTGTTCACCGTTTGTCTGGCTGAAGTGATGTAATTCGAGATCAAGCAAAGTACACAGTAGCGCAGACAGCCCGACGATTTAGTCCTGCTATGCAAATAGAGAGACCAAGCTTTCAAACGGCTCTGATTTTGCAAAATATTTGGAAAGGAATCCTACCTTCGCAATTCCATTGCTCTCAAATCGCTGCTAGACTGCTAGTGTTGTATACATGTTAGAAAGTTAATATAACGAAGTCGACATCTTCTACGCTGTCCCATGTATGCAAAACTTCGGACTGTTATGTTATTCACGCGGATATGAAAGCTACTGTTTGAAACCAAATAAATTTGTAAACCGCAAAACGATACTGAGATTTGGCATATTGACATAATCCCATTGTAAGCAGCCGTTTGACTTTCGGTATCAACTAAAAGCTCTTATTATACAGTATCTATACATTTAGGTTAACACTTATATCGCATTTTAATATTTTAAAACATTGACGCAAGTATAGTATTAATCGATGATCTCATATTTGACCGCATTATGACCGCCAATGTCAATGAAAAGTAACTTAATACTTGAGGGACGTAAACTAATGTACGCTCGAATGTACATCAAAACTCTACACTGACATCTCATTCATGTATGTATACATCTCAGACCACGGTGTCTTAGTATATCCCTAACAGGTATGATACAGAACGGTTTACCGTTGTTGTTACTCGACGTCTGACTTGGTATCTTTGCTTATTGCAAAATGCGTAATACGAGATCCTGCATGCCATATATGCGTCCTTTAGTAATTATTTCATACACGTGCACGCATGAAGAAATCTATTGATCCCTCACTTTGTCACTTGAATTTTCCCTCGCTATACATAGCGATCGTTACATCACGGTCGTAAAACAAACGTAAAATTGAAATTAAAGGTCTTGTTTCGATGCTTCAATATAACAGAAACATCAAATGGATGTGATGCTGAGAATTCTTTATTTAAACTAGAATCAAATATAATTCAAATTCATTTCGTTTATATCGTGCGCTTTCATCGATCATGTTTTAATTTTCCTGATATAGATTTTCCTCATTTTATTCTCGATCTTCTAAACGAATTGACTGAAACTGAGCACCTTCAGTATTATTTCAATGTCCAAATAACACTAAATTTCCTACCATACAAGTTCCATATAAATAGAGGATATTACACGGCGGTGCGAAGATATGAATTT
The DNA here is from genome assembly GCA_963855995.1 of Muricea muricata. NCBI lineage: Eukaryota > Metazoa > Cnidaria > Anthozoa > Malacalcyonacea > Plexauridae > Muricea > Muricea muricata. The sequence continues at coordinate 4,427,742 of OY979716.1, forward strand.
TATCTTCGAGTGGCTGAAACAATATTTTACGAACGAGCGCAGCGAGTGAGTAAAATATTGTTTTCACCACAAGAAGATAAAATTCATATCTCCAAACCGCCGTGTAATGTTCTGTTTATTATATTGTTGTAAACAATTTAAGACCCAAGTCAGTAATATTAATTTTCGATCAATAATGCTAAAAACATGGCTTTATTTCAATATTATTTAAATTAAAACAATACCTGTTCATCATTTTAGTGTTTTCTCGTATTATTTCCATTTTTTCCGGCACAAACATGCAGTTTTTTCTTTAAACAAAGATGAAAATTGGTTCGCTGCTCTTACAAACATCGCCATTTTGAAAATACAAAATTATTGGTGGGGAATGATCACGTGATCGATATCTTCACTAGTGAAGATATGGAAAATATCTTACGGTGTATTTTCAGTATCTTACTGTCAACTATATAATAAATAATAATATAAAGCACACATTTTTATATATTCAAAGTACTAAGTGCAAATAGAGTATACATTTGGCAAATGAGTATACAAGAAAAATACCAACCTTGGCGCGGGATTAACCTCAGGCTGGAAGCAAGTATTTGATTCCGCACTGGACTTAATAATAACGTGTTCTTCTTGCTTGGCAGCGACGCTTTCCTTCGTTGTCTGCGCGGTCACCAATTCACATTTTAGCGCTAAATTTGCTGTCATGTTGTTTTTGATATTTTGCGGCCACCTGATCTCTGAAGGAAAAATAAATAGATACATGTAGATTCAGGGTCATGGCTAAAGAGGATAAACGAGAGGTAGGTTTTCAAGATGGCGGCTGTTTTTCGAAATTCATAAAACGAGAACGAATCAACAACCAGACATTTATATCATTCCTAAAGCTTACCCTAACCCTAACCCTGAACCTAACCACAATTTAGGAATGCTATAAATGTCTGGTTGATGATTCGTTCTCGTTTTAAGAATTTTGAAAAATAGCCGCCATCTTGAAAACCTACCTTTCGTCCATCCCCTTTAGCAATGACCGTAGATTCAGTTAGATTCAGCACCAACGGCAAGAATTCAATTACGTCATTGTATCGCAGACGCTGCAGCTTATATCCACTGAGCTTCATTATGTCTGGAGTAGGCACGCTAATCTTTTTCCAGTCAAACTTTAAAATCAAAAAATGGCTGACTAATGCAAAAGTACAAATAGGCCGTCGTCTAATGGCCAAAAAGGCTCTAGAAATCGATTTTCGTAGCACACCTCGCTAAACTAAAAAAAAATACGCGTTTCTATAGATTAAAATACGCTGAATTCAAATCCGAAAAGTTCCCACGGTTTACTCTTGCAGTTGTTTTGTAATTTGAGATCAAAATCGTAAAATTTACGCGATTTCGCATACAATATATATTTTAATATACTTATTGTAAAAATAGTAACTCAGTGACTCAGTCACCTTTTTAATATATTTAAACATGCCGCATCACATCCAGAGCGCGGCTGAGCGCTTTAGCCAAGTAAACGCTTAGCAAGCGTCTTGTTAGATATATAACATCAGTCATTCCCGACATAGGGAAGTACGAGTGCCTTCTGTAGGAGATTCTTATAGCTTTACATTAGGGGACTGAAGCCATCCTTGAACACTCAGTCAGACTCAATAAACTCTAGGCTTTTTAATTAATACTAATTAGCTAATTTTATGTTTGTGTTTACGTGTGTGTGTCTAGTTTCTTTTCTTTTTTTGTCTTCTTTTTGTTGCTCTATATGTAAATAATTTTTTGTAAATAACTTTTTGCCTTGCGCATTTGGTAATTTTTGCATGCTTGTGCAGTTTATTTGCTTACCAACAAGCATACCGTTAACTAAAAGTAAACTTAATACGAATAGTTCTTAGTTGTAACTTGAAAGTGATGCAAGAAGCATCGCAACGTCATTGTAATAAAACATAATTTTTATCGTCATCATTTTTGACAAAGTTAAATTCATTTCAAGACGACTATAGTTGTTGTCAAATATTTGCGCAGTTACCCGGATGGTTGTAACATTTGAGCTACAGCCAGTTAGCATTTGAATTAATGATCTTATCGAACGGCTCATATTAAGCCGATAGAGCGACCGGACTCGTGCATACAGTGTACAGTATACGCTAAGCTACAAGAGAATTACCTCGATCGTATTTGTGGACTAGCTAGGCTAGCCGCCTAGATATATAGATAGTGCCGGAAATATATAGAAAGAATTGCCGCAAGCGACGGCAAAATTTGTAAACAAATGTCAACTGTGCATCGCGGCGACCAGGCGACGAAAAACATGTCAGGGCGAGGAGATACATCCATATTAACAACTTTACTATAAAGCCAACAAGAATTTTTCATAGATAAGTCAAAGGCTCGTCTATACGTGTATTTTTAACACTACAATTTTTTAGTTGATCCAGTCATCTTCTATGCACTATGCGATATGTATGGATATGTAGAAAATGAATGACAAATAATATGAATTTTGTTAGATACAGGAATAAAGTACTTGCACATTATTAAACGAGGAATATCTATAGAGGTAGTGCTGTAAATAGTGTGTAACTTATGTTACATAATTGTTTGTGTAAAATTTCTGTTCATATATGTATATATATACTTTATTGAGGTCCTGGTAGGGAAGTGTGGATGTGACTCGTCTGATTTTCAAGATATGCAATGTGTCGCCTCTCAAAAACAGTGCTATGTCCCTTTCGAAAATTTTAATTGTTTCTCCCTTATATATGACTGTGACAGGATTGACTATATATGGTCCATGGCGCTGTCGCTATAGCCAGCGATTGTGCTAACTTGAAGAAAATTTACCCTAGAAGGGCCTCATTATTTCCTGCTTTAACTCTTACATTGCTGTTATTTTGTTGGTCGATTCACGGGGTCAAAACTAACAAATGATAAAAAGAATATGTATATATAAAAATATAATATAGAAATTATATTATGTGCAAATGTCAGTTGCAAAAGATAAAATATATTTCAATCCATGGGGCCTGTGTTGGACATTCCATTCCAATCTTAGATTGTGGGCTTAAATGATTTAGGCTCGCTTGAATGGACGGCCGAAAGCCAAAGCCAACACGCTGATGGACTCGAGTCTAAACGGAGTTCTGCAATGGGCATATGCATCAAATCTCAAAGCGAACATTCAGTTAAGTGTTCGCCACTATCAAGTGTATATTAGACTTTGCTAATTATATATCATTTAATTAGCAAGTTTACTCATTAATCAGAAATCACACAATAAATGGACAACTAGCTACAAACAAGAAAATAAAAGGGTCTAGCATGATAAAGTTTCTATTCTAACATGCAACAAAAGTACATTTATTTCATTAATACTAATTGTCCCAATGTCCCACACAGCAATAATTATTATAAAGTATATTGGAAGTATATGTCATTATTCAGTTATCCAGTTTGTACTTGTTCAATTTCGGCTTTTCAGGGGCTAGGGTTCCTGGCAGGATCATCGGTTTCTTTTCTGTTGTTATCTGGATCAACTTTCCAGTTCTTTCGGTCTGTGAATGCGTTGCGGTGACGCTCCACAAAACCTTCCCCATTTTTTTTACGATTTGCTAAATCATCTCGCATCTTTGGAAGTTCGTCTCCGAAGGCTGTTGCCACGTACTTCTCTACTTTGCTATCAGGGTAGTTCTTTTCCGCTATTTTTCTATTAGTTTCTGAACTCCTAAAAGGAGCTCCAGGTCTAAATCTGCTACCTCCTTCATTGCCTCCGCCTCCTCCTCCTCCTCCTCCTCCTCCTCCTCCTCCTCCTCCTCCTCCTCCTCCTCCTCCGCATGCATTTGAGTGTTGTATTAATGCACACAACACCAAGACAAGAAGAATCGTGAGTAGACCTGTTCTGATCATAATTCCGATAGCACTGTTCCTTTTGCGGTCTGACTGAGCTGGATTGAACTTTGAAGTGCCTTCCCAACGCAGATTGAGAAGCCCTTTATATAGCATCTGTCTTTTAAAAATCCCATGTTGTCAACAGTTTGATGCCCACCAAGTTTTTCAGCAATAGCTGAAACGCGTCTGGTCTCTGGACGTCCTGTTTTCGATGCGCACAAATACTGAACAGCTATCAAGTGGTTTCAGCAATTGCAGAAACGCATCTCGCCACTAGAGGTCTTGTTGTTTCTAGAGTTGGAATGGAATATGAAATATGTATGCGCTGTTCATACACCATGTTGTGAATGACTTTCACGATACACAAATACAGAAGAGCTATATATAATTGTTTCAACAATAGCTGAAACGCGCCTCGTCTCTGGACGTCCTGTTTAAAACATGAAACAGCTATATATGCGCTATTCATGCATATTTCATACTGTAAATATTTTAACTAATTTACGATACGCACATGTACAAATATAGAACAGCTATCAAATTCTAACTGTCGCTGAATATAGAAACTCAAGCGATCAACATGTATTTAAGTAAGTTAAATGTGTTTTTGTTACATTTCGGCTGAGCTTATGGAAACACTGTACAGCTGGATCGTTTTACTATTTACTTTTTTATATCAAAGTTGTTAAATGATAAAGTTTAGCGTGTAAAATATGTGTTCACTATCGAAAAGTATAAGATTTGAGAAATGGCGTCGTGCAAGAAAGTTAGTGTCTTGAGAGTACTTCATTAGCGGAAAATCAGACTACAACTTTAGAACTGTGCTGCGAACTCGACAAACTTGAAGCAAACTAGCAGCAAACTTGACGTTTCTGTGTAATAGTTCACCGAATCACCGACATGCATTGTCGAGAGAATCAATCGCCGGCCCCGTCAGCACAAGAAAATGACAACTTGACAGGGAATGTTCTTAAAACAATTTTGACAATATTCAATAACCAAGCTAGGACAAGGTCAAAAAAATATGTATGCATTAAATTTATTCCTGTAACGTAAACAGTTCCCTAATGATTCAATAATATCAAGGTTTGTCCAAAACCAGCACGATGAGTAAAAGAATCAACGAACCAGCAAAAATTCGTTGTGAACCTTATCTTGCCATTTAAATTAAAGATCAAAAATCGGCCGATATTGTACAAAGACAACTCACGAGCCTTGGATCGTTGATAGGGAAAGTTCTGCGATCGGTATTTACAAGCAGAAAGATTCGTGATGAAGTCAAAGTGAAGGAAACGCGTCTCGTCTGAGCTATTGCTGAAACGTCCAGAGGCGACTCGTTTCTGGGCATCCTGTTTCAGCACTAGCTGAAACGCGTCTCCTCTCGTGACGTCCTGTTTGAAACATGAGACAGCTATGCGCTATTCATGCATATTCCATGCTGTGAATATTTGATTTACTAATTCACGATACCCAAAAATATAGAACCGCTATCAAGTGGTTTCAGCAATTGTCGAAACGCATCTCGCCACTAGCTATAGACGTCTTGTTTATAGAGTTAGAATAGAATTTGGAAACATGTATGCGCTGTTGATACACCATGTTGTGAATGATTTTCAAGATACACAAATACAGAATAGCTATATATAGTTGTTTGAGCAATCTGAAACGCGCCTCGTCTCTGGATGTCCTGTTTAAAACATGAAACAGCTGTGGGCTATTCATATATACTCCATACCGTGAATATTTTTACTAATTTACGATACGCACAAATATAGAACAGCTATGAAATGCTAACTGTCGCTGAGAGTATAGAAACTCAAGCGATCAACATTTAAGTAAGTTAAACGTATTTTTGTTACATTTCGGCTGAGCTTATGGAAAGACTGTATAGCTGGATCGTCTTACTATTTACATTTTATATCAAAGTGGTTAAATGATAAAGTTTAGCGTGTAAAATATGTGTTCACTACCGAAAAGTATAAAATTTGAGAAATGGCGTCGTGTAAGAAAGTTAGTGTCTTGAAAGCACTTCGTTGGTGGAAAATCAGACTAAAACTTTAGAACTGTGCTGCGAACTCGACAAACTTGAAGCAAGCAAGCAGCAAACTTGACGTTTCTGTTTAATAGTTATATAAAAAAATTCATTACAAAGCACCGACGTGCATGGTCGAGAGAATTAATCGCCCGTGAGCACAAGAAAAAGAAAACTTGACAGGGAATGTTCTTAAATGAAACTCAATTTCGACAATAACCTAGGACAGGCTAGAAAAAAATGTATGCATAAAGTGTAAATTCCTGTAACGTAAACAGTTCCCTAATGTAAAGCATCTCGTACAGACGGCACTCGTACTTCTCTCGACACTTGCGTAGAATTGAAAAGCAGTTTTTAATCCGCGATGGGCTCTTTCTATGATGTTCATGCATATGAAATCCTACCACTGACTCCTTATGTTCATCAATGCGTTGACAGTGGTGTCGACATCACGACATGTATATTCTGCATCGCACAGATCACATTCAAATTTGTAAACAACGCATTGATTATTTACAAGGGGCGCCTTCACTTCTTCTACTTTGACTTCATCATGAATCTTTAATTTCTGCTTGTAAATATCGGTCGTAGAACTTTCTCTATCAACGATCCATCGTGAGTTGTCTTAGCGCAATATCGGCCGTTACATATTTTCTTGACCTTGTCCTTGGTTATTGTCAAAATTGTTTTAAGAACATTCCCTGTGAAGTTTTCTTTTTCTTGTGCTGACGGACGATTGATTCTCTCGACAATGCATGTCGGTGCTTTGTGATGAATTTTTTTATATAACTATTACACTGAAACGTCTAGCTGCTTGTTTGCTTCGGGTTTGTCGGGATCGCAGCACAGTTCTAAACATTTAGTCCGATTTAAGTTTCCGCTAATGAAGTGCTCTCAGGACACTAACTTTCTTGCACAACACCATTTCTCACATCTTATACTTTTCGATAGTGAACACATATTTTACACGCTAAACTTTATCATTTAACAACTTTGACAAAAAAAGTAACTAGTAGAAAGATCCAGCTGTACAGTCTTTCTATAAGCTCAGCCGAAATATCACAAAAATACAGTTAATTTACTTAAATACATGTTGATCGGTTGAGTTTCTATACTCAGCGACAGTTAGAGTTTGATAGCTGTGTTATGTTTGTGCGTATCGTAAATTAGTAAAAATATTCACATTAGGGCTGTCTCATGTTTTAAACAGGACGTCCGGAGAGAGACGCGTCTCAGCAATTGCTGAAACCACTTGATAGCTGTGCTATATTTGTGCGTATCGTAAATTAGTATTGAAATATTCACAGCATGGAATATGCATGAATAGCGCATACCTGTTTCATGTTTCAAACAGGACGTTATGGTACAGATGAACAGGACGTCCAGAGACCAGACGCGTTTCAGCTATTGCTGAAAAAGTTGGTGGGCATCAAACTGTTGACAACATGGGATTTTTAAAGGACAGATGCTATATACAGTAAACTCTCGCCTTACGGACACCTCGCTATTACGGACACCCCGCTATTAAGGACACTTGGTAAATCCCCGGCAAAACCTATTAGAAATTATATTGCAGCAGCTCTCACTATTACGGACTCTCGCTAATACGGCATTGCGGACACTTCATGCGGTCCCCAACAAACATTTTTATTGTTTTACTCTCATTACAACGGACACCTTAGAAGTATTTTTCTTTAAACACATACAATTTTTACTTAATTTTGACTTGTACTTTGCACTCGTTCATCACAGTAAACCTCAACTATATGTTAGAATAAACTAGACATTTTAAACCAAAAACACTGTTATTTACTACTGAGATTCTATACACACTGAAATTTGGAAATTTTGTTCGCTTCCCGTTACTGCGGACTCTCGCTATGCGGACACTAAATGACCGTCCCCAGGGTGTCCGCTATAACGAGAGTTTACTGTAAAGGGCTTCTCAGTCTGCGTTGGGAAGGCACTTCAAAGTTCAATCCGGCTCAGTCAAACCGCAAAAGGAACAGTGCTATAGGAATTATGATCAGAACAGGTCTACTCACGATTCTTCTTGTCTTGGTGTTGTGTGCATTAATACAACACTCAAATGCATGCGGAGGAGGAGGAGGAGGAGGAGGAGGAGGAGGCGGAGGCAATGAAGGAGGTAGCAGATTTAGACCTGGGGCTCCTTTTAGGAGTTCAGAAACCAATAGAAAAATAGCGGAAAAGAACTACCCTAATAGCAAACCAGAGAAGTACGTGGCAATAGCCTTCGGAGACGAACTTCCAAAGATGCGAGATGATTTAGCAAATCGTAAAAAAAATGGGGAAGGTTTTGTCGAGCGTCACATCAACGCATGGAAAGACCCGAAGAACTGGGAAATTGATCCAGATAACAACAGAAAAGAAACCGATGATCCTGCCAGGAATCCTAGCCCTTGAAAAGCCGAAATTGAACAAGTAGAAACTGGATAACTGAACTGATAATTATATATATACTTCCAAAATACTTTAGAATAATTTTTGCTGTGTGGGACAATTAGTATTAATGAAATAAATGTACTTTTGTTGCATGTTAAAATAGATATTTTATTATACTAGACGTTTTTATTTTGTTGTTTGTAGCTGCTCGTACATTTATTGTGTGATTTCTCATTAATGAGTAAACCAGCTAATTAAATGATACATAAGCAGCAAAGTCTTAGGGTATAATATACTCTTGATAGTGGCGAACACTTAACTGAATGTTTGCTTTGAGATTTGATGCATATGCCCATTGCAGAACTCCGTCGAGTCCATGTCCATTAGCGTATTGGCTTTGGCTTTCGGCCGTCCATTCAAGCGATCCTAAATCATTTAAAGTGCCTATCCGGTAGTCAGGGAATTTGCATATTTCTATAGTTTAGGTGATTTTAAGAAGATTTGCAATATATTTTATAAGTCGAAAATTTGATCTTCATGTACTTTTGGGGGCCTGAAGTGGGCGATTTTTCAAAGTACCGTGAGCATAAAAATACTGGGGCGAGTATGCTCCTGTGACGTCAATCGGGAACACGCATTGATAACAAACTAGTATTCTATACTACAGAGAGGGTTGAAATATGTTTTAAACGAATTTTTTGCCGATTCTACGGTACTTTTCCTTTGAATTTCAACCGGAAAAGTGTCTTCAAGCTTTACTGATTCAAATGACAGCCAAGCCGAATCAGAAAACAATTTTGTCGCGAGTTAAATGATGGATGTTGAAGATGACATGGGAGAATGACAACAGATGTGTCAGGGAACTCAAGGCTAGATGGTCAATCAGAGGAAAAATTCTACGGTTTCGCCTCGATGGATGTGTTACTTTTGAAGTATTATGAGCTACAAATTAGGATTTTAACGTCTGACAGGAGCGATATAGAAAAAATTAACCGAAAGAAGTGCAAAACACACAGTGATGAAAACAGGTAAATAGATAATTTAATATATATTTATATAGTTTACAGTACATTGGTCCCAATATATTTATGTCAAATACCAGAAATTTATTCTATACTGGACATATTGAATTGCTAGGCAATCAATCTGAAGGCCACAACACCTGATCTCGTATCTCCCAACATTTACTGTAACATGTACTGATTCATGGATATTCATTTATTATTCAGTATTGTTTATGGATTGAAAAACATCATTGCTATTTGCTACATACAACTATAGAAAGCCACTATGCTGAGGATAATGTCGCATTTTAATTTGTATATTTATTTGGTAATGATGAAATAAAAAGTGGCCGTTTATTTTTAAAATTGCCCAAAGTGTAAAAATTATAGACAACATTTCAGTATTTTCAGAGGTAGTTATTTTTAATTGTGATCATGATAGTATTTGTACACTGTCCACTCTGCTTTGAATTTAATGTTTAGGTAGTGAGAGCTCCTATGGTTTTGTGTTCATATATGTATTTGCAAATAGATATACAGTGTATATACTATATTTATACAATTTTGAACATTTTTTAGCATTTCCTATTCAGGCACCTGTACAACCACCCACTCTAGAAAATGCACAAGCAAAGCTATGTTGCACAACATGTGTTAATCCAATGAAGGGCCACAAAAAAGATTCAGAAGTGTCCACAGAATCAAAAGTAGAATTTAATACTTACTATATAGTATATAATAATTCAATTTAATAATAGGATCTGATATCACTAACATTACTGTATATATTGTATGTCTTTGGGGCGGAAGTTTCAACACCTTTACTACATTGTATTTATTTCAACTTTCAAAATAACCTATTTCTCTATATTTTAATTTTATTTTATACATGGAGATGTAAAACAGAATAATATCTTGAAAATCTAAGTTAGTATGATTAAGCAGGAAGTAAAGTTTGTTTAGTGCACCTAACATTGTATGAGTGACAGGGCATGGTTCTTCATTAATATTTTTTTCGATATTGAATATATATTTTGATAATTATACAAAAGATATCAAATATTTTTTTCAAAATATACCCCATCTAAACTTTGCCTTTTTCATACATGATTAATGTGGTATATACTTTTAAATTCCATGGCAACGATCTCACACTTGGAATTTAATTTAATTGCCTATTGTTTGAACCAAAATATGTAAATAAACATGCTCACATTTATGCACACATCAGGTGCCCTAAACAGACATAACTTTCTTTTTATTTGTCTTCATTCTCGTGATCTTGTCCCCACAAACATATGGCATATTAGATTTTCAGGTTGCACTTATTTGAATATTATTTGCTCTAAATGTTCTTAATAGCCCTTGTCAATAATATTGTACCAGTATACATTAAAAGATTTTCAGTTGTGTTTTCCTCATTGTTCATCATCATAACCTTGAAATTCTTTCCCTTCAAATTTACTCCATATTGTATCATAATCACATGCAGGTAAAGGTATTCTTCTTTTGCCAAGAAAGTTGTACACAAGTTGTATATACTGTTTGAATGCAAGACTCCGAAGATATCTAGAAAGTTAAATACCTGAGTGTTTATTACCTAATAAATATACATGTTATATGATAATATACATATACAGGACATATACATGATATATATACATGATATATATACATGATATATATATACAGTGAATATAACTAAATTGTGTAGTTGCCAAGCATAATGTACATTATATACTATATACTGTAACACACCCTTGAAACTCAAATGGATGTGACTTATGTCTAATATTTGTCTGGTATTTGACAAAAACGTTTTGTAAATATCTAGTATTTGACACAAAAATCTCTTGACAATTTATAATAACATATTGGGACATACCTGTTTTCATCACTGTGTATTTTGCACTTCTTTCGGTTAATTTTTTCTATATCGCTCCTACCAGACGTTAAAATCCTAATTTGTAGCTCATAATACGTCAAAAGTAACACATCCATCGAGGCGAAACCGTAGAATTTTTCTTCTGATTGACCATCTAGCCCTGAGTTCCCTGACACATCTGTTGTCATTCTCCCAATATAAACATTGTCATCTTCAACTTCCATCATATAACTCGCGAGAAAATTGTTTTCTGATTCGGCTTGGCTGTCATTTGGATCAGTAAAGCTTGAAGACACTTTTCCGGTTGAAATTCAAAGGAAAAGTACCGTAGAATCGACAAAAAATTCGATTAAAACATATTTCAACCCTCTCTGTAGTGTAGAATACTAGTTTGTTATCAATGCATGTTCCCGATTTGACGTCACAGGAGCATACTCGCCCCAGTATTTTTATGCTCACGGTATTTTGAAAAATCGCCCACTTCAGGCCCCCAAAAGTACATGAAGATCAAATTTTCGACTTATAAAATATATTGCAAATCCTCTTAAAATCACCTAAACTATAGAAATATGCAAATTCCCTGACTACTGGATAGGCACTTTAAGCCCACAATCTAAGATTGGAATGGAATGTCCAACACAGGCCCCATGGAGTGAAATATATTTTACCTTTTGCAACTGACATTTGCACATAATATAATTTCTATGTTATATTCTTATATATACATATTCTTTTTATCATTTGTTCGTTTTGACCCCGTGAATCGAGCAACAAAATAACAGCAATGTAAGAGTTAAACCGAAAGTAAGAAATAACGAGGTCCTTCTAGGGTAAATTTTCTTCAAGTTAGCACAATCGCTGGCTATAGCGACAGCGCCACAGACCAAAGTCAATACTGTCATAGTCATATATAAGGGGGAAACAATTAAAATTTTCGAAAGAGACATAGCATTGCTTTCGAGAGGCGACACATAGCATATCTTGAAAATCAGACGAGTCACATCCACACTTCCCTACCAGGACCACAATATATATATACATATATGAACAGAAATTTTACACAGACAAGTCACAATTATTAAGTGACATAAGTTACACACTATTTACAGCACTACCTCTATAGGTATTCCTCGTTTAATAATGTTCAAGTACTGTATTCCTGTATCTAACAAAATTCATATTATTTGTCATTCATTTTCTACATGTAAAGTATTACTACATATCCATACATGTCGCGTAGTGCATAGAAGACGACTGGATCAACTAAAAAATTGTAGTGTTAAAAATACACGTATAGACGAGCCTTTGACTTATCTTTGAAAAGTTCTTGTTGGCTTTATAGTAAAGTTGATAATATGGATGTATCTCCTCGCCCTGACATGTTTTTCGTTGCCTGGTCGCCGCGATGCACAGTTGACATTTGTTTACAAATTTTGCCGTCGCTTGCGGTAATTCTTTCTATATATTTCCACAGAAATTTTGCAGTAATATAAATCCAGACTCTCAATAATAGATGCGTCCTTTGGTGTCAGTTATCGTATACAGACTGCAAACGCCGTCAATACGACCCCAAAGCCAATATTACAGGATTAGTTTCTCTTCGACATTTACATTGCGGCGATATCTTTTGAAATCTGATCCACGTTTGTGTTTCATGTGAAACTCGACACGCGCTTGAGCTTTCATGCATAGAAAATAATGGCCCCGGCAGCAAAAGTACAATTTTTGATGAGCTTTCTTGATTCGACCAATTTCTTGTTGAAAAAAATTTCATTGAACACGAGAAATGCATTCATAAGCCACTCTACCACCCCTCCCTAATGACATGAAGGGCGCTAATTAAAAACACCCCAGATTTTAGGATGTCACGTGACCAGCCTGAACCAGGCTCTTTGTCGCAGCGCCGGGCGTAGATAATAAAGACCCTGGCTTGCAAGGTTGGATTCCGACAGCTGTGAAAGGAACATTATGTACGATTTCTGGGTCACTGTGGTCTCAGTAGGTTTAAAAAGTTCACGTTGAAGCAACCTAGAAATTACTTACTTTTAAAATTGCCCAAAGTGTAAAAATTATAGACAACATTTCAGTATTTTCAGAGGTAGTTATTTTTAATTGTGATCATGATAGTATTTGTACACTGTCCACTCTGCTTTGAATTTAATGTTTAGGTAGTGAGAGCTCCTATGGTTTTGTGTTCATATATGTATTTGCAAATAGATATACAGTGTATATACTATATTTATACAATTTTGAACATTTTTTAGCATTTCCTATTCAGGCACCTGTACAACCACCCACTCTAGAAAATGCACAAGCAAAGCTATGTTGCACAACATGTGTTAATCCAATGAAGGGCCACAAAAAAGATTCAGAAGTGTCCACAGAATCAAAAGTAGAATTTAATACTTACTATATAGTATATAATAATTCAATTTAATAATAGGATCTGATATCACTAACATTACTGTATATATTGTATGTCTTTGGGGGGGGGGGAAGTTTCAACACCTTTACTACATTGTATTTATTTCAACTTTCAAAATAACCTATTTCTCTACATTTTAATTTTATTTTATACATGGAGATGTAAAACAGAATAATATCTTGAAAATCTAAGTTAGTATAATTAAGCAGGAAGTAAAGTTTGTTTAGTGCACCTAACATTGTATGAGTGACAGGGCATGGTTCTTCATTCATATTTTTTTCGATATTGAATATATATTTTGATAATTATATAAAAGATATCAAATATTTTTTTCAAAATATACCCCATCTAAACTTTGCCTTTTTCATACATGATTAATGTGGTATATACTTTTAAATTCCATGGCAACGATCTCACTCTTGGAATTTAAATTTAATTGCCTATTGTTTGAACCAAAATATGTAAATAAACATGCTCACATTTATGCACACATCAGGTGCCCTAAACAGACATAACTTTCTTTTTATTGGTCTTCATTCTCGTGATCTTGTCCCCACAAACATATGGCATATTAGATTTTCAGGTTGCACTTATTTGAATATTATTTGCTCTAAATGTTCTTAATAGCCCTTGTCAATAATATTGTACCAGTATACATTAAAAGATTTTCAGTTGTGTTTTCCTCATTGTTCATCATCATAACCTTGAAATTCTTTCCCTTCAAATTTACTCCATATTGTATCATAATCACATGCAGGTAAAGGTGTTCTTCTTTTGCCAAGAAAGTTGTACACAAGTTGTATATACTGTTTGAATGCAAGACTCCGAAGATATCTAGAAACTTAAATACCTGAGTGTTTATTACCTAATAAATATACATGTTATATGATAATATACACATATACAGCCAATTCAATCAAGGTTGACATTGACTATAGTCAAATGTGCAATATGCAGCGACAAAAAATAATGGGACTAATCACAGTTTCACATGCAAATGTAACGATATATCATACTAAATACTATATTTGTAATCCTGTAAGACCACCTATGTGCTGATTTTATTTGAAACTGCATTTTCTCGACTTATTCTTTGGTCGCTCGTATTGCACCTTTTACTATTGTCGATGTCAAACTTAATTGAATTAGCTGTATATACATGATGTATATACAGTGAATATAACTAAACTGTGTTGTTGCCAAGCATAATGTACATTATATACTATATACTGTAACACACCCTTGAAACTCAAATGGATGTGACTTATGTCTAATTTTTGTCTGGTATTTGACAAAAACGTTTTGTAAATATCTAGTATTTGACACAAAAATCTCTTGACAATTTATAATAACATATTGGGACATACCTGTTTTCATCACTGTGTATTTTGCACTTCTTTCGGTTAATTTTTCCTATATCGCTCCTGCCAGACGTTAAAATCCTAACTTGCAGCTCATAATACTTCAAAAGTAACACATCCATCGAGGCGAAACCGTAGAATTTTTCCTCTGATTGACCATCTAGCCCTGAGTTCCCTGACACATCTGTTGTCATTCTCCCATGTCATCTTCAACTTCCATCATATAACTCGCGAGAAGATTGTTTTCTGATTCGGCTTGGCTGTCATTTGGATCAGTAAAGCTTGAAGACACTTTTCCGGTTGAAATTTAAAGGAAAAGTACCGTAGAATCGGCAAAAAATTCGATTAAAACATATTTCAACACTCTCTGTAGTATAGAATACTAGTTTGTTATCAATGCGTGTTCCCGATGACGTCACAGGAGCATACTCGCCCCAGTATTTTTATGCTCACGGTATTTTGAAAAATCGCCAACTTCTGGCCCCTTAAAGTACATGAAGATCAAATTTTCGACTTATAAAATATATTGGAAATCTTCTTAAAATCACCTAAACTATTCAAATATGCAAATTTCCTGACTACTGGATAGGCACTTTAATAGATAATTTGCTCCTTTTTTCTCTGTATGTATGAAAATTTTGTGGTGTGCAAGACAAAAAAATTGGTAAGTTTTGCTTTTTCTTTAAATAACCCCTTCCCCTGACCTACTTAACATTCAGACTAATTGTATGTTTATACCACATTCTAGGTCAATTTCTCATGCTATCATTTTCTTTCTTCTTTTATAGTTTAAATTGCAATTCTGACACATAACTGATTATTGAGTGGTGCTATCTGAACTACAGTATCGAATTAAACAGAAATGTTCTCCTACTTTCGATCAACGGTTGTTAATATACTTCAACAGATCATTGTTGCCAAATAATAGGGTTGTAATTTCACATTGTATGGAATGGAAT
The DNA here is from genome assembly GCA_963855995.1 of Muricea muricata. Lineage (NCBI taxonomy): Eukaryota > Metazoa > Cnidaria > Anthozoa > Malacalcyonacea > Plexauridae > Muricea > Muricea muricata. Next base: position 4,443,681 of record OY979716.1, read on the forward strand.
GTGCTTGTGCTAGACATACCTACTTCAACCAAATGGTTTTTACGAAATAATATGGATACATTGTAATCGGATAGAATCTGCAATGTATCAAATTATACAGTATGCCTTCCCAGTATACCGTCTGGATATCAACAACAGTTCATGCGCTTCACAGTTGTTTCCAAGAAAAATGTTATCAGTTAGTCCATGTACGGCAGACATTCATTGGACAATATGTTAATGGTCAACAATGAACATTAAATGCCACACGAATATGGTGGATGAAATAGTGGTAGCACTGTTTACCAAGTGGTTTTACAGTGGTGTGTTTACCACGTGGAAATTGAAATTCAGTACATAATAATTATTTGCACTTAGAGAAGAAACTGTAAACACAGGCAACAATGTCATTGTATCACAAATTAACATCTAAAGATACATGTTTGTTCTTCCTAATTATTTCATCGAAAACATTGTAACAGTTCTCTGCAAAAGACATATCTATTGACATTTATTATCAAATATTATATTGGCACCACATGTATAATAATCCAATGTACTCTTTAGTAATTATGTCGTAATTTCAATTTCTTTGAAACAAAATAAATTCGTACATACAGTGACACTGTGTATTTCGCAATTTAAATAAGACAATTCTAAACCCTTGCGTTTTGGTACCCACGGCAGCACTACCTTGCGATAGTAACTACTAGCTTAAATTTATATTGGTGTGAATCGTGGTGGGAACCGGGCTAACTTACTTGCAAATGTCCGTACCGGAAGCCTGATCAATTTCAGTGCACTTCAAGCGTGGCGTTAAACAAAATAAGTTTAGCAAAATATGAAATGCATATCTTCATCTCTTTTTGCTGATTTTCAAGTATTTGTCTGTGCAATTGAAATACCATACATAAAAAATTAAAACACTAATACTGCTTCGTTGGACTCAATTTACATTTATTAATTTTATTATATTACTTTAGTTTGGGAATTGATTTAACTTTGATTGACACTTTTGAATATCTAGGATCGAATTACGAACACGCGTTTGCATGAATATATCGTTGATAGGAAGACTGTACACACAGAAAACGGGAATTATTATCATTCATAAATGTTACGCTAACCTGAGGCTCACCGGACAGTAAAAACTTGCTAACCAGATGTTTTAATGTATAAAGATTGGATATTGCCATAGAAGTAAGTTAAATTTGTGATAGTGCTGGTAATATTTGAATAAGGGACAATGAGACAATGCATGCTATTATCATTAGTTATTATTTACAATTATGTATTATTTTGTTTTAGATCGAATATTATTTTTCATTATATTATATTATACGTTTTGCAATATTCCGATCTCTTTGTTTACCTAATCCGCGATCCAAATACAAAAAAATGTGCTTTCGCTAAATTGAATTATTTATTTACACTTATTCAGATTCAGTTGATTATTAACTGTTTTGAAGTTTTGAGCGGAATTGTCTACCATTATTGCTTCATATCAATACTTGTATTCAGAATGTTGACTTGGTTTCAAAAAATTTGGCCTACACACAATCATTTTCAAAAGCGTTGGGACACTTGAGGAAATTTCTTATTTTTTACAAATAACTCATCCCCCCGCGCCCCCCTTCTCAATGTTGTGACCCACCGAGCATAACATATTATGCGTTAGGGTGTTGAGGTTGGGAAACCAACATTGATTGGGGAGGCGGGGAGGGGAAATATGGATTTTATAGATATATCAACGGTGTACGTTGATTTTTCATAAAAAATTGCTAATGTCCCAAGTACTTTTGAAAATGATTGAAAGTTGTTTTTTCAAAAGCGTAAAGTGTGAAGTATGATTGCGCAAGGGATGATGGATTATTGATTATTCAGGCCTGATACTCAGGGAATGACCTTTGTAGCAAGTAAAGTTGCCGTCATTAGTTCCTATGTGTCATCGATGCTGTTTCAAAGAAATAATTTCGAGTTTGGGGGGGGGGGGGGAATCAGCGATAGTCTGTCGTCCCTTGCACGCTTATAGTTTACAGTTTACGCTTTTAATTTGGATAGATCGACAACCTTTATTGAACAAGACGCCTGCTGAGTCGTTCGCTCCGCCTGCCGAGAAGAAAATAGGTACAGCTTTAGGTTGTACTTTCATAAATAGAGTAAATAAGTCGCTGATTTAGACTGTACAACAAGATTGTTCAACGGTCCTTTAAGGGCTATGCAATTATACATTGCTAAAATAAATTGCTTCCACGCTATGATTCTGATTTGCTACGTATTTAAATTGTAATTTACGAATGGGCAATGTGTTAAAATTTTCGTAGTAGGCCCTCTTAGAGTCATGTGGAAAATGTCCTTGCCTGTTGCTGGAAATTGCAAAAAGATCAATAGTTTAAGAAACACTCGGTACTTGTAATGTCTGTAAACAATATATATATATATATATATATATATATATATATATATATATATATATATATATATATATATATATATATATATATATATATATATATATATATATATATATATATATATATATAATGTGCTAGTTTTGGTTAGCGAAATACAAAAGAGTGCTCAATGACATATAGACAGAGCGAAGTGTATAATTGTGCAAAATACCTAAACAGACTGTAGTGGTAAGCTTTTGAGGTATTTTGCACAATTATATATATATATATATATATATATACACACAATGCCTCCACATTAAATTTTAAAAAGAATGCAAAATATAGACAACTATTTACAACAATATATTATAGCGCTACATTACACAGCAAAATGAATGTACATAGAGTACAATGAATGTACAGAGGCCTGCGACAGTTAAGTTCATATCATATGGGACTGAAACAATGCTATTGTGTTTGAAAAATGTTATTCCAAGTTACTGTTCGCTTGCATTTTCTGTAAAATACCAGTGATTAGATGAAGTTTACCATGTTTTAGACATATTTTTTGTATACTGAAGTAACTGGACACATCAAATTCCATACATGCATGTTTTTGCTGCATTTTTGGCATGTGAGAAGTCAAACATTTAAATTAGTTTGCTTCAATCTCAGTATTAGGTTAATGTGACACAGACCTCTCTGTGACACTGGATACTCATACGTTACAATGAAAAATATCACTTGAGATGATCCTTTTCTAGTAACCATGAGTTGTCATGCAGAGCAAAACCAAAATCTTTTAAGTTTCTTCTTTACATACTATGTTCAGGGGCAGCACCGTCTTTTGAATGGGTCCTGAACCCCACCAGCAAATCATTAAATTATTCACACATGAAATATGAGCATCTCAGCGTAGGTAGAAACTACAATAAAAACATTGACAAATGTCATTATAAAAAATTAAAACAACAAATATAGTCGGCCGGCCACGATATCAGTAGTGTACAAAGAGATGGTTCTGGAGCAATCTATACTATAGCCCGCCCAACAGTTCCGTTGGGTCTAAAAATATTTTTTGTCAATTCAGCAAAAATTTTAAAATGCTGACGTCATCAAGATGGCGTCGAAAAAATTCCTTAGGGAAATTTTTTAAGGAATTTTCATTCGTTGCAACATGAAGTATTTCTATATCATTTTAAAAAACATCGCGAACTTAAAAAAGCAAAATTCAAGGAAGGTAAACAATGTCATTTAATCCCGAACTCATTAAAGTCTCGAAGTCTAACGACAAATATAGCAATTTAGTTCATGGTAAAGACAGCATTACGTTTGGTTTAAGGGAATGCTATTCTCACTTTGGCTTGACGTTTAACAAGAAGTTTAGGAATTATTCGATCGGTATTAATATCAAAGACAAACTTTTTGACCGGCCAAAGGCCGTCGAAGAAAAGGCTAAAGAATATTTAGATCGTCCATTGTCCAAACTCCAAACCACTTTTGCGGTGCCTTGTCGAGAAAGACGAATACAAGACGTTGTATTTAAAGTTAAAACCCGACCAATTCGACGAGGGTATGTTAGACGCAGGATCTGTTGTGGTTTCTGGTTTAATTACGGTGTCGCCATTTACAAAGGTTGCGAGCACCCGTCTCTTTTGGTCCGTGTCGACGAGATTGACATTAAAAAAGCACCACCGCGTGAAAAGCCGGCAGTGAAGGCCTTTTGCGACGACGATGATTAAAAAAAATCGCAAAAATATTTTTGTAAGAATTCTTGAGTAAAGAAATGAATAGTCGTATAAAACACATAGAAGCCCAAAAGCAAGCTGCCGAGTTACGGAAAGAAACAGGTCGAAAGTATACACGAAAAGAATTAGACATTATAGCCAAGGCGGAAGGTATAAAATACTTTTACACATTTACCAAACACGGTCTTGCAGGAAAATTAGGTCTTTAAAAAATTCAATTTTTCAAAACTCCTTAAAAAATGGCTTTAAGGAATTTTTTTCATCAAAAAAATCGCGAACATAAAAAAGCAAATTCTTGAAAAATGCATAAACAATGTCTGACGAAATTAAACCTAGAACCGTTTACATGTTATGCAGAAAGGACAAAAAAGGAGAAGATGGTCACGATTTATATATTGGTAGTATACGTCGCGGTCTTTGGAAGGACGGTTGCAGGAGCATAGGTCTGACGCTAAAAGTTTAAGGGGCGGCAGCGGTAGGGTTCATGAGCGGATGAGTGAAATTGGTTTGCGGGACTGGGAAATGGTTCCCCTTTTAACATTTTCATGTGATCAAAAGACTATTTTTGAGTTTGAAAGATAGTGGATTAGTTTAATAGGCCCCGATTTAAATATTATATCGCCGGTTTGTGAAGAGGGAACGCGTAAAGAATATTTGGTAGCATACCGCAAAAAACAATAAGGAGACCCGTAGGTTTTACTTTGGCGTTTGCGAAGTGGCTTGTGGAAGTAAAAGAGACTTAGAGCGTCATCTCAACACCCAGAGTCATTCTTATGCGTGGTTGAACTCGTTGGATTAATCGAGAAAATATTTTTATAAAATTTTTTAAAAACGTAAAAGGTAATGATTAGTCGTGAAGATAATTTAAGATACTACCGCGAATATAACCAACGGAACAAAGAAGCGCGAAAGGTATATAGGCAAGAGAATAAAGAGCATAAAAAAGAATATCACGCTGAATATTATAAGAAAATTTTAGAAGAAAAGCGGTTTCATTGTGAGACGTGTGATATTACCTGCAGGTCTAGTAATGAACTGGGGAAGCATCTCAAGACGAAGAAACATCTGTTGGCGGGTCGTGGGATAGAATATGATATTTTTAATAATGCTCCGTCTTTACCAACTTTTAAGGATCTTGTAAAGGTGGCACGAAGCCGCGACATTTCATGGAGGGTAATTAAAGGGTGTGAGGAGAAGGCAGAGTTAGCACAGTTGTTAAATATTCCGCTTATTATGGACCCGAGATATTAGAAAAAATTGCGAAAATATTTTTATCATTTTGTAAGAAAAGCACACAATGAAGTTTTGTAAAAATTTTCTATACCTATAATAAAGAAATGAATAACCGTATAAAGCATATGGAAATACAAAAAAAAGCCGCCGAGTTACGAAAAGAGACAGGTAAGGATTACACACGGAGAGAATTGGAAATATTAGCAAAAGCCGCGGGCATTAAATATTTTGGGACATTTAACAAACACAAGCTTGCACTAAAACTCGGGATAGATCCGCCTAAAACACAACGTGGGAATCAAACGTTTCGCAGCGCACGTACTGTTGAAGTTAATAATCCTGACGGTACGATAACGACGTACTCTAGAATTAACCAAGCAGCCAAAGCGTTTGGGAAACCGCCATCGTATTTATACGTCATGGCGGGGAATGGTAAAGTAAGGATTAGTTAAATTTTTTCTATCTATGGAAGATAGAAAAAAAAATTTTTTTCTATACCAATAAAAGAATGGATAATAAAAAATCCAAACGACGAGTGCGGTGGTCACCTTCAAAACCATCAGTAAAGACCATGAAACGTAAGAAAGAAGACTGGACACGTGAAGCGGATCGTGAAGCGGGACGGCGCGACCGATTTATTGAAAAAGAGAACAAGAAAAAAGACCGTCAGTTACAAAAGGCTTTGGAAAAGGAGAAAAAACTAGAAGAGCGTTTAAACCGAGCTCGAGCTAGAGAGACCAACGAATGGGAGAAATCTTCAGAAAAAGAATTAGGTCGTAGGAACAGGTTCATGGACCGTCTTCACGCCAAGGAAACACGAGCACGTGAACAGAAGGAATTTAAAAAATGGCAGAAAGAAATTCGAGCAAACGAGCGTCGTTTACCAAAACAGTTACGACCGGTTTAATAACGGACGCTATTCGCGGCAATACACAAAAATGGACGTTCAAAGGTGCAGGGCAAAAGGATCCTGCCGTTTTTCTTGACCAAACAGTAGACGCCACCGTTTGGTTGATCGGTTCTATTAACAGCGCTGGAAAAAAAGTAAACGGTGTGCTTACGCTTAAACTCGTGAAATCCGATCCTGTTACCGGGAAAAATACGTACACGGTTATTCATTGTCGTTCTAAAGTTCATACGATTTACGATAACGCTAATGATGACTATGCCGGCATGCGTGAACGGATGTTAGAGAATTTTTACAAATGTAGTAGTAGTAGTATAACTTTATTTATACACGCTGACCCCGTCAACCGCAGCTGATTTCCACGGGGGGCGTGTGCCAGAAAATAACTTTACATGTGGAATAATATAGGCTATTTACAAAATATATAAGTTTAAGACATACGAAAGTTTTAGATTATTTACAGGTAAATGACTAGAAGTTTTTACGCACTGATATGAGCAGCGATTCTATTTCGAAAGGAAGAAAGTGACTTGCTTTCCCTAATATCTTTTGGTATAGAATTCCAAAGATGTGCCCCGTCGTACATAAAACTTTTTTTCATGTTATTTGTACGTGGTTTCGGTAAACAGAGAGCACTTGAAATGTCCCGAAGGTGATAATTAGTTTTCTCACTCTTATACGTAAATAGATTTGTGAGTGATTTGGGACCGGTTTTGTTTAATACCTTGTACATCATCTTTGCTTTAGTTTTTTTCCTTTCTGTTTGGAGTGGCTCCCAGCCCAAAGCATGTAAAGCAATCGTATGATGTACGTCATTGCTTAAATTCAGAATAATTCTAGCTGCTCTATTTTGTAGTTTTTGGAGCCGTTTTAATTGAGTTTCGCCAAATACATCCCATACTTCACAGCAGTAGTCAAAGTACGGACGAACAATTGCGTTATATATCAAAACAAGTGTGTCTTGATCAACAAATGGTTTGATGCGACGAATAGCAGAGATTCCTGATGTTACTTTTTTGCAAATTTTGTCAGTATTACGTTTCCAAGATAAATGCTGGTCAATTGTTACTCCAAGAGTTTTACATTCGTTTACTTGTTTAATTTGTTGATTTTCAATGAAAACATTTAAATGAGAAGTAGAGATATTTCTTATCATTGGTTTTGAGCCAATCAACATAAACTCTGTTTTTGCTACATTGAGGCTAAGTTTATTGGCTATTAACCATTTTCTAAGGTTCTCCAAATCAGAATTTGCCGCAGCCTCTAGGTCAGTCAAAGTATTTGCTGAAGCAGTCAGGTTTGTGTCATCAGCAAACATCCGTGGCTTTGTTTTGTTTAGACAGTGAGGCAAATCGTTGATGTACAACAAAAAGAATAATGGCCCTAAGATAGAGCCTTGTGGTACACCACATTTGATTAGACGCTCAGATGAAAAGGAGTTCTTTATTTGGCACTTTTGATTTCGGTTAGTGAGATACGATCGGAGCAAAGTTAAAGCTTGTCCCCTTATTCCATAAAGCTCTAATTTTCTCAACAAAATTTGGTGATCAACAGTATCAAAGGCATACCATTCATTGGTACAGTCTAATAATGCACTCGCTGTGGAGTGAAATTTTCGAAATCCAAATTGGGAATCACTGAGAAGCTCAAATTTTGTTAAGTAGCTATAAAGTTGATCATATAATATTCGCTCCATAATTTTACTAATGGCTGGTAAAACTGATATTGGTCTGTAGTTTCCAGGGATATTACGTTGGCCACTTTTATACAAAGGAATTACTCTAGCCACTTTCCATTCATCAGGAAAAGCAGATAGAGCAATAGCCCGATTGAAAATAAGTGTCAACGAATCTGAGATGACAGGTGCAGCTAATTTAATGATTTTGCATGAAATTTTATCAATTCCAGTTGCTTTATTGCTGGAAAGTCCATGTAAAAGACGAGAGACATGACTGACAGTAACATGCTGGAATGCAGCAAACTCTGATTTAGCATTTTTGACATGCGTTTCAAAATTGTAACTTGAAAAATCTATGTTGCTAGCTAGATTTGGGCCAATATTTGAAAAATATTCATTAAAACCCTCCGCAATATCTTTATGATTTGCTAAATTATTTTCACCTACACATAGTTCATTTATCACAGTTGGTTTGTTTTGCCTACCTAATAAGTTGTTTATACTTTTCCAAGCTTTCTTTGGATTAAATTTTTGACCAGCTATTTTTGAGGAATAGTAATCTTTTTTGGCATTTCTTAGTTCTATATTCACTTTGTTTCTGGTTGTTTTAAAGTTTAACCAGTCATTTTCATTGTTTGTCAAAATGGCTTTTCGTTTAAAATTGTCCCTTGTATTCATAAGTTTCTTTATATCACTTGTAATCCAAGGGACTTTGTTTGATCTTATCTTTTTGTGTTGAAGTGGTGCATGTTGGTCTAGGACCTCTAGAAATAATTTTTTCCAAATTTCCCACATGGCATTTGGATCTTCAGCAAAAAAATATACATATTCCCAGTGTTGTTTTAGCAGTTCTTCAGCAAATTTTTTCTCATCAAAATTTTTCATGTTTCTAATTTCAAGAGTATTTTCTTGTTTCTTTATAATGACAGAAATTTTCCTGATTGCAAATACCAAGCTATGATCACTAATACCTGTGTGAATCACACCAGAATCAGAGATTTTCTCTGGTGTATTAGTGACAATATGATCGATATGACTGGTGGTTGTCATAGTCACTCGAGTAGCTTCATCTATCAGTTGTGTTAACTGGTATAATTCATATAAGGACTTTAATTTCTTTGTTGGGATGTTTGAATCACTATCTGTTTTTAACATATCACAGTTTAGATCACCCAGGATATACATTTCTTTGTTTTCATTATCAATAGCTTTGATCAGTTTTTCAAAATGATCAAAGAATTCTGATGATGCACTGGGTGGTCTGTAGACTGTGGTTACAAGAAATGGTTTGCTATGCGGCTTAGTAATTTCAATACAGACCGCTTCCAGTTCAGTTGGAACCAGATCATTTCTTACTTTATAATTGATGGAGCTACGCAAGTAAATACAAACCCCACCACCATTTCTTGATCGGTCTTTTCTGACAATATCATAGCCATTTATATTAATCATGTTATCGGTTATATTTGCATCAAGTCTTGTTTCATTAAATGCAATGAGATCAATGAATTTGTTTGCCATTGAATAACTAATTTCATCTATTTTTTTTGGTAAACTCACTATATTTAGAAAAGCCATTTTGAAACCTCTTTCATTTGGGATTGAGCTGAGAGTTGTTAAGAAATCGCTGCTCATATTGTTGCGTGACATATGACCTACTCTACCTTGTGTTTCATCATGCGCTTCACATGACTGAGGTACATTGTCCACTCCCTCTGGCGGCCAGAGGGAAGTCGAAAAAAATGGTGGTCAGTGTTTCTAGTACTAATTCTGTCTGACTTTAAGTAGGTGCAAAATGCACTCCCTAAGGCTTTATCACCATCTCGATTTAGATGTAGGTTTGATCCATTAAGTAAGGATCTTCCTATGCAACTATTATCTATGTAAGCAATGTTATGTTTAGAGCACAAACCATGAATTAATTTATTATATTGCTCAATTTTATAATTATTTACCTTGCCATCATAGCGCTTGATGGCACCAGATACTGCTACTTTGTTGGTGTGGGCTTTCACCTTGTTGACTAGATTATCCATGTCTGCTGCAACCTTCTCTGGTTCTTCTCGTACCAAGTCATTCGTTCCAACATGCAAGATAACGGTGTTGTATTGCAATTCCTCTGACTGGCATTCATCAAACTTCCTTGCAAGCTGGTTCACTGTGGCTCCACTGTAGGAATGAGAAATTGCCTTGCTCCGTGCAGCTCTGCCAATCTTGCTCCCGTCGATGTGCTTCACCATAGAATCACCTATCACCAAAACTGCTTTCTCCTGTTTGGGCTGGTTATACTTTGTGGTGGATTTCGTGGTGGTATCAGCAGTCGTACTGTGACCCTTTCTAGTGTCCTTATCTTTGAACTCTGGAAGCTTTCTATAGCGAGTTAGGTTGTCCTTAGACGGTCCCCTTGTTTGTTTGGCTTCTGTGTTATTGTGGGCAGTGCCATTGGTAGGATTTGTTTCTTCGATATCGAGAACTTGAAATGTGTTAGATGTGGGATTAATTTTTTTCGTGTTTTTGACAGCAGGATTATTTAGTTTCTTCACCTTTTTTGTCACTTTTGTCCACTCGTTTTGCTTTATATCAAGAACACATTTTATATTTGCATTATCACTGCTTAATTCACTCATACCCGATTTTAACAGTTCGATTTCGGCCGCCATTTTGTTATTTTGTGCTGACAATGTTTTTATGGTGATTTCAAATTTTGTTGCATCTGATACCGCCCGCTGCGATTCTTCTTGTTGTTTTGCTTTGATTTCAGCGACCAGTGTCATAATATTGGCAATTTGATGTTTATATTTTTCACAGTTGCCACACACCGAGTGATTTTCATCGACATGTTGCAGCTTCGCATCTTGTTGTTGTTGGCTGGCGTCGTCCACGTGCGTCGTCGTTTCGACTTTTTCATTTAGAATTTTAACGCCATTCGTTTGAGCACTTTCCTCAAGAGCGGCTTGTAGTGATTTCTCTTGGTTGTCCTTCATGATCTGCAGCTTTTTTTTCTTTGGACCGAACCATTTTAAGCTGAATTCTTCGTTCTTGAATAATTTTTCTTCCGCGCGAGGCGATGACCACTTCCCGTTATCACATTTCAAAATCGTTGCTACGAACGCTTTTAACGATTTTAGATCGCCTTTCCATGTGAAAATCTTTGCATCGTAGAATAGGAAACAAGATTTTTCTATTTTGTTATCAAATGTGTTAGTTTTGCTGTCCGAATTTGTGACAGATGCAGAGCTCTGATTTGTATGACCTTCCGCCATGACGGGAAACACGTGAATGGCAGCGGAATGGCAGCGGATGGCGATTGCATTCTGTTGATAGGCTAGATATTTACATCACGAAATTTGATCCGGTTAAAGGGAAAAGCTATAAACCATTTCCAAAATGTGTCGTTAAGAAAAAAGCTGTCGTTAATATGGGGAATAACGACGATCAGTGTTTTAAATGGGCGATTACACGCGCATTACATCCTGTCGATCGCGACGAAGGCCGAATATCGAAAATACTACGTAAACAATCCGAAAATTATAATTGGGGTGGTTTAGAGTTTCCCGTAAAAGTTAAAACCATTTCTGTATTTGAAACGAATAATCGTATCAATGTCAATGTATTTTCGTACGACGACGGCACAAAGAAAATTTATACGTTACGATTAAGTAAAACACATTTTGATACGGTTGTCAACTTATTTTTTATGACGAGCATTACGGGGTGGTAAAAAATTTAAGTCGGCTTGTGTCCAGTCAAAAAAGTAAGCGTAAAAATAGGAAACATATTTGTGAACGTTGTTTAAATCATTTCAGTTCAGATCATGTTTTACAGGACCATTTAGAATAGTGCACCAAACACGACCATCTACGACATGTTTATCCAAATTCTTCAAATAATGTCGAACACTTTAAACAATATCAACGGACACAGAGGGTCCCGTTTGCCGTGTACGCCGATTTTGAGTGTTTTTTACTTCCGGTAGACAATAAGATTGGCCAAGGCACGACACAATATCAACAATATACACCGAGCGGGTTTTGTTACACGATTACATGCATGGACGATAATATTTACAAACCAAAAACGGTTTTGTATACAATGCAAAAAGAAGATGAAGACATTGGTTGTGCATTTGTCAAGTCTTTAGAAAAAGATTTATCGGAAGTTTACGATATTTTAACAACCGACGTACCGATTAAAATGACAGACAACGACGAGCTCACATTCCAAAACGCAGAAACATGTTACGCCTGCCAAGAGCCGTTGTTGGATGACGACCGTGTTCGTGATCATTGTCATTTAACAGGGGAGTATCGGGGTCCCGCGCATTCAAAATGTAACCTCAAAATGAAGACACCAATGTTTGTGCCGGTCTTGTTTCATAATTTAGAAGGGTACGACTCTCATCTGTTTGTCAAAAGTTTAGGCGGTGACGTTAATTGTATTCCAAAAACAGACGAAAAGTATATTTCGTTCTCAAAGACGATTAAATATGACCCAGAGGCAAAACCGTTAGAAATACGGTTTTTAGTTTTAAGTTTACGTTAAAAAGTTTAGACGATCTTGTCAAGGCTCTTGGTCCTGACCAGTTTAAGAATCTCGAGCGCGGATTAGGGACACACGCGTTGTTAAAAAAGAAAGGGGTGTTTCCGTACGAGTACATGACCGATTTTAATAAGTTGACGACGACCCAACTTCCACCCAAGGCGTGTTTCTATACAGCAAATTAAACGACGAACATATTTCCGATGCTCAATACGAACACGCGCAAAAGATTTGGAACGAATTTTGATGTAGAACCATGTGCGATTATCACGACTTATATTTAAAAACTGACGTCTTATTGCTTGCGGACGTGATGGGAAATTACCGCGACATTTGCATAAAAAATTATGGGTTAGATCCCTTATGGTACTATACAGCGCCCGGCCTCGCGTGGGACGCGGCTTTAAAAATTTCAAAAATAATATTACAATTATTAACCGACCCAAACATGTACCTCATGGTCGAAGCAGGCATTCGGGGCGGGATTAGTACTATCACAAAAAGGTACGCAAAAGCCAACAATCCGTATATGGGATCGGAATATAACCCGGGTGAAAAGACGAATTGTATCATGTATCTAGATGCAAATAATTTATACGGATGGGCCATGTCACAACCGTTACCCGTAGACGGGTTCGAATGGTTACCTGATTGCCTACGTTGGCAAGATATTTGCGGTAAAGACGGTGTTGGTTGTATTTTAGAAGTTGACCTCGAGTATCCGAAGAATTTACACGACTCCCATAACGAATACCCTTTAGCCCCCGAGTCCTTAGAAATCAATAAAATTCATAAACTAATCCCTAACCTACAAGACAAGAAAAAATACATTCTTCACTATAAGAATTTGCAACAATATTTAGATCTCGGAATGGTTCTTAAAAAAGTCCACCGCGGGATTAAATTTAACGAACGACCGTGGTTAAAAGATTACATTCAGTTAAATACGGATTTGAGAACGAAAGGCACGACCGATTTCGAGAAAGACTTTTTTAAATTAATGAACAATAGTGTGTTCGGAAAGACCATGGAGAATGTTCGGAACCGTGTCGATGTCCGATTAGTTACAAACGAAGATTCGTTAAAAAAGTTGGCCAACAAAGCAAATTTTGATCGTGTTAATATTTTTTCCAAAGATTTGGTGGCCGTCCATATGCAACGAACGACCGTCAACTTATGTAAACCTATTTACCTTGGCATGAGCATTCTTGATCTAAGTAAAACTCTTATGTACGACTTTCATTACAATCATATTAAAAAGAAATACGGTAGTCGTGCACAGTTATTGTTTATCGATACAGATAGTTTGTGCTATGACATTCAAACCGAAGATTTTTATAACGATATTCGCGACGATGTTCCTACCATGTACGATACGAGCGCGTATCCAGAAAATCATCCTGCGGGTCTACCTAGGGTCAATAAGAAAATTATAGGTCTCATGAAGGACGAAGCCCGCGGGCAACAAATTTCCAAATTTGCAGGACTACGTTCAAAATTATACGCATTTAAAATCCACGACTACGATACAATGTGTAATGATCACCATTGTACTGGCAATTGTAATACAAAAGGGTGTGTTGGGCATGGTGGTAAAAAATGTAAAGGCGTTAAAAAGCGTGTTGTGAAGACTCAAATAACCTTGGAAGATTATAAGGACTGTGTGTTCAACAAGAACGTTCATTACCGTAATATGAACGTGTTTCGTAGTAGAAAACACGACATTTATACAGAAACGGTCCAAAAAGTAGCATTGTCCGCTAATGACGATAAAAGAATTATTTGCGAAGATGGGATCCGAACATTAGCATTAAACCATTGGCGTGTAAAAACACCTGCACTGTATGATATTGATTTGAATACACAAAAATTGTTTAAGGCAGGATCGTTAATGAATCTGGCGTATAACGCGTTATAAAAAAACTTTTTAACTCATATGAGTTAGAAAATGCTTATTGAAGTCGCGCAACAAAATTTTAAAGAACTTATTGAAGTCGCGCAAAGAACAGCAAGAAGAACTTATTGAAGTCGCATAAAGAACAGCAAGAAGAACTTATTGAATTACACAAGAACTTCAAGAAGAAAACACAAGTTCTTTACAAAGAACTTTAAGAAGAAAATACAAGTCGCACAAAGAACTTTAAGAAGAAAATACAAGTCTAGGATTAAATCGAAAACAATTTTTTTAGGTCCTTGTAATGTAAGAAATGTCTAGCGGGAATAAACCACAAACAATATATATGCTAAAACGTATAGGTGGTACGACCGAGAAAGATATTTATATCGGGAGCACGTCTCAAAATACACAAAGTCGGTTAAAGAACCACCAGTATTGTGCGCTACATTTGAAAGAGCGCGGTTGTGAAAATAATATTCTCCTAAATAGGATGTTAGAAGTTGGAGTAGACAAATGGGAAGTAATACCGTTACAAGTGACAGAGACAGATAGAAATACTGCGCGTGCATTTGAACTAGCTTGGTATAATTTTTACAAGCCAGATTTAAATTCACAAGTTCCATTTAGGCTTGGTTATATAAACCAAGAGAAAAACGCCAATACACGCAACCTAAACATTGTAAAAAAAAAATATTACTGTGGGTTATGTGGTCATGCTTTTTGTGGTAAACAAGAATTAAAAAGGCACACTATTTCAAAAAACACACTGAAGAATATAGAAAATTATACCTAGACTAGTTTTGGTCCAAAGTACTTTAAGAAAAAAATATAAGTTGCCTACAAGAACTTTAAGAAGAAAATACAAGTTCTTTACAAAGAACTTTAAGAAGAAAATACAAGTTCTTTACAAAGAACTTTATGGAGGGCTTATGAAGTTAGACCTAGGTCACAAGCAAACCTCAAACAAACCCACCTAGGTCACGTAGCAAATCCACCTAGGTTACGTAACAAACTTTAAACAAATCCACCTAGGTTACGTAACAAACTTTAAACAAATCCACCTAGGTTACGCAGCAAACCCAACTAGGTTACGCAACAAATTTTAAACAAACCCAACTAGTTTGCGCAACAAACTTTAAACAAATCCACCTAGTTCACGCAACAAATTTTAAACAAACCGCAACAAATTTTGAACAAATCAAAGAAAAATATTTTGAATTTGGGGAAAGAAAATAATCGCAAACTTAAAAAACCTATTCAGCTTTTTTGTACCCAAAATAGGATACAAAAAATGGAAAAAAGGTTTTTAACAAAAAAGGAAATACAAACTATCGTTTCGAACGTCACTGATTCGTGTTTTTTTAAAGATCAATATGCATCCCAATTAAAAACGGTTTATCTTAACCCGCGTATTATCCCGGAACTAATCCGCACATTAAAAGAAAAACACAACCAGAGTCTTGTCCGACCGGGTACAAACGTAGGAATTATTGCCGCACAAAGTATAGGCGAGCGGTTTACGCAAAGTACGTTGAATACATTTCATCAAGCAGGACTTTTAATATCTGGTGCTACGAAAGGAATTCCTCGCGTCGAAGAACTTTTAAATGCTTCTAAAAATCCTAAGAGCATTTTCTATCGTTTAAAACCTGGTGTAGACACAAAAGGTTTACAAGCCATTACGTTAAAATGTCTTACAAAAACAATTAGGGTCATACAAATGGAAAATTACGCGTGGCGAGACGTTTTTCACAAAATGTACGGTATTGGACTAGACGTAGGCGAAGAAGTCTTACAAATCGAATTGGATCGCCAAATGTTATTCGAACACGAAATAACGCATTATGATTTTGTGCAAAAAATACCGTGTTGCGAAATAGATCCCGAAATGAAATTCTTATACGTACCAAAACATATAGATATGTCGACGTTAATTCAAGGTGTTGCGGGTATTTCTCGTGTTATAGGAGGTACGGTTATAGAAACACATAAAAGCCAATTCCATTACATACTGTCGATGGACCCACAAGCCCGTTCAAGTCACGTATGGGATATTTATAACGTGTTAGGGATAGAAGCAGCACGCGAATATTTGTTGCAAGAGGTGGTATCTGAAACGACAGGTATACATGTTAGTCATTTAAGTATTTTAGTCGATAAGATGACGTTTACAGGTGATGTTTACCCTGTGAATCGGCACAGTATGAGGAAAGATAATATAGGTGTGTTTGCAAAAGCGTCGTTCGAAGAGTCTTTTTCACATTTTATAACGGCAGCTGTTAATGAAGAGACAGATAATACAAATGGCCTGTCTGCGAGTATTGTGTGCGGGAAAAAATATAAATTTTAAACAAATTTTTGTTTAAAATTTCCATCCAGAAGTCAGCGGAACAGCCTTTAATTTTTCCAAAGCTGTCATTTTTGACCATTGCTTATTCAAGTCGCGAATATACGGTTTTACAATTGTACGCACGATATGTCCTTGAACGTGTTGTCCTGCCTTACTTGATTCGTTGGCAAGAAACGATAACCTCTTTTGCTTTTTACGTTCGATAGCCCGGTGGTCTTTCCAAAGAACAGGTAAAATTATATATCGAATGGGTTTGTATATACCAAGACGTTGGTCTGGCTCTTTAAAAAGGAACGACCTTGTAATACCATGGACTATAGGTGCAACTTTATGCGTTGAGTTGAGTTCACAAAGGTTGAATATGTAGAATAATAATGCCTCTTGGAAAGCTTTTTGCTCGAAATAATGACCGGCAACCTGGTACCAAAGACAATTACAACGGAACTCACGGATAACTTTTTCGTATAAATTTTCATTGTGGTTGAACGTAGATATGTTTTTCTATACCTTTTAGAGGTATAGAAAAAATTTTTAAACTTCAATTTCTTTAATCAACAGAATTTAGCCAAGCGTAGGAATGTTTTAGGGTGTCGAGATGTCTTTTTAAATCCCCCTGGCTCCCACAAGCTATTTCACAAACATCACAGTAGTAGCGATGGGCTTTTTTGTTGTTCTTGTAGTACGCAGCGTCGTATTCTTTCTTAGCATCTTTACGGCTCTCGCGGTATTCTTTAATTGTTTCTTCTTCACGGATCGGTGAATATGAGTTTAGGTCTGCACCTAGTACCTTAACCCATTTTTTCTCTACCTCACGTATTGTCTTTATGTCGCACGTCCTTGATAATAAAGGTAGAATCTCCCAATTATCTAGCCTAACCTCATTCATTCGGACGTAAAGACGGTTATTTTCATTCCCGGGCCTTATGGCATCACGCTTATGATTGTTCAGTCTTTGTGGTAATGGTTGAGATGTGCTACCAACATAAATATCAGTATCATCATTGCCGGTTTTTTCTTTACGCGTTAGAACATAAACGGTTCGTTGCTTAATTTCATCAGACATTCTCTTGTTTTTTGTAACTTCCAAAGTTACAAAAAATTTATTATCGATTTTTTAACTTCGATAAGTTCACCTACTGTTTTTGCTGTTCTGGTGTAATTTTTCCCTTCGGTTTTACACCCTCTTCATAAGGTATCTCGGCACTCAAGCCATGATTGACGCGACACTTCTTAGGATTTGGGATATTAATCGGTGTGCTTTCTAGAATAACAATCATTCTTGTATTCCCCAAAAAATCACTTTTAAATCATGTCAATTTTTTCATCCTCCAAAGCCAACCTCGAAACCAAATTTTGGATATCTACAACCCCTTTTGAACAGTCCACACCATACGTATTTTGGAATACCCTCCCAGTGTGATCACGAACAGTACCATCGTCGTGGACTGCAACATCTTCAAGACATTTGACGAGTTTACGTTGAATATATCCCGACGTGCTCGTATTGACAGACGTGTCGCATACACCCTCCCGTCCTGACATGGCGTGATACCAAAACTCACGCGGGTTTAAACCGTGCATGAAGTTGTTGCGTATAAATCCTCTTGCTTCAAGTTCGTCGACGTGTGAATGTTGAAGACTATCGGACGGATGACCGGTTTTTAGGTTCTGTTGCCCTAAAAGTCCCATAATTTGCGTGACGTTTGAAAAGTCGCCTTTACTTCCCGACACAATAGTATCGAAAAAATGATTAGTTCCATCTAATGCATCTTTTGTTATTTTTTGACCTTTGTTTTTCGCGTTATTTAAACACACCATAATTTTGTCTTCTTCGGTATGGTTCTGGGCTTTTGCTAAATGTCCTTCTACGGCACGAGCTACCGTACCCTTTTGAGGAGGTTTACAGTCGTGTAAACTTATGGTGAACCCAAACCTTAACAAAAACCTTCTTGTGATATACTGCATGTTATCAATAAGATCGGCGGCATGTAAATTCGAAAATGTGTTATGAACGACTTTAACAATAGCGTTCATACTATCTTTGTCGATAAACCCCGAGTAAATAACACCGTTGTAAATACTAACCGTTTCCGTTACTATAGACAAATATTTTGGTAATATTAATGAAACGAGTGTTTTCTCCGTATTTTTTTTGTAAACCACTTTTTTAAATTTTAAAATACGTTCTACCATGTCTAATTTTTCACAAAGGTTAAAGTCTTCACCGGTATGTGTAAATTTAATTTCCATTATAATGTCATTAAACGTCCCTTCGTCGATATACCAATCATTTTTTGTCACCAAGTATGCGCCGAGACACGCATCTTGCACGATTCCTACTAACGGTTTCCCAGACTGTTTGGACATGATATTATTGGTAGCAACCATAAGACGTCGTACTTCTATTTGAGCGTCTTCCGTTTGTGGAACGTAAATATTCATCTCGTCTCCGTCAAAATCAGCGTTGAAGCTTTTTGTAATGGCCAAATTAAATTTTAATGTTTTATCATGTCCAATCTTAATTCGCATAGCTTGCATACTCGCAGAATGTAACGTTGGTTGACGGTTTAAAACGACATAGTCCCCCTCCTGTAAACACCTGTGGACAACGTCCCCAATACCTACGGTTACTTTGTGCGGTTGGATAGTAACTTTAATATCTCCACCTCCCCGACGTATAACGTCACCGTCTATCGTTTCAAATTGATGGTCGCGTATAAAATGTTTTTTTCCGTTCCTTCTTACAATGTCTCCAGGATATGCACGGACTTTTTTACATTTTCTTACCCCGTCTACGTGAAATTTTTTCCCGGTCGGTTTTTCGATCATCGACACTTGCCCAGACGTAAGATAGTACGATAATTTTTCTAAATTATGGCCCGTACAAATTTCTGGAAGTGTCAACGTCTAGGCAATTACCTCTGCACTTCTAATTCGTCTAACGCAAGTAAAGGGTTAGAACCAATAACTGTCCGTCCCGCGTGGTTGACGCGTTTACCCATGATATTGTTACGGATTAGACCAGACTTGCCGGACAAGCGTTCTTTTATGCCTTTTAATGGACGGAAGTTCGTTGTATGAATTATCTTCCCTTTACTGTTATCCATGAGTGCACTTATACGCGTTGAAAGCTTCTTAACGTCAACTGGAATTTTTTTAGTTAGTTTTACAATCTCAATATAGTGTAGCGTTATATCGTCGTCGACAACACCATCACCTAATTGAAGACTTGGTCGGCTGCAGTGAGGCAAGACAGGCACCGTTTTCATAGCAAAACGTCTAAAATTAGGATAATCAGTTATAAAATCATTAGGTGATACTCGAACACCGTCGCGTAATAATTCGTGCTCGTTAGTTTTATACGATGGTTGTTTGGCTTTACACTGTTTGCATGTGGGTGTCTTGCAACTTGCACCGCAACTAAAACATAATTTCTTTAAGAACCCAGGTAATTTTAACAAAACAAACGGGTGAAAAATAGGTTCCAATAATTCGATATGTCCGAAATGACCAGGACATTGAATCGACATCTCGAAGCACGTCTCACATGTATCGGTTGCGCCCAACGGGCCCATACGCGGGTCGTAAACAGAACCGTACCCATAACGTTTCGACGAGTCTATGATACATGCCGAATTATTAATGATATCATTATCGGTAAGAATACCAAATGTGACTTGTTAAATGTCGTGAGTCATATTGCGGTGGGGAAAAAATAATTTTTTATGTTGTTGATTTTTTTCTTATCTGATAGGAAAAATTAATCTAACGAGTTTAACCACGCGTATGAATGTTTAAGCGTGTTTAAATGTTTTTTTAAAGCATAATTAGCATACTCTACTTTTTGTTGATCAACCAAATTTTTATGCTCATTCTTGTCCACCTCTCCATTTGTCTTTTTTGTAAGATCGATTTGTTCAAAAGGTATTTCAGCGCTAAGACCATGATTAACGCGACACTTCTTTGGGTTTGGGATATCGATTGGTTCACTTACTAGAATAACAATCATCCTTGTATTCCCTAAAAATCACTTTTAAATCATATCAATTTTTTTCTTTCAATGTACATTAAAAGACACATGGAATTTCTATATAATTCATTCCCTTTGTTTTTCCCAATGAAGGGCTTACAACATTCAGGCGAACAAAAAAACGTGATCCTCGTCAAATTCATACGATTGGTTTTTATGAATTTTTTCATATCTTCCAATATCAATATGCATAATCCGATCCTTAATAATTACACCAGAAGGGTGCACGATCTGCACTTCTGTAGGATGAAACCTTATCGGACACTTTACCGCGTTGACAACGATATGATTATTATTCCACGAACAATTCATTATTTTTTTTAAAAAAAAGTAATGAAAAATCTTCAACTTTATGCTTCAAACAGGTGTTTTGGCCTGTACGACATAAACGGGTTGCTGGTTGACGCAAACGGATTCGTTGAAGACTCTGGAAAAAGTTTCCGTGGTTCTAAGTAAATAGGATACAAATTTTCTGTTTTAAACACGTACGTGTTACTACCCCCAGTGTACATGCACAATTGCCGTAACGTTTCTTTTAAAACTATGTCTCCTAAAACGACTTTACTTAAATGTAAAGTGAACTTGCACTCATTAATTTTGCTCCTATCAACTACTTTGAGAATGGTCGCGACTAAACATTCCCTAAATGTTTTTAAATGGTCTTTCCGTGTGCCACCGTCCGGCAAATTAATATTTCTTATCATTACGTTTGTCCCGTTACACAACAAGACAATATGCCCAATAGGCTCGGCTGTTGGTAACGTTTCTACGTGTTCCAAACCCGCACTCATTGAAGTAGGGAAAACCATAACGACTTTATCTTCATTTGCTTTGTATTGGAACGGTTTTTCCTCGTCATTAAACCACATCCCCTTCTTGTTTAAAACTTTTTCCATACCGACGTTATCACGTTGGACAAGTATTAAATTTTTGTACGAGATCATAATTTTAATATTCTCAAAAATGACAAAAATATTCGCTCAATTTTTTTTTACCGTGTGTTACCCATTTCTTTTTACAATTTGTACACGTTGCGAAAACTGTAGTACCTTCATCCCCACACCGCGTTTGCCTAGTGTCCGAAACAATTTTGTTGGACTTACATTTCTTACATTGTAATACAGAGTCTTCTATAAATTCACTGGTTTTTGTAGCAACGCGTGCAAAATCCCAATTTGGATGGTTAAAACCAAATTTTAAACAGTTCTGTTGTCCCGATAAAATATCGCCGCATAATTGGTAAATATTGAAAAAATAGTTTCTCTCGTCATTTCCACACCTAAGGTAAACCTGTTTTTCGTAAGAAATAACATCCTCGTTATTCTCAAGTACGGAAATGAGAGCCAATAATCCTTTTTCCCTGTATTCCATTTTTTACAATTTTTTTGAAAATTGTAAAAAGTTTACGATTTTTATCTGCTGCTCAATATGAATTTAAAACATTCCGATATACAACATGTATAACCCGGTCCATAGGAATGTCATTTTTAATGCCGACACCCCGTACAACGCGTATAATCCTGTTGATATGGATGCCAACCCTAATGCGACTAACAAATTTTTCGGTGCATCACAGCCCATATTAATTTCATTCGATTGTATGTCGTGTGCTAACCGACGTACCTCTAATTTTAGATAGTCCGTTGATATTTTGTGGGCATCGTGTAATTTTACTATGTACGACAAGAATGCTATGGCACGCCCATAATTAGTAATACCCATTTTTACACGTACGTTGTCCACATTTGTTGGGGTGTTTGGAATCACCTCTTTAAAAAATAATTCGTTAATCTCTAACATTTCTTTTGTGCTCTTCCGAACGCTTGCTTCATCGATGCAAATTTGTTCTTTTAAAGTTTGAATAGCGATGTCCATTTTTTCTTTTAAAAAATGACAAAAATATTCGCTCAATTTTTTAATTCCTAACGTATGTGCGTTAGGAATTCTAATCGCTATCGTACATTGACTCTAAATAACCTAATATGTAGCCAACACCGCCCTGTATATAATTCATGTAATCGTTTTCAATTTCTTCAATTCGTTTTAACGTTTCAGTTACATATTTTGACCATGGTCCCTTGCTCTTACACCTTCTTGCCATACTCCTATAGTGTTTTAATTCACCATGTAATATTTCCAGGATATTCCTTACTAGCTCTTATCCTGTCTTCTTTATCACGCGTATCACGAAAAAGGTCCCCTAAACGTTTCTTTTCTAACTCGTCTAAAATCTCGCCGAGAATAGCCTGTCGTTCATCCTCAATTATTTCTAAAACCTCTGGGTCCATCGTGTGTTTTCTAAAAAAGATGGTGAAAATGCCTTCTCGATTTTTTAAAATAATCCCAACCGCGCATAAGAATGTTTTAAAGTATAATTATTTTTACACGCAATATCACAAACATCACATTAAAACCTACGAGTCTCCTTATTTTTCTTGCCGTATGCAGCATTAACACCTAAGCGGCTGTGTTTAAGCGTTTCAAAATGTTTTTTTAAAGCATAATTCGATATACAGGCAACATCGCACGCCCCACAGTAAAAACACTTTTCTTCCACATTATTTTTAAAGTATGTCGCTTGTCGTTGTAAAATCGTTTCCTTTTTGCCCTTATAATACTTCACCCCCCTCTGCCCTATACTCTTCTTGTAGCTCTCTTCTACCGGTTCAAAATCTCTATTCAAATAAGTTAAAATGAATGCCTTAAGTCTATCACCCTTTTCTAACTTGTAACCAACGTACGCTTCGAGTTCCTCCACGTAATCTTACCTTGAAGAGTTTCTTTAAAATTCATACATTGCGTTGGAATTCTTTGTCGGCTTCACTTTGCATGGTTTTTTTTAAACTTCCAAAAAGTTTTAAAAAATATTTTGTTGATTTTTTTTCATACATGTGTTAAAAATTCTTTACTAGCCTAGCGAGTTTAGCCACGCATAAGAATGTTTTAAAGTATCTAGATGTTTTTTTAAAGCATAATTATCTCTACAGGCAAGATCGCAAACAGCACAATAGTATTTTTTACTCTCTATATTTTTCATTTGGCTATTCAAAACACGCTGCCTTACAAGAACTCTGTTGTTTTCGCGGTACGCTGCCTTCTTTTGTAAAATTACCTCCTTATTGTTCTCATAGTACGACCCAAAAAGCTCAACTCCTATTAAATGTTTTCTTGTCTCGAGATGTTTTTTTAAACCACTATTAGACTTACAAGCAACATCGCAAGCCCCACAGTAAAACTGAATTTCCATTGTTTTTTGCTTTTTTAAACATTTGTAAAAATATTTTTGCGATTTTTTCTAATCATCATCATCGCACAAGGCCCTTACTGCCGGCTTTTCACGCGGTGGTGCTTTTTTAATGTCAATCTCGTCGACACGGACCAAAAGAGACGGGTGCTCGCAACCTTTGTAAATGGCCGACACCGTAATTAAACCAGAAACCACAACAGATCATACGTCTAACATACTCTCGTCGAATTGGCCGGGTTTTAACTTTAAATACAACGTCTTGTATTCGTCTTTCTCGACAAGGCACCGCAAAAGTGGTTTGGACAATGGACGATCTAAAAATTCTTTAGCCTTTTCTTCGACGGCCTTTAGCCGGTCAAAAAGTTTGTCTTTGATATTAATACCGATCGAATAATTCCTAAACTTCTTGTTAAACGTCAAGCCAAAGTGAGAATAGCATTCCCTTAAACCAAACGTAATGCTGTCTTTACCATGAACTAAATTGCTATATTTGTCGTTAGACTTCGAGACTTTAATGAGTTCGGGATTAAATGACATTGTTTACCTTCCTTGAATTTTGCTTTTTTAAGTTCGCAATTTTTTTTTAAATGATATAGAAATACTTCATGTTACAACGAATGAAAATTCCTTAAAAAATTTCCCTAAGGAATTTTTTCGACGCCATCTTGATGACGTCAGCATTTTAAAATTTTTGCTGAATTGACAAAAAATATTTTTAGACCCAACGGAACTGTTGGGCGGGCTGTAGTATAGATTGCTCCAGAACCATCTCTTTGTACACTACTGATATCAAAAAGTGCTTCTAAAATAGCTTGATGGCAACTTCGTGTTAGAAGCCGGTAACAAGTGGAAAGATATAGGTTTTAGTCTATTTAGTAAGGTTTGGGTTGTTACCAAGGCTGATTCGGGATTTTTATGGGGGAAATCGAGAGATTGTGACTATCTACTATTAAATTGTATTACAGTAAAAATATGAAATTTCGTGCTCAACGATGAGAAAAAACGACTGGCATCATCAGAAAGAGCACAAAAACCTGCATATAAGACTCTTAAACAGTTTTTTATCCTTCAAATAGTTTTCGTGTTCTTTGTGTTTTAAAGGGGAAAATTGACCCGAAATCACGCAATAAAAACTGGGAACTAGCTTAAAAATGAGGGTTTGAGAACAAATAACTTGAGAACTATTTGGAGAATAAAAAAACGGTTTAAGAGTCTTATATGCAGTTTTTTTCTGATCTTTCTGATGCTAGCAGTTGTTTTTACTGTTGTTAAATAAAATTTTACATTTTTGCTGTGATACAATTTAACAGTAGATAGCCACAGTCTCTCGATTTTTCCCATAAAAATCCCGAATTAGACTTGGTAACACCCCAAACCTAAATCACACAAGCAATACAACGACAAATATCGCGAATGTACTTTTCTAACACAAAGTTGCCATCAAACGATGTATTTCAAAACTTGGCCGGCCGACTAATAGGTAAATTTGTTTTCCTAATTAATCTTATCATTCTCCAAACCTCCCCCAACCCCTTCCACCAGGACATTTGGAAGCCTTTTTCGTGCGGGAGCCAGACATTTGTACTTGATAAGTTTCTCCCACAGGCCAGGTATTGTGTTCCCTCTTAGCATTTGTGTTGCCTTCTGCTGTGAACACATTCCATAAATAGACCTCCTCAGTTTGCATATAAATTAACCCATTTCAGATCACATGATTGTTGAATGGCCAATAAGCCATTTCAGATCATGTGATCTAAGGTGGGTTAATTTTCATCTGAGCTGAGCAGATCTATATGCAGTCTAATATTCATGAAATATATGGGTCAATTTGTGGATCAAAATGTGAATCTGGTTTCGATTGGTCAACATTCGTACTAACTGTTGTTATCTTTGACTGGCATTGTCAATGTCACACTTTCCTTGCCAACCACAGGGCAGTATTCTCACATATTTGATTTCAAGTTCGCGATAACCAAAACATTGTCTATTGCATATTAAAATTCGGAATTTGGCAAGAAATTTGGAACACATTTCGAAGACACACCGATCCTCACTCCTTGACGAAGTCAATCAAAATTTGTCGTTTTAAAACATTTCGGGTGAAATGTTTGCATAAAGAATATACTACTCCCTTTCTGTTTACTATCTTCATGTTAAGAAGTGTGTTTTTTGTAGAATATGAGTTTGATCGATGTGTAGAAATTTAAGTAGAAACAAAGCTGAAAATGACGGAAACAGCCTCTGAAAACTTCACCGCGATTCACGGCACCTAACGAAAGCCTTGCGATGGAATTTGTCGTTATAAAACACTTTGGATGAGAATTGTTGAACGTAAAACCTACTTGCTGCTTAGATGTTGTAGTATCCATGTTAAATTGTGTGTTTTGGAGATATATTCTGCTAGAAATTGAGTTTAAAAGTCGTGGTGACATGGGCTCTGACGGCATTGCACAGCGGTATCTCCCACGAGGGCAGCCCAACTTTCGACACCGAAAAAAAAAAGAAAACAGAAAAATTGAGCGAGACGAATTTATAACTAGAGGGGGCATGGAGGGTAAAATTGGGGTGGGCACTGTTTTGGGGGCAAAAACCTATTTTTTCTTATTCTATGAAAAAACCTATTTTTTCCACAAAAACCGGCAAAACGACGGTGAGAAAAATATCGCCAATATATTTCATAGAGATTTCTGCTGTTGTTAAGGTGGTTGCTAAGGAAGAATTAGTTTAGCAAATAGGCGCTTGGTCCTGCATCCGGGATTATAAATCCCCCCCCCCCACCAATCTACGCGTTCCATTTAGTTTTCATTGAAAAAAATTATGATGCCATCTGTAGTGTTATTTATAATCTCTATGACCAAAAGGGACTACCCACACTTTCATGTCAACACATTGATCAAAAATTTCTGAGATCTGGTGTTGTGTGCAGGTCAAAATACTCGCCATGTATACATCCTTTGTAACTTCTTACGTATTCAAATCTTCATGAAATCATATTTCATGTGGTCTGAAATTTGTTTTTAGATCCTACTGTTTTGATCGTAATGAATTTATAAAATTTTATATCGGTTAAAGGTCATATGTATATAAAGGTTATATATTAAATTTGTTACAATTAAGAATCCGTTTTTGGCGGGCTATAATAAAAAAATTGATTATTTTTTTATTGTCTATAGTGTAATAAAAGTTGTATACTCAACCCCATGTAGTTATAAGTATTGTTGATTATAACTATTCAATCCTTGATTGTTTTAATGTAATAATTATATATGATTAGACATTTATCCAATGTATTTAGAACAAGAACTAAACATGGATGAATAATGTATTGCTACCCATTGTATTAATTTCTAATATTAGGCCTTATTTTTAACGCAATTATATGTACTGATTTGTAATAATTAGCTGAAAATGGCACAATAGATTAATTTTCAACGATATATGTGTTATGAAAACATAAACGCACTACAAGCTTAATACAGTATAATATTGTAAACGATGTCTTCTAGTGGGATTTAGCTGTTTAACATACTAAAACAACGCAGGCGAGCAGAAAGTGAATGCGTGGTGTTTGCAAAAAGCAACGAAGCCCAGGCTTGTTCGATAAAATACCGTGAACAATTGAACTTAATATTTTTAATATCTGAGAATAAGTTGGCTTAATTTCCTACCAGCTTTTGTTATTGATCTTTAATTTATATATCATTTCATTAATCTAATTTATTCTCAGAACCCGATCATGATTAATGAGAGTCGTTTAGTTATTTTTTTAGAGATAGTCCTTGTTTAGTTATTGTGTAACATATAGCTATTGAATAAATTAAGTAGTAATAAAAATGATGCCAAACTAATGAGATCAATATTTATACACAAATATATATAATGAAACATGTAAAATTGAAAGAAATTTCTTTATTATTAGATTATGTTAAGCAGGAATCAAATTGAAATAAATACTGTATTTTCAAAATTCGCTCATTACTTGAATGTTTCTGCTTGCAGCCAAAACCTTTTGCAAAGATGATATTAAAAGCACTTTTTATATTCTGTGTCGCTTCTGCATCAATGGCTTTTGAGGTAAGTATATATATATATGCATTCTTTTAGGTTTCTTTTCAATGAGAGAGTAAGAAAAAGGGTAAAAGAATTGCCTAGTTTTAGGCTGGGACTCGGGAAATCTATAGATGCATCATGCATGAAGCAGCTGATTCGCAAAAGTTGTCGTGTAAACACTAGAAAACAGCAATAATTTCATATGGGAATGGACGCTCGTCACCTCAGGGAGTACTATATGATTGTCTTGAAAGATAATATTAGACATTTTACTATTTATTTGTTCTTCCAGATTAACAAAAAGTTTAAATACTTTTGTCTAACGTTTCGGTCTCCTCTACGGAAACCATTATCAAAGACTATGAAACTAAAAGTCATCATCCTTAAACCACTAGTCAGCATCCTTAAACCACTCACTGAAAAATCCAAGCATCGTTTGATAAATTCCGAAGCCTTTGTAGCTCGAATCAAGAATGCACAAATCAACGAAGATCACGAACTTGGGTCTTTTGATGTGAAATCTCTTTTTACGAGTATTCCTCTAGATTTAGCAGTCGAAAGCGTGAAAGAGGCGTTAGCTAACCACAGCAGCGACCCTCTTATCCCAAAAGAAGAAGTTATCGACCTTCTTACCCTTTGTCTGCAATCAACCTTTTTCCAATACGATGGAAACTTCTACCAACAACTTCACGGCACCGCTATGGGTTCGCCAGTCTCAGTTGTAGTAGCCGAAATCGTGATGCAGCGACTGGAAGAGAAAGCATTAGCAACCTATCCTCACCCACCATCTTTTTGGTATCGATACGTTGATGACACTTTGACAAGTTTAATTAAAGAAGAGCGAAAAGATCGATTTCCTTAACCACCTCAATCGACAGAATCCCAGTATCCAGTTTACGATGGAACCAGAGAAGGACGGGGCCATCGCGTTTTTGGACTGTTTAGTCACCAGATCTGGCAACTCCGTTCAAACAAGCGTGTACAGAAAACCAACTAGCACGGACCGTTTGCTAGACAACTCGTCATACCATATCCATTTTCGCACAAGTCATCGTCCATTAAGACCTTGGTTAAAAGCGCGCATATGATCTGCAGTTCAAGCGACAACCTAGAATCTGAATTAAAACACTTAAATGATGTGTTTGAAGTGAACAACTACCTAAAACCTTTCATGAAGAGCGTTATCGAGCAAGCCATGGCCAGTGAAATAACAACAGAGAGATCAGACACGGATGATGACAATAAAGTGATTGCTATTATTCCATACGTAAAAGACACGTCAGAAAGAATTGCACGGATTTTGAGACCCCACGACATAACTGTCGCCCATAAACCTTCAACTACTCTACGAGATGTGCTCACTAAAGTGAAAGATCCATCACCTATTAATCCACGAGTAGGAGCAGTTTATAAAATACCATGCACAGAATGCCCTGCCAGCTATGTTGGAGAAACTGGAAGAACGTTGGAGTGCAGAATTAAAGAACACAAGCGCGGCAGCATAGTGAATGAAGACACAAGGAATAACATAGCAGTACATCACATGTCAACCAAACACCAAATGAATTGGGAGGATTTGTTAGGATTTTGCAGCAAACTATCATGAAAGAATGTTTCTTGAGAGCTGGTATACTAAGAGTGACAATAACAGTATTAACATTTGCCGAGATATGCCAGGCGCGTATTATAGTTTAATAGTTAGTGAACCCGCACGCGCGGACTCGCGTGAGCAAACTCGCGAACTTTCAACTGACGCAAGTCAGTAACGGTAAACTTTTACATAGTTTCATAGTCTTTGATAATTGTTTCCGTGGAGGAGACCGACACGTTAGACAAAAGTATTTAAACTTTTTGTTAATCTGGAAGAACAAATAAATAGTAAAATGTTTCAACCTGGATTCAAACCCTTCAATAATATTAGACCTCCTGCTTTCCTGCGGTAACGTATAAATTTTATATAACGGATCGTTCATCATATTATTCATACACATGTATTATTGAATCCCGCGACTGGGACAAAACATTATAAGTCATGATGGAAGTATGTAGAAAAGTGCGCGCAGAAACTTTGCATGTTCTTATAACACTTGAAGAAATTGAAAAGCATGCATAGAATGGAAACTGTATGAGCCTTCACTCGAAGTCGAATGGATTTTAATTGACCGCATAAAAATTGAAAAAATTAATCCATAAAATATTTAAATTCAATATCTATTTCAAACATATGAAGTCTAGTTTAGGCGTTTTTATTTTTGTGAATGCATTCACTTTATGTATTTTTTATATTTTGCCAAAAGTGTAAAAATGCAGAGATGAGAACTACAACGATTCATGCATTAGCCGGGAAAAGCGAATGCAAACCACCCCGTCTTATTTGCCTGCGAGCTACAGCCAAGAGGAAATATTCTGGGCACCCGCAGTTAACTCTAAGCAGAATTCATTCCTTCTAACGTTTTTTGAAATACAAAAATATTTTTTTACAGAAAAGAGAGAGACAGACAGCTATCGAAAAACGGGCTTGCCCTTATCGCGACCCTTGCACAACAGACGCTGAATGCGATTGCGACGAATATATGGAGTGCATCGCAGATCCACATGGAGACATGAGATGTATGAAAATGAATATACATGAGAATTCAGAAGCCATTTTTACAAAACCTCCAGGTGTACCCATTCCTACACTGCCAATTGAAGTGAGATATATTCTGGCAAAGATGTGTATAGAAGAAAACTCTGATGATATATTGTACTGCCTGGAAAACTACTTTAAGTCATGTTAATGAAATGTATGCACTTGAAGCATTTTTAAAATAATTTTCCGGGGTAATAACTTATTACAGTAATATCTTATTTTCAGTTGATTTCCAATTAAAATATTTAAAACGTTTAAGCTTTCACTTCACTGTACTAAAATGCTAGATTCGCTTATCGAGCATGCGTTAGTAAGACAAGTATACCATAGCTTGAAACTAATGAAATATTATTTAATGAATCAATAGACGTTCTCTGGTTTGAATATTATTTACTAGAAATACATGCATGCAGCAACTCCTCGCCACTAACTAAGAGCATGCAACTGTATTTTCGGAATTACATGAAGTACTTGTATAGGTTGTTGTCATAGCAACACGGCAATTGTTATTGTTTCTGTATATTTTTTCAAAATGACAAAATATCTGTTTTTAATCCTTGTTTTATTGACATTTTTTTTAAATGGCACAACATTTGTCAAAGTATGTTATTACGCCTAATGTAAGCTTAAATTTCGTATAAAATACGACCTATTAATTACATTAGTAATAAGAAGACAGTCTTGCATTTACAAAACATAAACTTACTCTGGAATTTAAACAGTGAATAGACTGGATGAGTACGGCTACGTCGGCCTTTATAAAGCATTAAAACACAAGTATAAATACGCATTATCAACAAACTTGCCTTGTGTTTCACGCCATAGTCAATTCTTGGCGCTTCTCTATATTTTCCCCGAATTAATCTCTCCTCAAGAGTCTTGTGGCAGTCGTTTTCGTCTTATTTCTCGCCTTTTTGGATGCCTTAAGTGTTTGCTACTCCTGATAGTCCGCCATATTCCTGAGATCAGAAATGAGCACCTTCGTTGGTTGTGAAAGTTGCCAAATCTTTTTGCAAAAATACGAAATATTGTAGTGCAATATAGTACGCCATATTTTTGAGATCAGGGATGACCACCCACTCACCGCCAACCCTGAACCACGCGCCCGCGATACTTGATGAACTTCAGACTTCGCTATGCTTTCCTTTTCCCGGGTGTAAATAGCCGTGCGGAATTAGTACCCTCGCACGGCGCTTCGCGCCTTTGGCTCGGGGATTAACAAGCTTTCGGCTGCCAGTCTGCAGCCTTCAACAGGTTATATTAAAATTGATATAAACAGACGCCTAAAGATACTATTACATGTATACACGGTGTAAAATTACATATAGAAGGGAAAAACCAAGGGAGAGTTACGTCTGTATCAACTATAGAAATATCTGAAAACAATTATTGTGACAAGAATCTGTATTGTTCTGGCAAATGTTTGGCATTATTATCTGCATAACTGCATTGATGATAACAGCAGTATGCCACGATTCCAATGTTCCTCTGTGTCGAAAATTTTCCCGGTCTAATGACTTTGCAATTGGCAAAGTCGATTGCGTGGTCGTTATCCCACGCGTGTTTAGCTATGTTAGAAACAACTTTGCATTTTTTAACGTTTCTAATATGTTCTTTCTTCCTTGTCTCTTATGATCTGCCCGTTTCTCCAGTGTACTTCTATGAGCAAACAGCACAATTAGTTTGATAAATCACGTTCGTTTGTTTTTCTTCGGATGGTCGGTCTTTGGGGGACGGTTCCAGCATTTTGTTGAGTGTCCGTAGAGGTTTTGAAATGACTTTGATGTACGTCGTAATGTTTGAATAGTCGTTTGAGAGGTTCAGTTAAGCCTCTAATGTACGGTAGAACGGCATATTCTTTCGTGCTTGGCTCTACGCTTTCAAAGAACACGCGAACTGCAGTAATTCTTCTGGTGATGGTGTTACGTCTTGTGTCAACATTCGTTTTCCCTTCAACCTCTCGTATAAAATTTCTTCGATAGCCATTTGTAACTACGGCATCAATAACGTAGTTGCTTTCCGCTTGTTTTCCTTCGTTTGAGTTTGGTAATGTCGCTGTTCGAAGTAAAAGGGATAATGCTGTGCTGGCCTTATGATTTTTGTCATGATGTGAGTGTAATCTGGATACTTGTCAATGTGTGTTAGTAATAAGAAATCCGTTGTCACGTGTAACTAATGTGTAAAGTAACTAATGTGTAACTAATGTGTAACTAATGCGTCTGGATAAAGCATCCTTTTGAATTCAGTGACCCAATTTTTAAGCCAGAATATTTATGGTGAGATGATATACTAAAATGGATCAAAATTTCTGCGGACCAAATCGCAACGTGTAAATTAAAACTGACCAAATTATCAGGGAAATGTCATTCCCATATTAACTACGAAGACAGCTTGCAACAACTTTTCTAATGGTTTTGAGAAGGTTTAAAACACTTGATAATGAACTCATGGCGGCTATCTTGGACTATCCCCAATTCATTATTCACAGGCAAGTTTAAAAAGAAACAGAAATTATTTGTAAAATGAATTTCATTCACACAATGTTTATCCATTCCCACCAATAACCTAAAACTGTAAAAACCTCTTCTGCTACCTCAATAGTACCAATGTAAATTTACAATATGGCCGCCATTGGCTTCAATTATGCATGACATGATGACAGAAGCTTTATCCAGTAATTTAGATCAGTGCTCTTCAACAGTAAATTTTATGCGAGGGTCAATAGAGTTGAGTAATCCATGCCATGGAAAGCGGTTAATGCCTGTTTTTTGATGATAGAATAGACATCATCGACAAAGCGAAATCATGTTTTTGGCGGTATAACAGCTTGGGCGAGGGCTAGCTCCTGAATAACCTCTAAGCAAAGCTATGCCACAATAGAGCTAACAGGGCTGCACATAGCACAATTATGAACTTGTCTGTACGTTTTGTTATTGTAATTGGAGTAGCTGTTGGAAAGAGTGAAGCGTAAAAGAGCAATTATGTCGTCGATAGACAGTTTAGTACATTGTTGTAAAGTCTTGTCTTTTAAAAGCTTGTTACGAATATGTTCACACGTTTTGTCAACAGGTATGGCAGTGAATAAAGAGACAACGTCAAAGGAAACCATAATTTCGTCATCTTCAGTGGTAGTGTTGGCTATTTTACTTTCAGCGGAATTTGTGACTGAGCACCCGTTGTGATTTTGTAGTGGAGACAGAATTTCTGCTAGGTGTTAAGGTGGCTCCCTACACTTTTTAATAAAATAAAAAAATACATAGTTTAAATAACAAATTTGAACAATAATTATTGTTTTTAGCAATTGAGTAAGCTGATTTGAATTCAGAAACATATCAAGAGTCTTACTGCATGTGATGGTTATAAATTTGTAAGTTGCGTTGCCATGGCAACAGTAGCGTTTCAAAATGGCGGCTAAATCAGCTTTAAACTGAAATAACTTGTAAAAAAGCAAGGTGACCCCCATTTTTTATTTTCTTGAAATTTTTTTATTGACATAAGAAATATTTTTAGCGTTTTAGAAAAAATTGTGTTGATTGAAATTTTTTTTATTGTAAGAATTCATGTTTTTCCAATTCAAAAAAAATTCAATCAAGAGAATTTTTTCTAAATCGGTAAAAATATTTTGTATATCAGTAGAAAACTTTTAAGAGTATAAAAAATGGGGGTGACCGTGCTTTTTTACAAGTTATTTCAGTTTAAAGATGATTTAGCCGCCATATTGGAACGCTATTGTTGCCATGGCAACGTAACTTAAAAATTCATACTTACCGCAATTAGACTCTTGACATGTTCCTCGACTCAAGTGGACCTATTTAATTACTCCAAATAATAATTATTTGTCAGAAATATGATCTAAACTATGTGTTTTTCGATTTGAATGAAAATTGTACGGAGCCACCTTAAGGTGTTTCTAGATTACACTTCACATCATGACAAAAATCATAAGGCCAGCACAGCAGTATCCCTTTTACATCGGGTAGTGACATTACCAAAAACAAACGAAGGAAAACAAGCGGAAAGCAAGCACGTTATTGATGCCCTAGTTACAAACAAAAGAAATTTTATACGAGAGGTTGAAAGGAAACGAATGTTGACACATGACGTGACTCCATCACCAGAAGAATTAGTTCGTGTGTTGTTTGAAAGCGTAGAGCCAAGCACGAAAGAATATGCCGTTCTACCGTACATGATAGGCTTAACTGAACCTTTCAAACGATTACTCAAACATTACGACATCAAAGTCATTTCAAAACCTCTACGGACACTCAACCAAGTGCTTCCGTCACCCAAAGACCGACCATCCGAAGAAAAATGAACGAACGTGATTTATCAAGTTAATTGTGCTGATTGCTCATGGAAGTACATTGGAGAAACGGGCAGATCATTAGAGACAAGGAAGAAAGAACATATTAGAAACGTTAAAGAATGCAAAGTTGGCACTTAATTGGCTCTAACATAGCTAAACACGCGTGGGATAACGACCACGCAATCGAGTTTTCCAATTGCAAAGTCATTGACCGGGCAAATTTTCGACACAGAGGAACATTGAAATCATGGCATACTGCTATTACCATCAATGCAGATAATAATGGCAAAAATTTGCCAGAACGGTACAGATTCTTGTTACAATAATTGCTTTCAGATATTTCTATAGTCGATATAGACGTAACTTAGCGATGGGTTTTTTCCCCTTCTATATGTAATTTTACACCGTGTATATATGTAATAGTATCTTTAGGCGTTTTTTTATATCCATTTTAATATAACCCGTTGAAGGCTGCAGACTGGCAGCCGAAAGCTTGTTAATAAATAATATTTTTAAAAATTAGGAGTTGCTATCGCAAGGATGGTGCTGCCTTTTTGCCACATGAACTTAATGCAAAATTAACTTGTATAGAAGGTGTATAAATGCCCCAAATACAAAATCGCTTCTAAACTGGATATTTGCAAAATTACGAATACCAACAGAAACCAACTGCTAATATAGGGCATCAGGTGTGCCAACCTCGTACTCAGGCCCTTTACCTACGCCCGGCGCTGCGGAAAAGACCCTGGTCGGAGCTGGTCACGTGACTCTTTAAAAAATCCGTTACTTTATAGGGTGGGGAAAGTATCAAATTACATGCTTCCACATATAAGTGATGCATTTCAAATGCAAGGAGTGAGATTTGATTGCTATGAACGACAATATAAACTGTTTAATGTAAAATTATCGATTTTTGTCTATTTTGTGTGTTTCATTTCATTTATTATTGTTAGCGTTTGAATTCCCAAAGCACGAGTGTCGATAAATAAACTATGTTGGGTGTTGGCAACTGTCAAGCGATCATAAGTTTATAGGTGTTTCGTTGTCGTGTTTATTTTAAAAGGCATTAAAACGGGCTTTCATAATTGCTTTATTCGCTGATACATATACAATTTATGCCTAAAATATTACATAACCTCTGAACATTCCATTAGAATGTTAACGTTTGCACCGATGCCAGTATAATGCAGTGTACCTGTAACGCAAAGCATCTGCGAACGTCAAAATCAGTGTTGCTCAGGGCACAATAGATTAGCGAATTTATAAACATTTTGACTTTATGAAACTCTTAATCACGCAAAAACCATGTAAAACAGCTTTGCAATAACTACTGGGTTATTTATCTTCAATGTTCACAGCCCAACTTGAATACTGGGATGTAAAAGAGAGAGATACAGAAGAATTTCAACAAAATTTAATTTAATACGAAAAAGGTGAATGCCCAACATCAGCCCCATGCAGTGAAATATCTCCTTTTGCAACAGAAATTTGCACATTGTTCATTGTTATATTATATACAATATCTGTATTATAATAACAGCAATGCATACATATGAAGTAAGAAATTGTAAGGCCCTGCTAGGGAAAATTTTAAATTGGTGACATAAACTTTGTCGTAATTGCGACAGCTCATACATGTGAGGGAAAAATAATAATCAGATGTCAAAAGAGGGACACAGCATTGTTTGTAAGAAACAACATATTCTGTATCTTTAAAATAAAAGGAGCGACTTGCATACCTACACTAAACAGGGCCTTAACAATATGAACAGAAATTTTACATTATAAATACAAAAACAATTACAATATATTAAACATACGTTATACACTAATTTTTTGCAACATGTTTAAAAAGTCATTATTTCTAGACATATACTTCTTTTAAAAATGTTCAAGAACAGTAAATAATCCTCTATATAAAAGGATATCTATCAAAATCAGTATATATTATATGCTTTGTATAGTCTAATGTTTTCTGTGTATTACATGTGTCACAGATACAGCGCATACTAGCAGCCATATCGAATCAATTTGGGGATTGTATTGTTAAATATACGCGTATAGACGAGTCTTTGACTTATTTTTGAATTATTCTTGTCGTCGTTATAGCAAACATGATAACGTGGATGTATTTCCTCATCACGATACGTCTCAGTCAACTCGGAACATTGTTTGCACATTTTGCCGTCGTTTTGCGCGGTTCTTGTTACTCTGTATTTCGCACTAACAATCCCGGCTCGGCGTCCTTTAGTATCTCCCATCGTATATAGTTTAAAAAATAAACTGCAAACGCCAACAACACGAATCCAAAGATTATAGAAGTATTTTCTCCTCCACATAATTGCTGCGATGTGTGACAAGTTGAAATCTGATCCACATTTGTGCTCTAAGTGTAACCCAATACGCGTTTCATGCACAGAAAGAAATCACAACAGCAAAAATACAATTTTTGATTAACTTTCTCCCCAATTTCTTGCTGAAAACTATTCTTATTTAACAAATGTTGTAATTCTAAAACACGAGAAACGCGTACGCTCCTCTACCACTCCTCCCTTAGTAGCAAAAAGGCGCTAATTCGATTTACCCCCAAAATCTGGGGGTTCACGTGACCAGCTCCGACCAGGGTCTTTTCCGCAGCGCCGGGCGTAGGTAAAGGGCCTGGGTACGAAGTTGCAGGTGTGCATCTCTGTCAATTTTGTTTTCATATTCTCATTTTTGTAGGCAGGGGGAGCTCAAAATATTTAATTTTCAAGTGGCTTGTGCACAAAAATTTCAAATGAAAAATAATTTTTTTTGCGCCGCCAGCAAATACTGTTTTTGCCCCGCCAGCTAATGTTGTTATTACTCTGTAAAATCTTTAGAAAAAATGATAGGTGGTAAATACCGATGCACTACCCCTGAAATTCCAGTATTTTTCATTTTGCGCTATTAAAAATGCATAATTGATGTCAATGAGCTGATCGCATGCAACAGTAAGCATGTGCATAAAGTGAAAATCACAAAGCGAAAATCGATACGGAACTTTAGGGGTCATGCGTTAGTATTTAGTTCGTATCATTTTTATAAAACCTCTACAGATTAATAACTTACAACATTCCATATTTGCTGGCAGTGTAAAAAAAATTCATTTTTACCTTAAAAATTTTTGGCACGAGCCTCTTGAAAATTATGAATTTTGAACTCCCCCCTTTGCTTACAAAATGGAACATGTGAAAACAAAGTTGACTAAGATGCACACCTGAAGTCCCATATTAGCTGTTTGTAGCTGTCGCTATCTGTCATTTTAAAGAATATCCAACTTGGAAGTGATTTTCGATTTGGGACATTTTTTCATACACCCTGTAGTTATACACATACAAAGCCACATTGTACATATTGATTTATTTTGCAGTCAAAATTGAGATTACAACACTTGCAATTGGTTAATTGAAAAGTTCTTCCAGTTCATAAACCAACACATTGGAGTGGATTATTGTAAACACTGAATTTTTGGTGCCAACCATGAAGATCTAATTATTAATAGTTTGGAATTCAGAATAATACATGTCTCTAAATCATTGTCATGTCACTTTTTGACTATTCTTGTTAGATGTACTTTTGACGCTGCATCTGGAATTTTTACTCCATAGTAAACAAATGTTACAAACTGTCTTTTCTTTGTCCTACCAGGCCCATATACTGTATGTAGATGTTTCACAAATCATATCTATCCAGTGATAATACAGCAAATCCATAATATGTACAGCAAATTTTCCAATCCAATAAAACTCTGAAGCACATATTACACGGGATTCCTCATGACAAATATATCTTTTCATATATAGATGATGGTAGAGCGTATAGATGGTACAGTAGATGGTATACATTATAGACGAAGTATATCCATATATCATTTAAAATGTGGAAAAAAACCATTTTGTTGAAGTAAAAATCAATTTCAGTGTAATCCAGCTGTTGAGGTGGCATGGTATAGTAGTGTAATTGATTAACAACAGTTTCAGTCAGAGTTCCAAAACTATATAAAAAATAGGTACGCGTAGCGTACATGTGGGTAGCCTCAACGAAGTATTAAGCCAAAGCACTCCAAATTATAATTGTACATTGCTAAGCATTGTGACCATGTTAAACACGCTGCATAATCGCTATTTTGCAGGTTATGCTTAAACCCGGACTAACTGTAATGCTATGTTTGATGTATGCAAAAGGACTTCTTTTTGAAATAGGTGCATGCTAGTCTAGATTCGGTACAAAAAACCTCCACATAAGGTATCAGGAATTAAATCTTTTGTAGTTAAGCTAGGCCACAATGCATTAATGCACTCTCCCGACGAAAGATGCGCCAGTAAATATATACGTTGGACACAGTAAACGAACAGTTACACGAGTATATTTAAATACACCAATTAGATCATATGAAGTACACTATGTAGAGAACGTATTTACAACATCGTAGCTAATATCAATCTTACGAGTGTGATTTACACATATACACTATTTTTTACAAGAGAGAGAACATAGAGAAATGAAACAAAATGGAAGAAGTAAACACAAAGACATAAACGATATGTTGGACAATAC
This sequence comes from Muricea muricata, assembly GCA_963855995.1. NCBI lineage: Eukaryota > Metazoa > Cnidaria > Anthozoa > Malacalcyonacea > Plexauridae > Muricea > Muricea muricata. Next base: position 4,483,251 of record OY979716.1, read on the forward strand.
AATACAAACAATTTAACACACAAGAAAGGAGCAAGGTTCCAGGATATAGCGGCACACATGAACGGATTTGAAGGATAGAAGGATAAATTAATCAGCTACTATAGTTTGATATAAGTGAACTATTTGTCACTTATGTTGTTCAATAAAAGCGCCTTCGTAATTTCGTCATCCTTTCGTATATGGAATAACTTGGCTTTAGGAAACATACATTCAGTACGAACGCACGGCTTGTTTGGGTGGCTCATTCTTGAATTGTTTAGCACGAAGTTAATTGCTTCATCTTTGACAAGTATCGGTAAGCATGATGTAGATAGCTTTCCAAACGATACGATAAATCTGGTATGAATGAATTGGTTTGATTGACAATATCTGTATCATCATCAATTGGTTAGATACAATGGTACAAGATCATTAATCCCAAAGTGATGGAAGGTTGTTTGCAAAGTTTATTGACAATTATCACATTTGTCCGTCTCAGAATCAGTTATTATTGAATCCAAACATACTTCATTTAAACCGTGCTCAAGTGTCACATGTGGAGGACTATTTTCACTCATATGTAGTGCCCCTGAAAAGGAATTACTATATTGAAAATTAAAAGCATGGTTGTCTATGTCTACAAACTCTGGGACATCGGTTAATAATAAATAACTCTTATTTATACTTTGGCTGATAATACCATACAAACTGTTGCCACATATTAAAATTGAGTTTAGCATCAATCCATCTCAAATATTTACTGATTTAATTTCCTTGTACACAATTGCATACAATGACACACACTGTTTACCAGCATTCACACCAAACATTAATTCACTACCTTGATTAAAATCAACATGGACAGTATAAGTGGGATCAACTATATCATTTATAGTTCTAAGTCCTGGATTTTCCTCAACATCATTTGAAAGTCTAAGTAATAATGGCACATAAAGAGCATAACGTACCATCTGTACATACCAATGGCATATTTCCCTGCATGTTGCCTTTTTCCTTCTTTAATTGGCTTTTGAGATAAGGAAAATAGAATGCATTTAAGTATATAAAACATTGATAATATTTGATTCCAAAGTTTACCTTTAAGGCAATGTAGTCTATTACGACAATGTATAAAATTGTGTTGTGATCCAATCCTTGAGCGATATACTTCTATGCTTACACCCATATTTGTTTGGAATTTAGTGTAAATCAGTCTGTTTATAATAGTGGTACAATTGTAGTGTTATGTATGCCCTGCAAGTAGGCAGGCAGTTTTGTTTTCATTCCAGCAACGCTGGGAAATATTATTTGAATATACCTCCACAATGGCTAGGTCTAATACTTTGATTAGTTTGATATACCTGCAAAATGGCTAGGTCAGTTTGAATACCTGCACAATGGCAAGGTCTAATATTGGTACGTGGCCTTTCACGTGAATGAGTGCCTGATCTAAGACCAGCGCGAGCAACAATTGCTCCTTTCTATTTGACTCTTGTGAGATACGTGAACACAACACGTATAGCGCCAGAGAAGAGGTCAGTGCAGGTAAGTTTGCCTCGTGCAATATATATAAACAATTGTACGCTCTTGAAATCTATGAACTGTGATCAAAATGTTTGATCACAGCAGACAATGAGCGATGAAATACAACAAAAGTATTGTTTCGAATACAAAATACCACTTACCTTTAGTTTAAATATGAAAATTCCTCTCAAAAAATCTGCTCGACGCTCTCTTGTTGTAAACATGAAATTATGTCGATCAATTTTCACCAATGTCACTCCGGGTGCGTTACGAGAATTTTCCGAACGCCATAACGAACCCCAGATCGGAAACTGTTCGCTAAATCGACGCTCGCCGAAGATGTGGACAAACATAGCCACACTTTTCAGCTATAACATAGTGGTTAGCTGCGCATGCGCGGCTACCCACAAAAACCCCAAAAAATAGAAGTATAAGAAATATCATTTAAGAAATTTACTTAGAAATATAATTCCCTAAATAACTGCAAGGTGGGAATAGGAAGGGGAAGTTACAAAAGGGAATTGATTTTGAAGAAAAACAAAACTTACCATTTCATCTTGCCAATGATTACATTTTCATACATACAATGATAATAAAGGCTTTAGAATTTATTTAGATATATACAGTATACTAACAGTGGGTGTATGGTTTGCTGTCATCTAGCTAGTGTCAAAGCTCAATTTTTCTGTCTCCTGATTGGACAAAAGCGCATCACGTGCCGGTCCGCAAAACGTCATGTTTAATCAATTGCTATGGCGACAGGGCAATCGGTCAACATTAAAACATTTTTTGACCGGTCAACATTAAAATGAGTGAAGAGCGCATGCCGTCAACCGTAAAGGTGCAAAGTTCATTCAGAGTTTGCTTGTTTTGAAATTTTAATATAATATTCAGTGATGTTTTCTTATTTTTTAAAGGCAGCCCATTTATCTAGTTTTGTTTTCAAAGCTGACTCCAATAACCGGTGTATTATTTACACTTTAACACGATGTAACACTCGGCTTCGCCTCGGGAACATTGGCAGTCTCGGGTCCACAAAACATACTGTTTCCCTCGGTCTCAGTCAATAAGTTTTAAATGTAATACAAGTGGGATTTGTTAATTCTATCTGCTGTTTGTTGTCTGTGCTAACTGATCTAGCCTGTTCAAGCCTATATTGTAAATTTGATGATGATTTGAAGCTTGTTAATCGTTCATAAGTGATTGGTTCAGTGACACAAGATGCAAGTGATTTTACTCAGCTAATAGCAACACAAGAAACTCCAGCAGTTCTTTAAGATTTGCCAATATCTATCCATGCTTTTGGAAGTGCTTAGTCCTTGGCTCTTGTGTATCGTTAGAGCCCAAGCAAGCCTAAGAGGTAACTGTTGCCTCTCATGGAAACCTATTTCTGTCTGTGATGTGACAGTGACAAAATCTTTATTAGTACTTCCATGTACATGAATGGTATTGCCATACACACAAATTAAATTGCAATACACAGTATAAAGTACAACTAGAAATACGTGCATGCAGCAACCCCTCGCCACTAACTAAGAGCATGCAACTAAATTTTTGGAATTACATGAAGTACTTCGATAGGTTGTTGTCGTAGCAACACGGCAATTGTTATTCTTTCTGTATATTTTTTCAAAATGTGACAAAATATTGAGTTTTTAATCCTTGTTTTATTGACAATTTTTTTAAATGGCACAACATTTGTCATCAGTATGTTACTACGCCTAATGTAAGCTTAAATTTGGTATAAAATACGACCTATTAATTACATTAATAATAAGACAGTCTTGCATTTACAAAACATAAACTTACTCTGGAATTTAAACACTGAATAGACTGGATGAGTACGGCTACGCCGGCCTTTATAAAGCATCAAAACACAAGTATAAATACGCATTATCAACAAACTTGCGTTGTGTTTCACGCCATAGTCAATTGTTGGCGCTTCTCTGTATTTTCCCCGAATTAATCTCTCTTCAATCTTCTTCGGCAGTCTCCTCGAGCCTTTGTGGTCGTCTACGCTCGTTTCGCCTTGCTAAACGTTCTGCTTCCTCGTTTTCCTTTCGCTGCTTGCTTGACTCCATATTTGTTGACCTGATAAATGCTTTTTATTTAATTTTTACAACAATAAATTGTTGTTAAAGTTCCCAAAACTTTTTGCAAAAATACAAAATATTATAGTGCAAAAAGCTAACTAAAGTTAAATATTTGCTGACAGTTGAATAACTTGAATTCGTGATTAATCAATCAACAATAAATTTTAAATCTGGCCAATCAGTGTTAGCCATTCATGATAGTCCGCCATATTGTTGAGATCAGTGAGGATGACGTCCTGACATACCATTTTTACTACCTAACTACCACGAGCAACGACCATTGATCTGAATAATACTGGATCACGCATACATAATAAAATTTTGAAGTCATCGCCGCCATCTTGGTACTCCAGGTCCAGTGTTCTTTGCGGGTGTAAGAGTAATCTTTTAAGCAGCGTTTTCAATTTCCGTAAATTTCCTTAAAATGAGGAAGTTTATTTATCTATTGAAAATGCTGATTGTCCGCCATCTTGGTACTCCAAATTCGTCATTTCTGCTGGCTTCACTTGAGGCATATGTATGCGTGATCCAGTATTATTCAGATCAATGGCAACGACTTTGAACTCCGCTAATACGAAATTAGTAGCCCTCGCCCCGGGCTTACGCCCGGAATGGCGCTTCGCGCCGTTGGCTCGAGGATAATATATTACTAGAAATACATGCATGCAGCAACCCCTCGCCACTAACTAAGAGCATGCAACTATATTTTCGGAATTACATGAAGTATTGAAATAGGTTGTTGTCATAGCAACACGGCAATTGTTATTCTTTCTGTATATTTTTTCAAAATGACAAAATATTGAGTTTTTAATCCTTGTTTTATTACTGACAATTTTTTAAAATGGCAATTTTTTTAAAACATTTGTCATCGGTATGTTATTACGCCTAATGTAAGCTTAAATTTGGTATAAAATACGACCTATTAATTACATATATTAGACGTTTTGCAATATCTATGAAACTAAATTTTTATCTACATAAACTTTGAGTTTGAAATAAAACCGTTTCAAGCCAATTTTGTATCTTCGCTCATATTCTTTTACATGTAAAGTTCGTCAATATTTTGAAATACAGTTATAAGAAGACAGTCTTGCATTTTAATACAAAACATAAACTTACTCTGGAATTTAAACAGTGAATAGACTGGAGGAGTACGGCAACGCCGGCCTTTATAAAGCATTAAAACACAAGTATAAATACGCATTATCAACAAACTTGCCTTGTGTTTCACACCGTAGTCAATTCTTGGCGATTCTCTGTATTTTCCCAGCGTTAATCTCTCTTCAAGAGTCTTGTCGCAGTCGTTTTCGTCTCAGTTCTCGCCTTTTTGGATGCCTTAAGTGTTTGCTACTCCTGATATTCCGCCATACTCTTGAGATCATAAATGACCATCCTTCGTTGGTTGTGAAAGTTGCCAATCTTTTTGCAAAAATACAAAATATTGTAGTGCAAAAAGCAAATTTAGATATTTGCTGTCAGTTGAATTCGTGATTAATCAATCAACAACAAACTTTAAATCTGGCCAATCAGTGTTAGCCATTCATGATAGTCCGCCATATTGTTGAGATCAGTGAGGACATACCACTTTTACTACCTATCACGAGCAACGACTTTGAACTCCGCTAATACGAAATTAGTAACCCTCGCCCCGGGCTTACGCCCGGAATGGCGCTTCGCGCCGTTGGCTCGGGGATAATATATTTTTACATACCGGCTTTTGAACTTCACAACGAATTTACAAAGTTTTGAACAAAGTTAAAACTTCCACAAGCAAGCAAAAGTATGACGTACTGTTCTTAAACATCCACAAGCAAGCAAAAATATGATTTATGGTTCTTAAACTTCAGTAAATAGCAAGCAAACTGATATCGATATCAACTTTCGTCGAGAATCGATTATAAGTGACGATTGCTTGATATGATATTTTATATTGCGCAACAATTCGAACAAAATATTGCGTAACACTGCGAACAAACATCCAAAATTTTTCAAGTATCGAGATCTCGTCGCACATACATAGCTCGGTCGAATAAACACCGAATGTCGAGAATAGTGTGCTGCCTCCCTACGCGGAGGCAGCAACCAGAGAACGTCTATAGATTCATTATGTTTAATCCTGGTTACGCATCTAGCACTTTTAAAGATATTATTTGTCATACCTTCAACATGGCCGCCGTGACGTTAAATGCAAACCGTCAATATAGCCTTTTCAATCAAGGTTGTCCTTCAAATAGCGTAAACAGTGAACTATTAGCGCGCAAGGGATGATGGATTATTGATTATTCAGGCCCTAATACTTAGGGAATTACCTTCGTAGCAAGTAAATTTGCCGTCATAAGTTTCCTATGTGCCATCGATGCTGTTTCAAAGAAATACCTTCAAGTTTGAGGCGGGAATAAGCGATAATCTATCGTCCCTTGCGCGCTCATAGTTTACAGTTTTCGCTATTAAATTTGGAAAGATCGACAACCTTTATTGAATTAGCCGTATACTACTTCTGTAAGCTAACACTAAAAAGCACTTATTCACATTATATTATATTCAAAATGGCAAAGGATTAATTCCTTATGGTTCCTTGCTATTAAAAATGCCGGAATTTTTATTAGGAGGGAATGGGTCAGACGATAATTACCAAACAGCAAAACGAAGGATTGTTCTCATCTGCATTTTCCAAGAGCCTCGCGATTGTTCCTCCCAAAGAGATCACGGGATTTTGCTACGAGATTGTACGGAGCTTTCTGACTTCAGGTTGTTTTTAGGTCTGCCGTGTGCGAGTACGTTGATCGCCAAGAACTAAGCTGGATAACTTGTTGCACTGTTTAGACGGCCCAGAGCATAGAGGTTATAAATAACAATAGAGGGGGTATGGCAGATGTAGGTGCGCGCTGTTTTTGTGGCAAATTCAAGTCACAGATGTTAAGTCATTCACGATGTCCCAGACCAAAAAAGTCGTTTTAGACGAGTTTTTTTTGCTTCTCAAACTGTTTTCCCCCGTAAAAGTATTGAATGTATTATTCCAGATTATTGTCTAAAATGATAAAAACAATTAAAAAAACTTTTTTTTCCACAAAAACCGACTAAACGACGGTGAGGAAAATATAGCGAATATATTTCAATGACATTTCTTCGGTTGCTAAGGTGGTTGCTAAGGAAGCATTAGTTTAGCAAATAGGCGCTTGGCAGTGCATCCGGGATTAAAATCCCCCACCCCCAACCCCCCCCTAAAAAAAAATCTTCTAGTTCCCCTTAGTTTTCAGTGAAAAAATTATGATGCCTTCTCTAGTGTTATTTATAATCCAGTCTATGGCCAAGAGGACTACCCACACTTTCATGTCAATATATTGATCCAAAATTTCTGAGATCTGGTGTTGTGTGCAGGTCAAAATCTCGCCATGTATACATCCTTTGTAACTTTCTATGTATTCAAATCCTGATGAAATTCTATCTCAGGTGGTCAGAAATTTCTTTCTAGATCCTACTGTTTTGATCATGATGAATTTATAAAATTTTATATCGGTTAAAGATCATATGTATATAAAGGTTATATATTAAATTCGTTACAAGAATCCGTTTTCGGCGGGCTATAATAAAAAAATTGATTATTTTTTTATTGTCTTTAGTGTAATAAAAGTTGTATACTTACCCCATATTGTTATGAGTATTGTTGATTATACGTATTTAATCCTCGATTGTTTTAAAATAGTAATTATATATGATCAGACATTTCTCCAATATATTTAGAACATGAACTAAACATGGGTGAATAATTTATTGCTACCCATTATATTAATTTTTAATATTAGGCCTTATTTTCTGCACAATTATATGTACTGATTTGTAATAATTAGCTGAAAATATAATGGCACAATAGATTAATATTCAACGATATATGTGTTATGGAAACATAAACCAACTACATGTTTAATACAGTGTAATTATTGTAATCGATGTCTTCCAGTGGGGTTTAGCTGCTTGGCATACTAAAACAAAGCAGGTGAGCAGAAAGTGGATGCGTGGTGTTTGCAAAAAGCAACGAAGCCCAGCCTTGTACGATAAAATACCGTGAACAATTGAACTTAATATTTTTAATATTTGAGTATACGTTGGCTTAATTTCCTACCAGCTTTTGTTATTGATCTTTAATTGTTATATATTATCTAGCTAATTAATCTAATTTATTTTCAGAACCTGCATGATCATGTTTAATGAGAGCCGTTTAGCTTTTTTTAGAGATTGTGTAACATATATTCAATAAATTAACTAGTAATAAAAATAATTCCAAATTGATGAGATCAATATTTATACACAAATATATATAATGAAACAAGTAAAATTGAAAGAAATTTCTGTATTATTAGATTATGTAAAGCAGGAATACAATTTCAATAAATACTGTATTTTCAAAATTCGCTCATTACTTGAATGTTTCTGCTTGCAGCCAAACCGTTTGCAAAGATGATATTAAAAGCACTTTTTATATTCTGTGTCGCCTCTGCATCAATGGCTTTTGAGGTAAGTATATATATATGCATTCTTTTAGGTTTCTTTTCAATGCGGACTGTGCCCCCGTTTAGGCTGGGACTCGGGAAATCTGTAGATGCATCGTGCATCAAGCAGCTGATTCTAAAAAGCTATCGTGCAGATATTAGAAAACAGCAATAATTTCATATGGGAATGGATGCTCGTCACCTCAGAGAGTACTACGGTATATATGATTGTCTTAAAGCATAATATTAGACCTCCTGCTTTCCTGCGGTATATATCGCATCGTTAATCATATTATTCATATACAGTACATGTTAATTATTATTGACTCTCGACTGGATGAATAGTTTCTAAGTCATGATGTAAGTAAGTAGAAAAGTGCGTGCAGAAACTTTGCATGTTCTAACAACACTTGAAGAAATTGAAAAGCATGCATAGGATGGAAAGTGTATGAGCCTTCACTCGAAGTAGAATGGATTTTGATTGACGACACAATAATTCTATATTTGCAAGATAAGAAAAAATGATATTGAAAAAAATCCATAAAGTATTTAAACTCAATATCAATTTTAAACATATGAAGTGTAGTTTAGGTGTTTTCATTTTTCTGAATGCATTTTTATATTTTGCCGAAAGTGTAAAAATACAGAGACGAGAACTACAGTCATTCATGCATCAGCCGCGAAAAGCGAATGCAAACCACCCAGTCTTATTTCCCTGCGAGCAACAGCCAAGAGGAAATATTCTGGACATTCCCAGATAACTGCAAGCAGAATTCATTCCTTCTAACGTTTTTTAAAATACAATAATGTTTTTTACAGAAAAGAGAGAGCCAGACAGCTATCGAAAAACGGGCTTGCCCTTATCGTGACCCTTGCACAACACACGCTGAATGCGAATGTGACGAATATCTGCAGTGCATCGCAGATCCACATGGAGACATGAGATGTATAAAAATAAATAGACATGAAATGGCAATTATTTAGAAAACCTCCAGCTGTAACCCGTCCTACTCTGCCAATCGATGTGAGATATACTCTGGCAAAGATGTGCATACGGAAGAAAACTCTGAAGATATATTATCCTACCTACTTTAAACCATGTTACTTTAAAGCATTTTTTAATAATCTCCTGTATAATATCTTATCACAGCTTTTCAGGCAATTTCTGATTAAAATTTTTAAAAAGTTTAATCTTTCACTTCACTGTACTAAAACGTTAGATTCGCTTATTGAGCATGCGTAGTAAGACAAGTACCATAGCAACGCCGCGCGTTGGTCTATTTCCGAAATTTTACGTCATCATATCGTTTTCAAACGTTTGTGGTTAGAAATTTGGGAAAGAAATTAGGAAAAGGAAATCAGTTCTTCCTTTTGAAAGAAAATCGATGCTCATATCAGTGCGTAAAAACTATTTTCTGTAAATAAATTACGTGTAAATACTTCACTATTTCGTTAGGTTTTCTAAATTCGCCACGTCTCTTGAAACCTACGTTTGATTTAATAATTATTGATTACTGTTATGACAACATTGTCCTCGCGTATGACTCGATCTCGATAAAATTAAGTTCGAAAATTTAGATACACGCGTCACAGTGGATAGTGTATAAACTAGATCGAGTAGACAAAGTATGCTTATGGTTGGTTAGTTTTGATAAGGTACGCTTAGAAAAGTTTTGATCAGGTACGCGTAGAAAGCATATACACCATAATCCATATACAGCCAATCCACGTTTCCGACTCTCTAAAACACGTGGCATACCGCGTGCGTCAAATAACCGGAAATCGGACAAACAAACTCGAACAAGACTATAATTTAGTATAGCGAGGGTGACTTATCGGTTGTTTCAAATGTTTTAAATGAAAAAGAAGCGATAGAATAAAGTGTATTGGGTGAAATTAATCCGTAAATCTGTCGCAAAGTATTTCGGCCTCAAAGATGTTCGAAAATATGTCAAAAAGCGATCATAATAAAGCCTTTAAGACGACATAACTTCTATTCACCGAGTGACTCGATCAGCAGGAAAAAGTGTTTAACATGGTAAAAAGATGCGCATGGGGAACATGCAACAGCGATTCTCAGGGACGCCGGAAAGGGGGGCACAGGGGGGCCTCGCCCCCCTTGCCCTTTCTCAAGGGGGGCAGGGGGGGGCAAAAGTGCCCTTTTATAAAGTATACTTTATAAATGTATATATGTGGACGGATAGGCCTATATTTGAATAATGTGCGTTCATTAATCAAAATATTGACGCCATGTGATAAAATATTGACGCCATATAAGCGATTGAGCAGGAAGAGAAAGCCTCCGACGATTAGAAAAGCTTGCAGTAAACGGTTCAGAACAGCTGAGGACAAATCAGCAGCGGAATCGCTGTCTTCTCTTTCATCAGCTACGCCTGCTATTGGAAAAAGTACAGATGAGTTGAATGTGGCAGAAACGTTAAAGAATTTAGGCAAAGATGCAGTTACATTCTCCACTAATGAATATACAGAGTCCGATAATACAGCCGCAGAAATGGTGGAAGATCAATTGCAGGGTAAAAAAGAACCATCAACAAGAACCCAAGATAGGAATTCCCAAGCAAGCTATAATTTGCAAAGGCTTTTTTATCTTATATAAATGTATTCATAGTTTATTGATAGTTTAGGGAAGTGTCACTTTATATAGATGCTGCCCATGAAATGGTCGTTCCTTTCACCGATCCACCCCGTTATGTTGCATTTGTATTATTTTTTAAAACTTATACTTAAGTTTTTATCTTAATGTTTTGCTGAAGACATCTCTTTCGATGGATGATATCAACATGTATCCTGATAGTGTGTTGCTGAACAAGAAAGAAATGTCTAAGGCACGGTTTGAATCGACGTTTGAATCGGGGGTGAATCGACGAAGTTATTGACGAGATTACGCGACGCAGAAAATGGATCCCTGATTCCCATATCGTGAATAATGAAATTATGTATATCTTCATTGTCATTTCCTTTTTTCGAATTCCGTGACAATGGGAAGCATCATTTTTTGAACCGCTTTAGCAATTTCGATCAAAGCAGGTTTTAAGTAGGCATTCACGCTTACGCCACGTTCGCGAAGATAGGTTTTAAGATCGCTTACTGGCATATTTTCGAACATCTTTGAGGCCGAAATACTTTGCAACATATTTTCAGATGAATTTCACCTTTTAGACTTTATCTTATCGCTTCTCTTTCTTTTAAAAACATTTTAAACAACCGATAAGTCACTCTCGCTTTACTAAATTGTAGTCTTGTTCGAGTTTATTTGTCCGATTTCCGGTTATTTGACGCACGCGGTATGCCACGTGTTTTAGAGAGTCGGAAACGTGGATTTGTTTTACCCCGTCATCGTTTTGTTTGGATCGAGTACGCAAAGAAAGCATACATTTTGCACTGGCCAAACCCGTTGTGATCAAGGACAGGAAGTCGAATGAGATGAGAAACTGATATGACCGAAGAACTGTATATAGTCTATATTTAGAGGGGGAGAATAAGTCTTGCGCGAAAAAGAAAGAAACAGACCGAATGAAGAATGTCTCTCGCTTTGAGTCGTGTAGATATATTGGCGCACTAGTACAGCCTAATTAAGTAGCCTAATGTTGGTAATTCAGTACAGGTATATGCTGTTTATGCCTGGTTTAAAAATTCTTTCTCATTTAGCTTTAAATGTGCCGCCTTCATCAGTTGCATCACACACAAGAAAACATAATATGTAGCTCGCATGTGTAGAGCGCAGCTGGGCGTCCCTTTTGCTGCTGTATGCTTAGCAAGCGTCTTGTATTAGGATTGTAAGTGGACTCAATATAGTTCCCTTAGGAACTCCACAACGCATCAATTGATTATGAAAGATGCCCATTGACATAGCATCCCTGTTTTTGATTTTTTAGATATGATCGAAACCAATTTACAGCAATCCCATTAACTCCATATGCTTTTGTTTTGCGTAACACTATCTCGCGATCTACGGAGTCAAAAGCTTTTTTGAGGTCTAAAAACTTTCCCGGAATCGATACTATAAACCCATTCATTGGTAGCCTCGAGAAGGGCAGTGACAACAGAATGTTTTGCATCATAGATGCCAAATGGGGTCCCAATACAATTGATCGTTTCGCTTCAAATTAAACTCAGCAGTCTCGTTTCAATTCTAAGTAGTAATTTTAAGTAAGTCATTTAAATTCGAAGTTTACTTCATGATCACTTGGTATTTCCGGTGTTGACTCTTTTACTCAGGAGCAAACGATAATAATTGGCTATGCTCCCCCTCCCTCCCTGTTAATCTGGCTGCCCAGACCGTAAGGAAACATATCAAAGCTGTAATGGTAACTCCACTTTAATTATTCCCGATATCCTTGCCCCCCCTCTCTATGTTATTATTGAATTTGTCACAAGTGAGAAAACTTAATTACAAAATACAATAATTGTATATAAATTAAATACATGTGTGACAGGAACAAGGAACAGAATTTTCATCCCAATTATTACCTCACCTATTATTGTAGTTATTGACTATATGTGTTCAAACATATGGCATGCACTACACAAACATATGCAGACATATACATGCATACATACATATACATGCACACACATATTTACAAAACATTCTACGTGAGCCAGTGGCAGTGCTAGGAAGATCATAATTATGTTATTAATTTGTTGTTAAATAAATTTAATACGTATGTTCCAAATGAAGTTAGATTATTATATGTTTTTATAACTGTTCCAATTAAGGGAAGACTGTTCCAAAGTTTTGCTGATCGAACGAAGTAAGATTCTCTGAAATAATTTTGATTGTGTTTAATTATTAAGTGAAAGTCATTTTCATCGTAGTTACGTGACTTGTATCCAGGGTTAAATGTACATATTTGCTTCGTTATATCCATTGCTATAACATCAGTGTCGAAGCCAGCCCGACATTTGGTCATACAAATGCAATTTTTTCAGTGTTTATAGTCCGTATAGGGAATCCATTTCTCAAAGAAACGAATAATGATAATGACTTAAATTTGCTCATAAGTCTCAATCCAAGCCCTAAATCTAATCAAATCTTCAATCCATCAAAGTTAAAATATGGCAAATAAAACGTTGGTTAGGGTTAGGGATAGGGTTAGGGTTTGGGTTCGGGTTAGGCCTTAGGGTTACATAATTAGGGCTTGGATTAAGATTTATATTCGCCATACTGACCTCACGGAATTATTACTTGGCTTCGCTAGTGGGTTACATATATTTGGCTTTAAACAGATGTATTAGCTCAGAAATCTCTCTTTGGAATTCCAATGGCAGCAACTTTGGTTTCTGTAAGAGTTCTTGTAACACATGTCTTTAGGATAGTTTAGAATGAATCTTGCGGCACGGCGTTGCACATTCTCAATTAGTAATTTGCATGTGCTTGATCGTGTTTGGAGACTGGAGACCAAGCGATGCTCGTATATTCCAGCTTTGGTCTTACCAGTGTGAGCAGCAGGGAAATTTGTCTGAGCATGCGCCAGATAAGCCTGCGTGAACGCGTGGAAATTGCGTGATTTACGCGTGATATTTAAAAATCATATAACAAACATGGATCACAAGCATTTTCAGTGGACTAAACGACCTTTTAGCGTAATTTTTAAGAGCATGCTAACAAATCAGGTGAGTAGATATAAACATGAAGGCCAAGTTCCAGCTAAAATCGTGTTGGAGCAAAAGGCTGATTTTTTAAAATTGGACTCAAACTAGTCAACGCTCGTACTCGAATAACAATACAAAAATGTCACTGAAATCGATCGACTAAACGCATTAGTCAATTGAAAAATATCTTTACCATTTGTACGAAAACATTTATACAGTATCAAAGACATCATTGCACTGACGGCCTACGTGATTGTGGATGTTTTATCACTTTCACGACCATTTCAACAACAACCGTAATTTAAAGTGCTTTTCCGGTAGCGAGTTTCACAACAAACTATTGGCCATGAGCGGAATTTTTAAAACAAAAAAATTGGTTTCAAAAGGAACATAAACCTATTGGAAGTAACAGAAAACAAATATCTTTTTGGAGCAAAAGCTAAATTTTTCAGTATTAAGTCAAACGTAAATTCAACATCGTGCTTAATTCTTGGCGACCCACTCACATGTCAAAGTTTGCAAATTTGCTTCAACAGACGATGCCATCACTTCAAAATATGATTAACTGACAGCTATATCAGTCCTTTACTGAAATCAATGAAAAATTGTGAACAAAATTATAACTGGCTTGTCAAAGAAACTAAATTCCGAGCACCTCTGAAACCAATCTGTATTTCGCAAATAATATGCTAATTACATTTTGCGTTCAGCCGCCAACAATATTTTTGCACAGCGGTGGCAAATTTCCCAGCTGCTACCAGTGTGCAGTATAGCGTCTTTCTAATTTGGACACTTTTTACCTCTTTAACTTGTTGGTAGAACTGGTGTGATCATGCATGGGCTTTGGGGTGAGAAAAAGACGCATGGTCACAGTGAAGCATGGTACGTAAAAACGCGATATTAAAGATGAATATGTTTTTGGGAAACTTTGGGAAAATTTACGTCATGTTGTTGCGTTATTGTTGCGACACTGGCCTGACAATATGGTACAAATATTTCAGATTGTCTTCTCTAATTCACTCAGCCAGCACACATGACCAGACAAAAACAGGCTTTAGCTTGACTTAAAATAAACTTAATCAGAGCTAGGCAATTAATTTTATTTCAAAGCAAATTGAAAAGAGTCACGAATATTATCACGAATTGAACGGATTTGCCACATAGTGACTTCCCAATAAGGTTTCAAAGGAAGTAATCTTGAGATGACCCCGCTGGGTTTTCCTCTCATGTGATTGGTTAAGTTGGCTGATGCAAGATTATGTCCGGGGCCGTCACGAGCATAGAGATTATAAATGAATAGAGGGGGCATCCTGATTAAAATTCAGTCAAACGAAAGGGACAAATTGAAGCTTGCTAATGGGGGCCAAATTTAAGACCCGGATGTGATTCCCGGATGTATGCTTGGGCGCCTATTGGCTGGGTATCGACTTTTCACAACAAGAGATCGAGAAAGCTCGAGAAAAACTTTTTTCCGATTTTTTCGCACTCAAAGTTTTTTATGTAAAAACAAAGGCGAAGATGTTAAAGATTAGTGCGGAATTGCCTTGAACGTTTGAAATTTTGTGTTTTGAATACAGGGTAAAGTTGGGTATGTTCAATATTGATTATTTGTGAGCGAAAATGTAATTTTTGGATTCGAAATATCAGATGAACACACTAGAAAAGTCCTTAAAGTTTAAATACATCGCAGTATTGTGGTTGTACACCTTGTTGCACCTCTAAAACAATTTTGAGAACTGTTTGAAGGCAAATAAGTTCAATTTGTGTCCAGATGTGGGATAATTTGGCAGATATTTTACAAAACCTCGCTGCAAAAAGCCGGTCAAAAACTGGTTGCTATGCGTTGCTAAGGAGAACCTAAGGTTGAAAAACTTCAATATTTACACAAAAATGTGGCTGTCTGCACCTAAAATTACAAAAACTGGAAAGCTACAACATATTTTCTCATTATAGTCAATATCTGCGTGCATCATGGTCATAAAAACAAGCAAATATTGACAAAACTGTGTTTTCAGTATACCTCCGGGACTTAAATTCCGGGGCCCCCATTAGATTTGTTCAATTTGTCCCGCGATTCGTCCCGCGATGCCCCCTCTATTCTTTTATAATCTCTATGGTCACGAGACTCTCATGTGTCAACACCAGTGAACTGAATATAACTGGAACGCTACATGAGGCGGGAAATTTGAAGCCATTCGTACCCAGGCATTTCACGCAAATAACGACGCGACCAAAACAAACGATTACGCAATTTCAATTGAAAATGTTTGCACGATTGTAAAGGGCATCAAATGCGAAGTAAAAAATATCGTTCTCGCGTTTACATAAACATATTTATTCGTATAAGACACACAAGGAAGTTCTAATCTATATTTTGAAGAAAATACCGGCTGTACGCTTGTGCAATCATCAGTATTTGTAAAGTCTACTACGGCACTTGACCGAAATCTTCGTGAAATTAACAATAAATCGGAAATTTTATCAGGTTTTGGCAAAAATCTTTAGTAAAACTACTTCACTGATCGCATATAATACAGTAAAACATAAAATTCCCCGAGCCCAAGTTAGTTTTATAGTGTTCTAAACGTTAAAAAATATTGTTTTGCTGCAGAGAGGCCTTGCTTGCACAACCGTTTACACTTTGCTACATTTCTACAATACGTCGATAGTTTTGAAAAGCGTTACTGAGTATTTAAAAGCATTTTTAAAGGTAAAACTTTCATGCTCAACGAGGCAGTGTTCACATAAAACATGCCCAATACTTGTGTGATTCGTGGCTGCAAAAACAGGGGCACTCCTGGTCATAACGAAGTAAAACCGGTTGCTTTTCACAGGTAAATGTCATAATTGTCTCAATATAATAGACATTTACTTTTCCTGTTTGACATGAAGAACGTAAAGTCACACCATTAGGGTACAGATTTTCCTATATTGAAATAATGTGATATTTTGTTAGAAATAGAGCACTACTAACAAAATTGTCTTTTGCATATATTGTTGTAAAAATATACAATATTTAAGATTAAAACAACACAATTTCTATTTAGTGTTTATAATCTATTTATGTGTCATTTAACCATCACTGGTTGAAAATTTGGCTAAAGTACCTATAATTGACAAGCAAAAAACTATTCTCTCCTAATTCATGCATACAGCAAATGAAACAAGTTGCATACTTGTATTTATTACAGATTTCCTTTAAAAAATGAGCTAACAATTGAGCATTGGGAGAGGTTTGTCAATCAAAACAACTCACCAACAGCACCATGGAAAGCAACAACTGCCAGTCGTATATGCAGTGATCATTTTGACAACACAGACTACATTATTCCACCTTCAAATCATGGGACATGTCGTATTAAAAAGTATGCACGTCCATCAAAGCGCATAGATCTAGTTACCCCAGCCACAAATTCAATAAATGAAAAGGAAAACACAAATGACGCAAATTCCAGACCCAAGTCATTTCCTCCATCAGACTCGGTTGTTTTCCCATCAGAATTGGATCCAGACCTTCCACCTCCAGCCAAAATCCGCAGGGTAGACACCATGGATGAAAGACATGAAATGCAAAAAAAGTTAAAACAAAAAGTAAAAAACTTGCAACAACAGTTACGCCGTGCAAAGCAAAAAGCAAAAACCATGGATGATGTCATCACCAAACTGAAACAAGAAAAAATTATAAATGCCAAAGAAGCAGAAGCAATGCACTCATCCTTCGAAAATACTCAGCTACACTTTTTATATAACTTTAGAGATAATATGAAAGCTGCACCATCTGCCAGAAGGTACACTGATGAAATTAAAGAATTTGCACTTACTTTACATTATTATTCACCACGAGCTTACAAGTATGTTAGATCCATAATTCCCTTACCAAATCCATCACTTGTACGCAAGTGGTCTTCATCTTTTAAATGCGAGCCTGGATTCATTGAAGACGCGTTCACTTCATTGTCAAGCCAAATTTCAAATTCACCAAATAATAAGGACTGCTGCTTGGTAGTTGATGCAATGGCAATACGAAAGCAAATGCTCTGGAACCCTGAAAAAGACAAATATTCAGGATTTGTTGACTTTGGCAATGCTATTCCAAATTCTAACCCTACAAAACTGGCTTCTGAGGCACTAGTCTTTTTATTGGTGGGAACAAGGGCCCATTGGAAATGTCCAATTGGTTATTTTTTAACTGACAAAATAACAGCAAAAGACCAGGCAAATTTGGTGTTGAAAGCCTTGGAATTAGCTGCCAAAGCTGATTTGAAAGTTTGGTCAGTGACTGCTGATGGAACTGCAGTAAACCTGACTACATTTGAAACACTTGGTTGTGACTTCTCTGGAACATACAATAATATGAAAACATCTTTTAGTCATCCTACAACAGGTGAAAATGTCTATGCCATTTGCGACCCATGCCACATGCTAAAATTAGCACGAAATGCTCTGGCAGACTATGGTTCTTTTGTTGATTGCAAGGGTCAATCAGTACGCTGGAAAGATATTAAAGACCTACAAAATCTGCAACAAAGTGCAGGTCTCAATTTAAAAAATAAACTGTCATCAAATCATCTCAGATTCCAAAAGCATAAAATGAATGTACAATTGGCTGCTCAAACAATAAGTTCATCTGTTGCCGATGCAATAGAGTTTCTAGAAAAGTCACCCAAATTTCCAAATTTTGAAGGCAGTCTTGGCACAGTAAAATTTATACGTGTAATCGACAGGTTATTTGACATGCTTAACTCGCGTAATCCACACGGGCAAGGTTTCAAGGCTCCATTACGTCCTCATACCAAAGATACCTGGGAAGAAATATTTTTGTCTTCAGCAAAATATCTGCTATCATTGCAGACAGCTTCAACAACATCACAGTTACTTTGCAATTCGCAACGTAAAACATTTGTCATTGGTTTTACTGCTTGTATTAAATCAACAATTGCGATGTCATCACAAATGTTTTCCTTGCCCAACAATCCATTCAAATACCTACTAACATACAAATTTTCACAAGACCATCTCGAACTTCTATTCTCCTGTATACGATCGAAAGGAGGTTGGAATAACAACCCAAATGTCCTTCAACTAAAGTATGCTATTCGAAACATGTTAATGAGGAATGCCATAACTGCTCCAAAGAATGCTAATTGTGTAGATTTCACTGGCTGTAACAACATCATACCCATTTTCCATTCAAAAAAGCACATACCTGATGAGGATCAACCACAACATAACGAAGTATCGGAATCCATCAGTTCAGCCGATACTGACATAGACTCCATCTGTACGCATCTAAATGAAGATGGACATGGTGAATTCCTTTCGAATGTTCTATTCTATATAGCAGGATACATTGTATCTAAGCTTAACAAAAAGCTGCAATGCACTGAGTGTAAAAAATGTTTACTTGCCCAACCAACAGAAGTACCTGCCAATGGCCATGACTACAGTGCTAACTTATACCACAATGCTGGAACAGCAGCTTCTTTCACGACCTTTATCAACCGTGGCGGCTTACAAATACCATCAACCTCGGTCTTCAGAATAATCGAATACTGCGAACGTGTTTTTAAATCAACCGCCATAAGCAAGATCGATGGCCAACAAATGCATGTATCGAATGCAAGCAACCTAAACAAAAGAATGATTATTACAGTCTGTCATTATTTCAGCCTTGATACAACAATAGACTTGTTTTTGGAACACGAGAAAGGCATGAATGAAGTCGTGGTTGAAGATGAGCACACGACTAAGCTGATAAAATGCATCGCAGACAAATATTTCACGCTAAGACTCTACAACATGGGAAAGAAATACACAAGAGAAGTCATCAATAGTGGAAAGCAAAGTGATCGACACAGGTTTAATAAACTAACATTGTTTAACAATCAGTAATATAATGTTTACTTACTTGTATGGACTTGTATGCAAAAATTGTTAAAATTGTTAATCGAGGTTTAAAAATGTTCTATCTTCGTTCCATCGATGCTTGAATCTTGACAGGCACATTTACTGGAACAGCCGAATGATAAATTTTACCCTTCTCGGCTACGTAGTTTTCAATAAACGGTGTTTATAAACAATAAAAATATCTTTCCAAAGCGTATTTTTCCTTTTTATTTACTATACTACACTTTTCTACCGCTTGAAACTGCCTCGCAACGTTCAGAATTCACAGCTCCACGAGTTGACTACATCGGCGTGTCGCCCCCTGCAGTAATCTCGCGAGATATGATGCGGGACATAAACACGCGTGTCTGGAAGTCAAGACTCGCGTGTCTGGAAGTCAAATTTGGCTTCAAATTTTGCCGTGCCGTTTATGAGAACGTAGCGTTCCAGGTATATTCAGTTCACTGGTCAACACTTTTAGTGTTAGCGTCAGCAAATTTCCTTACATCCAGGAATTTGGTTTAACTTTGAAATTATTATTTATTAGAACATGATTACATGAAAACAAATTAACAAAATGAGCTAATAATTTTATATTTTATGCATCAGATGCGATTAGTTCGGATGCATTTGTAAGCTGATTTTCAGGGCTATCCGGCTATGATATCATTCATTATAGTTCAAAACCATTGGGAATTTTGCTTACCCTAATGTGGAAATCCATGACATAAATAACGGAATGTTAGCCATTTTGCTAAGGAACTTCAATTCGATGTGTAGAACTCAATGACAGATTTGTCTGCAGGTAGATTGGGATTGTATTTTGCTTTGAAATTCAAGCAAGAAAATGGCAAAATTACGCTGCAATTGTCTTAATATTTGTATAAATACACAAGGAAGCGAGCTAAAGAAGCTCAACGGTAAATCGTTTTTGAGAACTGATTCAGAAGACGAGTTTTTTAAGAGCCAAATTTACGAAGTGCACCTCGGAGTTGCTGGTATACAAAAGGTATATTTATCATTATAAATAATGAGTGAATAACACTATTGTGCAGTATATATTTTCATGTGAGGTTGTAGCGTGTATCATCCGTGAAAGAATCACCCTAATCTTCCTGAGTATAAACAGAAATTATTGCTAAAAAGTAATGAGTATTGTCGATATATATAAAATCAGATAAGATATTCTTTGTGGTTTGTGGTGTAAACCATTTATATAGCAGCCACAATATTATTTCGATTATTAGAAGTTAGGTAGATGGTTTAAATTATTTCTGAAAGAGAGGAACGCAGTATAAAATGACCAAAAGTTTAGTTTAGACAAATTCTATTGTATTTCGCGCAGTTAGAATATTTCGAGTGTGTATTTCATGATGACCAAAACTGTCATCTAATTATCTTTATAGCAGTGTATCAAATTTCCAAGAATATTTTTCGATTTTGTCGGAGAAAATATACAGAATATTTAAGTGATTGCCATATACTGTAAAGTTTATGTTCTTTTATGATCTGCTTTGTCGACCATTCTAATTCGTTTGTTTTTGCAACCTGTTAAAATTTGTTTGATGTAAACAAACATTAAGATCCAGTTAATGGAACTAATATGGCATGGTTATAAAACGCCAATATTATTTCTTGCTTTATTCCCAGCATACTCAATTGAAGAAAACCTATAAGACTAGAACTTAGAAGATACACTAGAAATAAAATTTACTCATTCAAGTCTAGAATTTAAGATCTTTAAGTTTTCCTTTTTTGTCCCTTGTTTTTGAAATATCAGCACTTTTGGGTTTCTTGGCCATTTTGGATCCACCCACTGAGCTGCCCTCCTCATGAAAATATTTTGTGCACTAAAATCAAATAAGACTCGCTACCAATCCCAGTTAGCTTGATATCTCAATTGGTAGAGTGGAAGTCAGGAAAACTAAAGTGCTATTCCCATTTGAGATCGATAGCAAATGTTTTGTTGTTAATGTCATTTTTCTTTGTTTACTCGATTCTGATTGGCTAAGAATTGTGCCGATTAATCATTAATCGGCATAGTGTGGTGATTAAAAATTAATCGGCACGGATCGGGAGGGGCACAGGATTTTTAAAAACTAAAAACAAATCGGTGAAACATTTTTTTAGAAAATGATATTAATGGGAATTTACACTTGTGCTCAAAGTATTAATGAAATATTAATAAACATTTTGCCAAACACGCATGTGATTTTTCATTAATACTTCTCGGACCATGTAATTTCCTGTACTAATGGCAGAGTCATATTACTATGAATCTACTGTATAATGATGCATCATAGATATAAAATGTTTTATTAGTATCATTGTTTCTGTACACTCTGAACATGTTGAATTTTAGGAAGGTATTCTTAATTAGGGATTTTGTTGAATGTTCATTTATAGGAACAAGAAATATTGATGAGAGAACGGCAGATAGAAGACTGGACTGTGTACAAGTGTTTAGGATGTAATTCTGAACCATATGCATTGCACTCAATTAAGCGAGAAGGGCGTGTCTTAGTGAGTGATAACACCAAGGCATGTTGTATAGTTTATGTACACAAAGATTTCTACATGGTTTAGTGAAAGTATGAAATGTGTTTGAGAATTGAACAATTCACTCTTACATGCTGTGAATCACATTGAGGCTTGGTTACCAAGCAGATTTTCATGACTGACGACAGAAAATGTTCTGCTTTACAATGAATAACAGGAATAACTCAAAAATGATTTTCAAAATCATTCTTACTTGTCAGCTCAAGCCCAGATAAAATCACTATTTGACCTGTTTCGACTACATTTTTGAACATTTTCGTTAAATATGTTTTTTGAGTGTTTTCAATTTTACTTTAACTAAAAAATAGCTTGATTGCCAGCTTTGAAATTGGCAAGAAGGTGACTCACTGCTGGGCTCGAAGCTAGTGTTTCCCATCTCGCAAGGTAGACAAGTGAATTTAATATTTACTTTGTACGAGGAAACTTTAGGGCATACAATAAACGATTTTTCTTTTCAAAACTCTTAAAAAATTGACAGCTGCGATTCTAACTTAATTTTTAATTTTAATAGCAAGACTTTAGTATAAACATTACTTCAAGGGCAGGGGCATCACAACAGCATGCGTCAATTACTGTGGCTGGGTACTCCCCCAATATATTGATTTCATTAAGTGAGGAAAACCGGAGTACCCGGTGAAAAACACTCACAGCACACAAGAGATTAAATAAGACGTACATCTGATGTGGAATTTTATTTTTTATGTCTTGATTTTGTTTGCACTGGTGAGAATGATGTTTGTGATGTTATTATGAGTTGAAATTATTTTGAAAATTCGATAGTGTGATAGTTGTGCCACATATTTGAACCAACCTGGCATTTCAAAGTTCATAGGTTTGATTTTAACCCTCATGGTCAGGCATATTTACCCAGTGTGTATATAAAACTACAAAAACATCATTTGCACCTGAGTACATAACACCAAAGCTCATGATTACATTTAAGAATACGTGTATTGATATCAAAGAGACTAAACTCTTTAAGATTAACACATTGGGCCAGCATTACAAAGGTCAAAGGATCTCCTAAACACAAAGACATCCAGGTCATTGGGTGATTCAACACCTCCTCCCCCCCCCCCCCCCCCACTAGTTTAGGGCTGGCTACACTCTTGTTGATGATGACATACTGTACGTTCTTCACTTTGTAGAATGATGCGAAACAAATTGCTGGACTGATGAAAAATGAAAATCTGTCACCTGCATTTAAAATCATTCTACAGCCAGTGAATGAAGAAGACGATAGTTCAGGTAGGTACTTGTGAACAAAACCATCATGCATTCATCATTCTAGCATCATTTGCAATTGTTGCAGCTAGCTTCCCCAATGTTTATTATCAGTAATTTCTGGTAGAAGGAATATAGGTGCATTTTTTTTAAAAGTATACATTAAGTTAATATCTTCTCATGCACATAATTTCTTTCTTAATAATGAGACCAAAAGATAATCATTCTAAATGAATGTCAGGCATTAGCTAATGTTCGCATATCAGACCCTAGTGTCATGATATGGAGATTAAAAAGATATGGAGAGTAAAAGTTAAGAAATGTTGTTGGAAACAATGGACAATTTGCATCATAAACTAATGTTAAATGTTTAAAGAAGAATAAATCACGAACAAAGTTTGTTCTAAAATACTACAGTCTGTAGGAAATATAGTCTTTTATTATATAAAGTGCAGTGCTTTTTTGGGATTTTGGCCACTGGTAAAACCTTCCTAGCTTCTGGATATTTTATATTGACAGAATAGACTGCGCTCACTCGTGAGATATCATGTTCAACACTGGAAATAAATCTGGTATTTCCGCGCACCCATGTACTATTCTCTATGTAAAGTTTCGAAGTTTGGTCCATTTTGTATTACGTGTGGAAATTGCTAGCATGTTTAGCTCAAAAATGCGAACAACGTTATACACAAAATCTACAAATTTTGCCAGGCTATACAGCTGTGCTTTTCACACCTTTCACCTTGTGTAATGTTACTGAATTCATTATGGTTTTTTTCGTGTATTTTCTTTCATTATCTGCATCAAAATTTAAATCGTCTGTTAAAATCTCAGATTTTACACTTCTATCTTGAATTTCTACCATTTTGACAAGAGGAGACAAGCATGCTTCACAATAACGCATCTAAATACATTTGTTTTGACTGTCGCGTTTGCCTCATGTGCTGGTGAAAGTGAAAGCTGGTTTCGCTAAGCCCCCTTCCCGCACCACCATTTACCTCCTTGCCTGCAGGAGTACACATTCGGGACAATCCATAACGCGGAAACTTAGTGACTCACCTTAACAACAAGTACAAATATATAGCTTATGGTCCTAGGCGTATAGAGTGAATAGTCCAGTGAACTCTTTTCAATTACGTGGAACGATAACCTGCCGCCGTCTTTGAAGCCAAATTAAAGGTCGGTATTACAGTAATGACCAGAAGCCACAAAAGTCATTCCAAACACTGTTTTCAACCCTGGAGTTTTAATCATGTTTTGATTCGAATGTCTTCTAGACTTGAAACATGCTTGAAAGGGGGCTATTCTTGGGTTAAAAACAGGGTTTGAAAACGGGTGACTTTTGTGGCTCCTGGTTATGAATGGCGGCCTTCAATTTGGCTTCAAAAATGGCGGTAAGTTATTGTTCCACGTATAATTATATAGAGTACAGTAGTATAGTCTCAAGTGCATAGCCATTCTGAATAATTTAAGCATTACCAGCTCCTTTAAGGAGCAGGAAATCTTCGACACGTAATTGAAGCTTTGAAACAGACAGACAGTGCTGAAGAAGGAGGCCGAGACGGGAAGGTAGCTTCTTTAATCTAAGGAGGAAGTTGAGTCTCCTGATTTTAATAAAAGATAAATGATTTGGGTAATCTAGCTTCATTATTTAGGAACCCTGTCTTGTTTTAATTCTATTTAATTCATTTGGATGTTAAATAGTGTTGTAAACTGAATATTGCAATATTCCGATAGCAGTAACAAACATTAACATAAAGAATTCTACTAAATGATCACTTGTCATCTTGTAGAAAACATATAACTTCAATACTGGAGTCGTATGTTTGGTTGTTTACGCGATCTTACACTCGTCAAGAAAGCTTTCCTCCATCCGTATAAAACTGTAATTTTACATCGCTTGAGTTAGGTGGAGACAATAACTGATTGCAACTTACTGGAATGTGATTCAAACATTTAGTACAATAACCAAACTCTACAATGCTTCAATATTTCTTATTTTACTTGTATATTGACTTGCCGTCGTTGAGATTGTCCGGTCCCCAACCGTAAACTCTAATAACTGGACTGACTGCAGCATATCATGAATTTCCTTTAGGCAATGGTTTCAGCAGTGACACAATAACGTCAGCAGGAAGCAGGATACAGGAACAAGTTAGACGATTTTTAAAGAGTGAAGAAGACGCCATGACGGAAAGAATACGAAAATATACTGAAGAACAGAAAAGACTTTATACTGCTGTGCAGTCGCGGGCTTATAATGATAAACGATCATTTTTAAGGTAAATCTTTTTTATAAAACTGTAATTTGTGTCAACTTGTTGTAGACTGCATTGCGATTATTAATTTTAAATATGAATATGCTGAGTGTTGGTATGGCGATATGCAGAGGATATTTATGACATGGTGGCACGAAGTTATGAATATTATTTATGTTAAAACAATATTTTACGAACGAGCGCAAAGAAACCAGGAAAATTTATAGCCACCTGGATATCTATGCTAACATCAAGTACATGACTTTTATATCACTGCCCTGTATGTTTATTTTAAAACACCAACTCTGTCCAATGTCTTTTTGAGCGAAAACTAGAGTACTTTTTTTTTCATACATGTAAGAAAGCAGAAAAAATATTAGACACATAATGAAGTGCACATTATACACAACATTAATTTGAGTAGTTTGAACTGCAGTGTACCATGTACAGTATCTGAGTATCGTGTCATTTATGTTGGCTATTTTCATTATTATCGCTATACACGGCAAAAAATTACGAGTTGTTGAAAATAGTGTTGAGCAATGTTGTTCAATGTTGTGCTGCCCATTTTGTTCACTGTTGTCAGCAGTACTGAACAGCATTGTTACACCTGATTGCAGGCTAAGTCAGGCTCAACAACTTCTTCAACATTGTTGACAACATTGAACAATGTGGGCAGCACAACATTGTTAAATCCTGTTTTCAACAACCTTCAATAACTCGTAATTTTTACGCGTGTAGCCCTTTAAATGTATGATCTGCTGCTGCATTTGATCTGAACACATATTTCATTTCCTTCTGGGCTTGGGGGACCGCCTGATTCTTTTGCATGCTTGTGTCTCTAAGAGCAGTAGTAATAACTCAAAAACTTTTTCAGTTACCCAAATATGAGAATACCTTAACACTCTGGGTTTATTGTGTAAGCTAAGAAAGCGTGTTAAATTTTGTTTATTAAATTTCTTGGAGTATTTTAAGACGAGCGGCAGAAACTAAAGTTCAAGAAAGTTTATCAGATGCAATGGCTGATCTGCTGTCTCAAGCCCCGGATGAGCGACCTCTAAATCCACCTGGTAATTATGCGTTTCTGTTACCCTGTGACCAGATTGGTGGGTTTTGAGATTCATATCCCAGCCGACGATTCGCAGTTTCTTTGGGTTGATTTTTCTGTAGTTCTAAATAAATGCATTTTTAAGCGTTTCAAAGCAAATCTGAAATACTTAAATATGAAATTTATCTGTCCCATTAAATAATGACATAATGGGCCATTGCCATTAAGCTAAATTTACACTTAAGCACGAAGAACAAAATCTGTCAGAACAGGTGGAAAGACATTCAGTTAAAATTGTTGGTATTTATTTTTCCATGTTTTAGATTACTTGCTATCGAACATTCACTGACCGCGGCAGATCGATAATTCAGGCGGCCTATGTTCATATGTTTGGTATCTGCTTACTAAGACTCCAGCCCCCAATTACCGATCTTTCGCGGTCCATGAGATTGTGCACATAATACTGTATTGAATAATATTGTATGAAGTCAGCCGTTTTCTCTATCTCATTTGTCCGGGCTGTGTTTTGCGTTATTTCTTGCTAGACCTGTCTTAAGGCTAGGGATGCACCGGATTTCAAATCCGGCCTGAATTCCTGCTTGAATTTTTGTCCGAATCCAGTAAATCCGGTTCCGGCCGGACTTGAAAAACTCGCTGCGAGTGTTTGCATCTATCAAGCACTGCCAAGCATTGTGATTGGACGAAATCGCTGACAACAACAGTGTTGGTAGTTGCGATGAGTGGAAAAGAGACCTTAGTGTCCATCTCACCTGTGATGCTTTATTCTAGATTTCGTAGATAGCTCTGGAGGTACTGGCATTGTTAAAACATTGAGCATCAGTACATCTTGGAGCAACCGGGAGAAATCTAGTGATGCTGATCACGATAATTTGGATCCGTTGTTTCACAGTGCAAACGAGAATTTCCATGATCAAGCTTTTGATGATTCTGATGAAGAAGAATCCAGTGGTAGGGGTATTTCTTATGTTGCTTTGGTTCTTAACCTGTTTGTTCTCGCGTATCGTAATTCGCAAGTAATGGTTCCCTTGTTGGCTGCAGTAAATGAGGATGAGAAAGTCATGGAGTTGTATTCCCATGAAAATCAATTTTGAAGATGGTTCATAGCCGTCTTCGTAATCCTGCAAAGGTTTGAATCTGACTACAGTCTTTACATCATGACCAGACGTCAATTTCGTAAAATACAAAACATGGTACCGATGAAATATATTTGGTAAACTAATGAACTTGAAAAACAACACGCAAATGACACAGTGTGTAAAAGATAATATAGAAAATGTATACATGCTTGTTGAATAATTTCTAAAGGACACTTTTATTTTTTGGAAATGGTTCAATATTCTTAACTAACGTGAAATACCACAATAGACTTGGTTTTAGTGGTGGGAGACACAACGCACTCACCACTTGAGCAGACTCGTCTTTACATTCTTCTGAGTGTGTTGAATTTGTTTGTGTTTAGATAACAGTTTTAATGGCAAAAACCCAATGTTGCAGAACAACCATACATCGCCAACGCATCAATGAAGTTCAGGCAACGGCGATTCTTCCCACAGACTCGAACTATTTACTGGAATGTGGATGCCGCGGTTGTATTTGGAAAAAAATATAAACATTTTTATGTAGTTTTAACTTTTTATAATCATTTCTGTAGTTTTTCATACTTTATACTCATTGCACAGTTGTAACGTTAAAAAATTAAAAAATCAGTGTATACTTTCACAAAAATGGCACACGTTTGTCTTAAACATCGACTGTATGACTTTTACCGTCCAAAGTCAAACAATATCACGTCTTTCCTCTCAAAACAATAGCCAAAACCAGTCAAAACTGGTTTTATACGTATTTCCGGTCAACATGCGCGCGCACCTGTCTCACACGGATGACCTGGGAACTAATTCACAGGGGTAAGAGCTCCTGAAAAAATTCTGACTAAGTGTTATATAGCTGTGGGTATTCTACTTATGTTATTAGAAAAACCTAAGTTAAAGAAGAAAACATTTTTAGCTCGAGCTTTTAGAACTCAAGCTATTGATTTATGGAATAATTTAGACTGTGCTATTAAGCTTTTATCTTCGAAATCAATGTTTAAGTCTGCTGTTCTTAAACAGCTAGACTGGTTTATTTAATCGTACTATTGCTATTTGAATATTAACGTACGTTAGTAAGTTAGCAAATTTAGATTATATGGATTTTTATATTGACATTTATATTGACTGTTATATATATTTATATAGATTTTTTATCTTAAAGTGTAATTCTATATTTAAGACCTCGTGTAAACTAGCGTGAGCTAACAGAGGTTCTTTTAATAAATACAAATACAAATAATTAGGGCTTGGTTATATTCGTCATACTGACCACACGGAATTATTACTTGGCTTCGCTAGTGGGTTATATATATTTGGCTTTAAACAGATGTATTAGGTCAGAAATCTCTCTTTGCAATTCCAGTGGTAGCAACTTTAGTTTCTGTAAGAGTTCTTGTAACACATGTCTTTAGGATAGTTTAGAATGAATCTTGCGGCACGGCGTTGCACATTCTCAATTAGTAATTTTTGCTTGATCGTGTATGGAGACCAAACGTTGCTCGTATATTCCAGCTTTGATCTTAGCTGTGTGCGGCATTAGCGTCTTTCTAATTTGGACACTTTTTACCTCTTTAACTTGTTGGTAGAACTGGTGTGATGGCGCATGGGCTTTGGGGTTAGAAAAAGACGCATGGTCACAGTGAAGCATGGTACATAAAAACGCGATATTAAAGATGAATATGTTTTTGGGAAACTTTGGGAAAATTTGCCGTAAGTCACAATCAAAGTGTTTCTATAGTGGAAAATCGTTACGTCATGTTGTTGCGTTACTTTTGCGCCACTGGACTGACAATATGATACAAATATTTTAGATTGTGTTCTCTAATTCACTCAGCCAGCACACATGACCAGACAAAAACAGGCTTTAGCTTGACTTAAAAATAAACTTAATCAGAGTCAGGCAATTAATTTTATTTCAAAGCAAATTGAAAAGAGTCGCGAATATTATCACGAATTGAACGGATTTGTCCCATAGTGACTTCCCAATAAGGTTTCAAAGGAAGTAATCTTGAGATGACCCCGCTGCGCTTTCCTCTCATGTGATTGGTTGGCTGATGCAAGATTTTGTCCCGGGCATCACGAGACTCTCATGTGTCAACACTTTTAGTGTTAGCGTGAGCAAATCTCCTTACATAGAGGAATTTGGTTTAACTTTGTAATTATAGGATCATAACTGATCATAACAACAGGATTAAATGAAAACAAATTAACAAAATGAGCTAATAATTTCATATTTTATACATCAGATGCGATTTAGTTCGGATGCATTTGTAAGCTGATTTTCAGGGCTATCCGGCTATGATATCATTCATTATAGTTCAAAACCATTGGGAATATTGCTTACCGAAATGCGGAAATCTATGACATAAACAAGGGAATGTTAGCCATTTCCTAAGGAATTTCAAATCGATGTGTAGAACTCAATGACAGATTTGTCTGCAGGTAAAGTGGGATTGTGTTTTGCTTTGAAATTCAAGCAAAAAAATGGCAAAATTACGCTGCAATTGTCTTAATATTTGTATAAATACACAAGGAAGCGACCTAAAGAAGCTCAACGGTAAATCGTTTTTGAGAACTGATTCAGAAGACGAGTTTTTTAAGAGCCAAATTTACGAAGTGCACCTCGGAGTTGCTGGTATACAAAAGGTATATTTATCATTACAAATACTGAGTGAATAACACTATTGTGCAGTGCGGTAGTTTAATGTAGCGTGTATCACCCGTGAAAGAATCACCCTAACCTTCCCGAGTGTAAACAGAAATTATTGCTAAAAAGTAATGAGTATTGTCGATATATATAAAATCAGATAAGATATTCTTTGTGGTTTGTGGTGTAAACCATTTATATAGCAGCTATAATATTATTTCGATTATTAGAAGTTAAATAGATGGTTTAAATTATTTCTGAAAGAGAGGAACGCAGTATAAAATGACCAAAAGTTTAGTTTAGACAAATTCTATTGTATTTCGCGCAGTTAGAATATTTCGAGTGTGTATTTCATGATGACCAAAGCTGTCACCTAATTATCTTTATAGTAGCGTATCAAATTTCCAAGAATATTTTTCGATTTTGTCGGAGAAAATATACAGAATATTTAAATGATTGCCATACACTGTATAGTTTATGTTCTTTTATGATCTGCTTTGTCGACCACTCTAACCCGTTTGTTTTTGCAACCTGTTAAAATTTGTTTTATGTAAACAAACATTAAGATCCAATTAATGGAACTAATATGGCATGGTTATAAAACGCCAATATTATTTCTTGCTTTATTCCCAACATATTCAATTGAAGAAAGCAATAAGACTAGAACTTAGAGGATACATTAGAAATAAAATTTACTCATTCAAGTCTAGAATTTAAGACCTTTAAGTTTTTGTTTTTTGTCCCTTGTTTTTGAAATATCAGCACTTTTGGGTTTCTTGGCCATTTTGGATCCACCCACTGAGCTGTCCTCCTCATGAAAATATTTTGTGCACTAAAATCAAATAAGACTTGCTACCAATCCCAGTTAGCTTGATATCTCAATTGGTAGAGTGGCAGTCAGGAAAACTAAAGTGCTATTCCCATTTGAGATAGCAAATGTTTTGTTGTTAATGTCATTTTTCTTTGTTTACTCGATTCTGATTGGCTAAGAATTGTGCCGATTAATCATTAATCGGCATAGTGTGGCGATTAAAAATTAATCGGCACGGATCGCAAGGGGCACAGGATTTTTAAAAACTAAAAACAAATCAGTGAAACATTTTTTTAGAAAATGATATTAATAGGAATTTACACTTGTACTCGAAGTATTAATGAAATATTAATAAACATTTTGCCAAACACGCATGTGATTTTTCATTAATACTTCTCGGACCATGTAATTTCCTGTATTAATGGCAGTGTCATGTTACTATGAATCTACTGTATAATGGTGCATCATGGATATAAAATGTTTTATTAGTATCATTGTTTCTGTACACTCTGAACACGTTGAATTTTAGGAAGGTATTCTTAATTAGTGATTTTGTTGAATGTTCATTTATAGGAACAAGAAATATTGATGAGAGAACGGCAGATAGAAGACTGGACTGTGTACAAGTGTTTAGGATGTAACTCTGAACCATATGCATTGCATTCAATTAAACGAGAAGGTCGTGTCTTAGTGAGTGATAACATTAAGGTATGTTGTATAGTTTGTACACAAAGATTTCTACATGGTTTAGTGAAAGTATGAAATGTGTTTGAGAATTGAACAATTCACTCTTACATGCTGTGAATCACATTGAGGCTTGGTTACCAAGCAGATTTTTATGACTGACGACAGAAATACTTTACAGTGAATAATAGGAACAACTCAAAAATAGTTTTTAAAGTCATTCTTAGTTGTGAACTCAAGCACAGATAAAATCACCATTTGACCTGTTTTGACTTCATTTCTGGACATTTCTGTAAATATGTTGTTTCAGGTTTTTTTTATTTTCAATTTGACTTTAACTTAAAAAGAGCCTGATTGCCGGCTTTGAAATTGGCAAGAAAGTGAATCACTGCATGGCCTAAAGCTAGTGTTTTCCATCTCACAAGGGAGCCAAGTGAATTTAATATTCAGTATGTACGAGGAAAATAACGAGTTTACTTCTCGAAACTCTTGCAAAATTGACAGCTGCGATTCTAACTTAATTTTTAATTTTAATAGCAAGTATAAACTTTGCCACAAGGGCAGGGGCATCACGACAGCATGTGTCAATTACTGTGGGTGGGTACTCCCTTGATATATTGATTTCATTAAGTGAGGAAAACCAGAGTACCCGGAGAAAAACACTCACAGCACACGAGAGATTAAATAAGGGGTACATCTCGCATGAAATATCACCTATTTTTTGGGAATACCAATTTTTGTCTTGATTTTGTTTGCACAGGTGAGAATGATGTTTGTGATGTTATTCTGAGTTGAAATAAGTTTGAAAATTTGATGATGTGATAGTTGTGCCACATTTTTGAACCAACTTAGCACTTTAAATGTCATAGGTTCAATTTTAACCCGCATGGTCAGGCATATTTACCCAGTGTGTATATAAAACTACAAAAACATCATTTGCACCTGAGTACATAACACCGAAAACTCATGATTACATTTAAAAGTACATGTATTAATATCAAAGTGAATAAACTCAGTCTAAAATTAACACATTGGGCTAGCATTACAAAGGTCAAAGGATCTCCTAAACACAAAGACATCCAGGTCATTGGGTGATTCAACACCCCCTCCTCCCCCCCCCCCACTAGTTTAGGGCTGGCTACACTCCTGTTGATGATGACATACTGTACGTTCTTCACTTTGTAGAATGATGCGAAACAAATTGCTGGACTGATGAAAAATGAAAATCTGTCACCTGCATTTAAAATCATTCTACAGCCAGTGAATGAAGAAGACGATAGTTCAGGTAGGTACTTGTGAACAAAAACCATCATGCATTCATCATTCTAGCATCATTTGCAATTGTTGCAGCTAGCTTCCCCAATGTTTATTATCAGTAATTTCTGGTAGAAGGAATATAGGTGCATTTTTTTTAAAAGTATACATTAAGTTAATATCTTCTCATGCACATAATTTCTTTCTTAATAATGAGACCAAAAGATAATCATTCTAAATGAATGTCAGGCATTAGCTAATGTTCGCATATCAGACCCTAGTGTCATGATATGGAGATTAAAAAGATATGGAGCGTAAAAGTTAAGAAATGTTGTTGGAAACAATGGACAATTTGCATCATAAACTAATGTTAAATGTTTAAAGAAGAATAAATCACGAACAAAGTTTGGTCTAAAATGCTACAGTCTGTAGGAAATATAGTCTTTTATTATATAAAGTGCAGTGCTTTTTTGGGATTTTGGCCACTGGTAAAACCTTCCTAGCTTCTGGATATTTTATATTGGCAGAATAGACTGCGCTCACTCGTGAGATATCATGTTCAACACTGGAAATAAATCTGGTATTTCCGCGCACCCATGTACTATTCTCCATGTAAAGTTTCCAAGTTTTGTCTGTTTTGTATTACGTGTGGAGTTTTCTAGCATGTTTGGCTGAAAAATGCGAACAATTTCCGCGCCTACAATATAGTTATACACAAAATCTACAAATTTTGCCAAGCTATACAGCTGTGCTTTTCACACCTTTCACGTTGTGTAATGTTACTGAACTCATTATGCTTTTTTTTCGTGTATTTTCTTTCATTACCTGCATCAAAATTTAAATCGTCTATTAAAATCTCAGACTTTACATATCTGTCTTCAAAACGTCTTAAATTTCTACCACTTTGACAAGAGGAGACAAGCATTCTTCACAATAACGCATCTCAATACATTTATTTTGACCGTCGCGTTTGTCTCCTGTGCTGTTGAACAGTTGAAAGTGTCTAAATTTGTACTTTTACGCTGGTTGCACTAAGCCCCCTTCCCGCAACGCTATTTGCCTCCTTGCCTGAAGGAGTTCGCAATCCATGACGCGAAAACTCAGTGAAACGACCAGGAAAGCTTCAACGGGTAACTGTAGCTTTGAAACAAACAGGAGGTGGAGACAATAACTGATTGCAACTTACGGGAATGTGATTCAAACATTTAGTACAATAACCAAACTCTACAATGCTTCAATATTTCTTATTTTACTTGTATATTGACTTGCCGTCGTTGAGATTGTCCGGTCCCCAACCGTAAACTCTAATAACTGGACTGACCACAGCATATCATGAATTTCCTGCAGGCAATGGTTTCAGCAGTGACACAATAACGTCAGCAGGAAGCAGGATACAGGAACAAGTTAAACGATTTTTAAAGAGTGAAGAAGACGCCATGACGGAAAGAATACGAAAATATACTGAAGAACAGAAACGACTTTATACTGCTGTGCAGTCGCGGGCTTATAATGATAAACGATCATTTTTAAGGTAGATCTTTTTTTAAGGTAAATCTTTGTTGTAGACTCAATTGCGATTATTAATTTTAGATATGAATCGTTTTCTGGTTATGCTGCGTGTTGATATGGCGATATATATATCGGATATTTATTACACGGTGGCACGAAGTTATGAATATTATTTACGAGTGGTGAAAACAATATTTTACGAACGAGCGCAAAGAAACCAGGAAAATTAATATTCACCTGGATATCTATACTAATTTCAGAACCATCCTCAGAGATATGAAAATCTAGATTTATATTAATCTGACACTGCAGAGAACAACGAAAAATTCGTTCATGAATCTAGTTTTTCATATCTCTGAGGATGGTTCTGAAATAGAATTGAAATATTGCGCGTCCTCAAATAGAAGCGTTAAGTCGTCACGAAAATATTTCGTGCACTTAAATTGGATGAGACTCGCTACCAATCCCAGTTGGCTCGATAGCTCAATTGGTAGAGCGGGGGTCTAGAAACCCGAAGATGCGAGTTCGAATCCCGGTCGATACAACGAATTTTTCGTTGTTCTCTGCAGTGTCATATTAATATGAATCTAGTGTCTATACTAACATCAAGTAGACATCTTTTATATCACTCTTCTGTACGTTTATTTTAAAACACCAACTCTGTCCAATGTCTTTCTAAGTGAAAACTAGAGTACTTTTTTTTTCATAAGAAAGCAGAAAAAATATTGGAGACATAATGAAGTGCACATTATACACAACATTAATTTGAGTAGTTTGAAGTGCAG
Organism: Muricea muricata; assembly: GCA_963855995.1. Classification (NCBI taxonomy): domain Eukaryota; kingdom Metazoa; phylum Cnidaria; class Anthozoa; order Malacalcyonacea; family Plexauridae; genus Muricea; species Muricea muricata. Next base: position 4,518,724 of record OY979716.1, read on the forward strand.
TGTACCATGTACAGTATCTGAGTATCGTGTCATTTATGTTGGCTATTTTCATTATTATCGCTATACACGGCAAAAAATTACGAGTTGTTGAATATAGTGTTGTTCAATGTTGTGCTGCCCATATTGTTCAATGTTGCCAACAGTACTGAACAGCATTGTTACACCTGATTGCAGGCTAAGTTAGGCTCAACAACTTCTTCAGTATTGTTGACAACATTGAACAATGTGGGCAGCACAACATTGTTCAATCCTGTTTTCAACAACCTTCAATAACTCGTAATTTTTACGCGTGTAGCCCTTTAAATGTATGATCTGCTGCTGCATTTGATCTGAACACATATTTCATTTCCTTCTGGGCTTGGGGGACCGCCTGATTCTTTTGCATGTTTGTGTCTCTAAGAGCAGTAGTAATAACTCAAGAACTTTTTCAGTTACCCAAATATGGGAATAGCTTAACACTCTGGGTTTATTGTTTAAGTTAAGAAAGCGTGTTAAATTTTGTTTATTAAATTTCTTGCAGTATTTTAAGGCGAGCGGCAGAAACTAAAGTTCAAGAAAGTTTATCAGATGCAATGGCTGATCTGCTGTCTGAAGCCCCGGATGAGCGACCTCTAAATCCACCTGGTAAGCTCTCTGAGGAAAGTTATACGTTTCTGTTACCCTAGTTGTAACCAGATTGGTGGGTTTTGAAATTCATATCCCAGCCGACGATTCGCAGTTTCTTTGGGTTGATTTTTCTGTGTTTCTAATGCGTTTTCAAAGCGTTTCAAAGCAAATGTAAAATACTTAAACATGAAATTTATCTGTGCCATTAAATAATGACATAATGGGCCATTGCCATTAAGCTAAATTCACACTTAAGCACGAAGAACAAAATCTGTCAGAGCAGCTGGAAAGATCTTCTAAGAATTGTTGGCATTTATTTTTCCATGTTTTATATTATTTTTTATCGAACATTCACTGACCACGGCAGATCGATAATTCAGGCGGCCTATGTTCATATGTTTGGTATCTGCTTACTGAGACTCCAGCCCCCAATTACCGATCTTTCGCGGTCCATGAGATTGTGCACATAATACTGTATTGAATAATATTGTGTGAAGTCAGCCGTTTTCTCTATCTCATTTGTCCGGGCTGTGTTTTGCGTTATTTCTTACTAGACGTGTCTTAAGGCTAGGGATGCACCGGATTTCAAATCCGGCCTGAATTCCTGCTTGAATTTTTGTCCGAATCCAGTAAATCCGGTTCCGGCCGGACTTGATAATTCCAAATCCGGTGTACCCCTACTTAAGGCTCTTTTCCATTCATCGCAAAACACACTCGCAAAAAACTCGCTGCGAGTGTTTGCATCTATCAAGCACTGCCAAGCATTGTGATTGGACGAAATCGCTGACAACAACAGTGTTGGTAGTTGCGATGAGTGGAAAAGAGACCTTAGTGTCCATCTCACCTGTGATGTTTTATTCTAGATTTCGTAGATAGCTCTGGAGGTACTGGCATTGTTAAAACATTGAGCATCAGTACATCTTGGAGCAACCGGGAGAAATCTAGTGATGCTGATCACGATAATTTGGATCCGTTGTTTCACAGTGCAAACGAGAATTTCCATGATCAAGCTTTTGATGATTCTGATGAAGAAGAATCCAGTGGTAGGGGTATTTCTTATGTTGCTTTGGTTCTTAACCTGTTTGTTCTCGCGTATCGTAATTCGCAAGTAATGGTTCCCTTGTTGGCTGGAGTAAATGAGGATGAGAAATTCATGGAGTTGTATTCCCATGAAAATCACTTTTGAAGATGGTTCATAGCTGTCTTCGAAATCCTGCAAAGTTTTGAATCTGAATATAGTCTTTACATCATGACCAGACGTCAATTTCGTAAAATACAAAACATGGTACCGATGAAATATATTTGGTAAACTAATGAACTTGAAAAACAACACACAAATGACACAGTGTGTAAAAGAAAATATAGAAAATGTATACATGCTTGTTGAATAATTTCTAAAGGACACTTTTATTTTTTGGAAATGGTTCAATATTCTTAACTAACGTGAAATACCACAATAGACTTGGTTTTAGTGGTGGGAGACACAACGCACTCACCACTTGAGCAGACTTGTCTTTACATTCTTCTGAGTGTGTTGAATTTGTTTGTGTTTAGATAACAGTTTTAACCAGACAGACATGGAATATGAGAAATCTTCCAACAGAACAAGATATTCTTCATCTGTACCTGTCAATGTTCCGTTTATGAGCAGATCTAGAGCAGTGTTCCGAAAAAAATTACCAAACGATGATGAACACGTAAGTGTACTATACATATACTGTTGTTTTAAGTCACAGGAACACGTAAGTTTCTATACATTATAGTGTAATTTTAAGTCATGAACACGTAAGTTTACTATACATAATGGTGTTATTTTAAGTCACAGAATCATTATATACAGTTCCTATAAGCCAGTCAGTGACAACAGGGTATTTTAACACATTGTTGGCAAAAGAGCGTGGAGGAGACAGGAGGACCCTGTCGAAAGAGAGCCCGATGTGGTTTTCTTGTAGGAAGTGACAAAAATGGTGAGCGGTATGAAAACACTCAAAAGCAATGAATGTCGAGAGGCGAAGCCCCGAGAGAGAGAGATTCATTGCTTTTGAGTGTTTTGATAGCGTGATCAAACACGCAGAACGGATTGTTGAAATAGCACTAAACAATTGTTCTGTGCGTATGAACAATCGTTTCTTGTGTTTTGTTGAATTAACATGAACGAAAGACTAGTGATGGTTAATTAAAAACTAGTGTTTAATGCACTGGTATTATCGTGTTTGAAAGTCTTCACATCATAGAGTGAGATGATCTTATTGGTCAAAATATCATTAATTATTCATGGTTTGGAGAAATTATGTGTAATTATGAATGTTGGTGGCGAAGAATGAAATGAGTTTAAGGTGGCTCCCTACAGTTATAATGTTTCAGTTCACGTATTGTGTGAAGGTCTACTATTTCTTTTTCGTGAAAGTTGTGGTGTTGAAACTTAGCCACCACATTACCATGATGTTAAGCATTTTTAAAGATGAAAACTTTCGTTGGTTCATTTCGTCGCCATGGCAATATGGCGTTATGAACATGTCATATTTTTTATGATCTTTACATAATTTATTAATTTTCCTTCGGTGAATTTTTCTAATTTTTTTTCTGATGACTTTTGGTTGATGAAGGAATAACATGATAAATTTTGAGACGAATTGTAAAGGCAGGTCCTGAGATATTCACAAATAACTAGTACAACAATTCCATCTTATAGAATTTTTTGAAATTTTGGTATGTTTTACTGCCTGTTATACCGAGAAAATGTGCAAAATTAAAAAAAAATTCACCTAAGGAAAAGCGAGAAAAACAGTCCTAAACTCTGGTTGACTTTATTGTCGTGACAAAATATCGATTCGACATGATCGCTATTTGCGCATGCGTCTAAATTACAATGCGTGGAAAACGCGTGTTGTTTAGTTGGCTTTTTTAGTAATTTTATTTTCGAGTTGTTTGGCACATATGTTATGAAACAGATATTTTTTACTTGTTTGAGACGAAAACACAAGGTAATGTTCAAAATACGAAAAAAACAAAACACTATAATCCATTGAATTGATCAATGGTTCATTATATTCTTTTTTGTTGAAAAAATATGTGTAAATATGCGTAAAAAAGCACCAAAAGATTCAACTACGACTTGAACAATTCATCCAAACAACTTCTATCTCTTCTATTGAATTCAACAGGTAAAGTACTACATATTAAACAGGGTTGAATGGCAGGAACTATATATGTTTCGCCGACAATTTGAGAGTGCTTTTGAAGACAGCATGAAATAGCATTTTGAATTTTGATTGGCAACAATTCTTTAGTAATATTATAAACAACATTAAAAAACTGGTTAAAAACATACGTACTGTTTAACTTTTCTAAAAGTCAAAAAAAATAATGAAGAATGATCATGTTTTGGTACATAAAAGCACTCAAAAACAAGTTCTGTGGCTCTTGTTTTAAAAATTTTGCCGAACTGCGAAAATTCCACGCGAACCTCGCGAGGATGACGTCTAATCTCACTGATCTATATAAATCGTTCGTAAACTGTATGAAACTGTAGGGAGCCACCTTAAAATGATGTTCTACTTCAGTTCTCTCACCTGTCTAATTTTGTTGATAGGAAGAAATGCCTTCGCCAGATAAAATCGCAGAATCAATTCAAGCATTAGCAAGAAGTGTTCGTGACTCAAGAGACATCTTTGGAGAGTTACCTCGGCCGAGGAAAAATACTTTACCTGTCACGTTCAATTGAAATTTCTACAAAATCTAATATATTTATTAAATAAATGTTTACTATCGATACTTGCTATGTTTAATGTGTGCTATATTTGGAATTCAGGTTCACGAGACAGCCGAATATCAGGTATCATAGTTTATAGACGAGATGCTTTAGAAACTCAGAAATTGCACTGATACAAATGCTAACCATACAGACACTGGTCATATGGCATAATTAATGTGTCAATCCCCAGGTCTGCATAGCTGACATGTGACTGATAACGTGTAATTTTCACTCCTAATGACTCTATTGCACCTAAATGTGATACATTTAAACAATTATTGAATGGGGTCGAGCAGGATATGAGGAATTATTAAGGCAAATAACACAAACCGAGGCCTTAATAATTCCTCATATCCTCATACGAGAAGCGAATTCAATAATATTTAAAACATTTCAAATTCAGTTTAAACGCTTGCTTTGTAAGTAAGAAGACACAAGCTGCTAATAATGGAACAGCATGAAATTGTTCGGAACTTTAATAAGCCCATCAGACTACGAAAAAAATATTCTTAAAACAATTGTCAGATTACAAGGTCAGTCAAAAGCCGCTTAAATTATAGCGCAGCGTGACGTCATACCTTGTTTCAATATACGACGAAATGAGTCATGATATCGTATATTTATTTTCGACCCCAAATTTGCGGAACTACCAAGCAGATATGTCGATCTTAACCAATCAAAGCTTCTGAAATATTCTCAATAAATAATAATAAGTAATAATACAGTATAAGCCGACGAACAGGTTAAATTGTAAAATGTTAAAGTGACAATAAAGTGAGGTTCGTAACTGGGCGAGAAAGGTGAAAACTACAGTCCAGTAATTATTTATAGTAAGACCCAGTCTACACGAGAACGGGTCGAAAATTGTTCAGTCCAAGGCTGACATACATAATGTATATTACCTATAACGTACATTTTCAATATTTGCGCCTGAATGTGAAGTTTAGCAACGTCAGAAAATATTATTAATGCGTTCAAGGCCTAAACCATCGCTTTAATTGCGGGGGGGGGGGTGAACGTTCGTAGAGTGAGGAATTTAGAGAAGGAAGAAAAATTAATTGAAATGTAATATTTACCTGAATAACCTGATCTGAAAATAATAATGGCCAAAAGCTATGAATCGTTTCCACTAAATGTTTGCTTGTGTACTTGACATTGCGTAGTGAATGCCATTCATCAAAAGGATGGAAAGGGTACTTTTGTCAGTCGTGATTGGCTAATATCTGTTTATTTATTTATTTAGCTTCGCCTATAATTGCACAAGCAAACAACATGTAAACAACCATTTCTGTTCAATCCTAAAGCGCAAACGTCAAAAAACTCACGACATTTGTAGTTTAAATTTAGAGCCAAAATTTGGAAAATAGCAAATTCATTCAAAAATCTGGCATAGTGCCTAGTGGCATATATGTAAAGCACACATACAAGGAGAAGGTGCACAAGCCTCACGTTTCGAGGTTGAACGAAGCTAACATAAACAAAAACAACAACGGTAAGGCGGGGACACCACAACAACTTGAAGCCAATTATTGTGGGACCTTGTGTATGGAAAAAACATAACTAACATATAAATTGAAACAGTCATAGGCGTACGAGGCGGGGGGGGGGGATTTTTCGTGATCAAGGAAAGTCGGGTAATTTGTGCTTAAAAAGTCGTGCAATTCAGGCCGGGCATGCTGCGCTGAAATGGGCTCAATTACAAAAATAGCCTACGGAGTACGAGTACAGACAAAACAATAATTGTTGAAACCTGTTTCACATTCACGCAAACCAACTTTGAACCAAATTTACAATACAATATTAATTTATCAAAAAAGTTGTTGGATGTGTATTAATGTAGATATAGTGTTGCATCATGCAACGATTAAACGATATTTTGATTCATTTTTGACCCGTCGGGCAACTTTAGGATGCGTCGGGCAAAAATGTGTCCCCCCCCAATTTTTTTTTACCGGTACGCCTATGTTGAAACTGTTTTACTGAACACATTACTAATAGAAGCACGTTAATGGTTGATTGAGTTCGCGCGATGTTTTACATTTCGGCCAAACAGTCCTCCATGTTCTAACATCGTCCACATCGTAGACTGCCCTTGTAGCGTTGTGGTAGAAGTCCAGTAACAATGATCTAAATCGCACCAGCGATAGATCCTTTTGCCTTTGGCTTTCTGGAAAGAAGTTGTAAGTTCTTACCACTCTGATGAAGAAGGAGCGTTATTGGTATGTCAGCGTCTTACATTTGCGAGGACGGAACAAGAGCACGGTCGACACGAACGTGGTTCTGGTAAGCCTTGTTTATGGCTTTAAACAAAAACATAATATCAAGGTATTCGTGCCAGTAGGTGATTGGGAGTAACTATAAGGTGATCAATCTGTCTTTGTACGTTTCTGCGCTTACGAACGGTAACTTCAAAATGAACTTTGTAGCTCGTCGTTGGATTCGCTCTGTCCTCGTACTTAAGTCGATCGATTGTGGTGACAAGACTTGAGTAGCGTAACCTAACGTTGAGCGAACAATTGACAGGTAGAGTGTGCGGCGTATCTTGGCATCTGTAATTTCCATTGCAGCTCTACGTAGGAAACCAAGCATCTTGTTTGCCTTAGTACAGCGATCATGGGTATGGTAAGACCAGTGTAACGTGTCCGTAATCCATATGCCTAAATCTTTCTCTTTTTCGGTGACTACCAGGGATTTGCTGTTGATTTTGTACTCGTGTTTGATGGGATTCTTTTTTCTTGTTACGCGGTGACATTTGCATTTGTCTTGGTTGAAGACAAGGCCTGATGATGCTGACCATTTTTCCAATCTATTCAAGTCACTTTGTAAAGAGATAGCATTGGAGTTCATCGGCGAAGCAAGCGATGTTGGAGTGCTCCATTGCATCCGCCAGGTCGTTCGATTCGTGTATAGTAGAAACAGCATGGGACCTGATATTGATCCCTGTGGAATACATGATTGTGTGAATGCAAATGAACTCGAGTCGTATATATACAACAAAAGTGAGTTTATTATATAGACAACTACTACCAAAAAAACTTCCCAGTGCAGTTATATTTTACTAGAATATAAACGTAAGTCAGTTTAGCAATGTAAACAACTTAAGCTTGTACCGTATAAAACACTACTTATCGTTATTTAAAATAACGTTTTAATAAATTGTTTAATAAATTTTGTTTGTTTTAATATCAGTATTGTTTTAATAATAGTTTCGAATGTTTTAATAAATTTTGCCAAAAGCTTCAAATTCTTAAAAAATATAAATGTTTTGGGCGAAACAAGCGCTTGCTGACCTCAAAATTGAGCACAATTTTTGTTATTATAGCAATTCAAAACAATTATAATCTTTTCCAGCTTTCGGGGGACTTATTCAGTATTAATTCAGTACTAATTTTATACTTGTTTCAGTGACATTTAAATCAAGTACTAACCTTCAAAAACTTTGTCTAGGTTTATGTGTTGTATCTATGGCCAAGAAAGGGTGGCAAAATACTCAAAACAAGATTTTTTGCGATTGAAAAACTTTCAGCTGCCATCTTGGTTTCTCTACTAGTAGGATAGAGATTAGAGCTAATCAGATTACAGTATAAGAATTCTTCGGTGGCCTTTCGAAAGTCTAAACATATTGAAGGATTACACATATTGAAAGAAATAAGATCTAGTCTGTCAGATCTGTGGGCGGTTATAAAAAACTCTTGATCACTTTTTTAATCACTGTTTTGTAATTTGATAGTGATTCAGTACAAAATACGTTGTTCTGATTGGTCAACATTTCCACTAATCATAGTTAACTTTAATCACTTTTTTATACAACTGGCCCTACTTGATGTAGAGGAAACGTGAAGCTGCTTTTTTAAGACACGTGATTGTGAAACTGCTCCTCCCCCCCCCCCTGTGAAACGTGACCCCCCCACACACACCATACCACCCTCATTCTAACCCCAACCCCGTCAATGTGTCTAATTAGCTTCATCTCAGTATGCACAAGTCTGATTTTAGATTTTTACTGTTAGCTAACATCAGGGTATGCGAGGTTTACTGTTCTTCTTAAACCAAGTACTTCTTACACAAGAAACTGAATCACACAAATTTTTTGGCTATGGAAATAAATGTACTGTATGTATTGTAACCATACTTGGTTTGCGCAATATAAAGAATTTTTTTCTGTCTTTTTCTATTTGAAATAATGACCTCGGCTAATGCAATTTGTTCTGGCTTATTCACATTAGGTTTGGCACAAGAAAAGAATTTGAAGAAACATTGCCAACTTGCGAACTTCAGGGGTTGGATGAGACCCCCCCCCCCAGTCACGCCTCCGATGTTACGACGTCGGAATTGATTTAGAAGTCATCTTATAGCAGACAACACATCGTTTTGGCGAACAAAATTTCAAGAAGCTCTTTTTTTTTCGTAAGGTGTCGTCGAGCATGCCCCGTCGTCGATCTCGTGATATGAATTGGATACCGTTTGAGATGATAAAATCCGTTGTTTTCTGGTTAAGAAAAGTTTCAATTTAGTAGTAACTGACGAGTTTGCTCAGTCTACCATTCTCGCAGCTTGGAATGCCGAAGTTGTAGACTCGACGTAAAAGCTATGTTTTGGCGTTGTGACGAGAACAAAGACGTCTTCATATCTCCCCGCGGGACGTTGATTATTCATAGTCTTTTCTTTAATAATATTGAGTTCATTGTATTGCTATAGCCGTCGACGTTGCGGTGCCGTCCTGGGGTCGCTTGTACAGGGTGTCCCAAAAACCATTGAAAATGATCTATTGTTAGAATTTCAATGCCTAGCACTAAATTGAACCCACGAGTGGATAAACTATTGACATAACCGTCATAATCAGGGTTGCCAAATTTCTTGAATAATTAAGCCAAACCATCATTAGTGCTGTCACAAAAACAAAGAAAACAAAAGGCAAATACAATGAAAACAAAGTGTATTGTTAAAGTTTGGCTAATTTATGCATGCAATCTGGCAACCCTGGTCATAATTAATAGCAATACTTAGTTTTAACCATTTTTATGCCAGACAAAAAAACTAAACCTACGAGTGCATACTAAAAATCCTATCAAATTTTATTCATGGGGTTATTTGGTTTTTATCAATAATTCCCATGAGCAAATCAAACGTACTTTTACAAAGATATTTTAATTTTTTAACAAGTGCTAGGGCATTCAAATGTTAACAATAGGTGATTTCAATAGTTTTTGGGGTTTTTTGGGACACCCTGTATAAAACTCTTAATCACTTTTTAATCATTGTTTTGTAGTTAAAAGTAATTAAGTACAAAATACGTTGTTCTGATTGGTTGACGTTTCCACTGATCATACTTAGTTTTAATCACTGACAACCGGCCCCAGCCGGTAGTTAAATTCCTTCCTTTCTCCCACTCGGCGATGACCGATAGTTCTCGTGCATCGCCGACGATCATTGTCGGCGATCACTCGTCGTGAGTAAAACTCTTGTGAATTTTCATCACAACAATCACCAAGAAAAACCAGCCGAACATCGACGACGCCATTTTCGCTTTTGCAAACGAACGGTCGATGCATTTCTGATCTCGTTCCCAAGCCCTAAGTATCTCAGCGTCTCCACTTTCAAACCGGATTGGGACGTTGTTTACATCACGCCACTATTAACCGGTACGCGGAGCGAAAATCAAGAAAGACGTTTGATTAAAAATAATCGAGACTCAGTCGGGATTCGAACCCCTGCTTGTTGTAATAGAAATCGCACGTCCAGACGACTGAGCTAACGAGCTTGCTGAAAACCGTCAAAATTTGTATTTATAATAAAAACTCATCTCAATGAGACGAGAGCAGTCTGGGGATGAGATCAATAATGCTAACGACATTAGCGATGCCGCCCACCGTCTACGGTTTCTAATAAGTATCGGCGACATACTAGAACCAGGTACAAGCATTTCATAGAAACAAGTAAAAATCTATGGAAATCATTTATTCACTATGGAGGTAACAAAAAAACAAAACAGAAATCTAATCACAATCACAACATACTTTTAATTACTAAGCTAATTTACAAGTAATAGAAATCGCATTCCAGTTATTAATCAATAAGATATTTCTTACGGTGACTAATGAATAGGAATGTTTGATTGCTTGTTAGACTAAAACAGAAAACACACCGAAAGCAAGATAACTTTTGTGGTCGCTAACGCTTCAAATACCAACGCCATTCTAGTCAACATTTTTTTCTAAACCTCATGATGCTGTGCGCACGTTGCATAGAACGTCCAATGCTTTAAGAAAGAGCTCTGTTGAAAGAGCTGTATTGAAAGAGTTTTTATAGCCCCAAAGCTCCGACATTTTTCTTTGATTTTAGCGGGATTTGGTACCCCCAAACAATGCACGCACAAAGCATCATGGGACTTGGTGAAAATAGTTAATAGCATCCATGTTCCTATGTTCTACCAGCCCCCTCATTCTAATAAAATGTCTAACTATGATCTATTTCACCATGGCAACCGGATGATGGCGTTGGCAAACGATGCTTAGTCGAAAAATAACAGCGAAATGGGCGGAACAATAAATCTGATCGCAAATATACTTTTACGCAGTTAGTGTTTGAGAGCCTTATTTTTTTTAATTTAAAGCCGTCAAGGCAAAGGTAGTGATGCAAAAACGTGCAAATTTGCCAGTCTTGGTGATATCGTGTCGTTTTGTTTATTCAGACATTCCTTTGAGTCCTAGTTAAGAAGTCAGGGTTAGGATCATGACGGTATGATTTTGTAACTGCGTCACCAATAATCAAATGGCATGTTTGTTCAGTGGGCGTGCAATGAATAGGTCGCAATATTTAATGGGGATGGAAATTCTTTCCGTGGAAATCGAACAAACGGGAGTTCATGAGAAACATGAAGCTCAGTAACTGAGACTACATAAACAAAGATATAATAAACATCATCAGTTCTTCATACAATTGTCAAACAAATATCTTCGAAAATTCGTATTTAGATGTCTTATAACACAGTGTCTCTTGTCCACGAGAAAAAATGGACTTTTGGTCACAAGTAAAATAGTAACTGCTACGTCCTTTAAAATCGTCATTTTTTAAAGCCTTTCGGCATCGCTGTGTAAATCTTTCCTTAGAAACATCAAATTTTCATTCGTTCGTCAATCCCGTTGTTTTGTGTAGGTTTGGTTTGTCTCGTCAGCAACTCTGCAGCCCTCCCCCTGAATTGCGGCATGACCTAATCATGGTTGGGATCTTGTGTGCGTAATTTGAACACCAATCATGTGTGAGAAATCATGGATCGCCAACATCACAATCGCAACGTTCTTCAGATTGCACATGTTCCAGTGTATTTACTCAAAATGATGTTCGTTCCTTTCTCTCCAGTGTCAATTATTTCAGACTCGTCTGTTTCAATGTTTCACCTTGAACCATGAGACGTTACAGACGCTGAGTATTTCGTTTAACTGGCGTGTATTTTTGACTTTCACAACGTACTTTATATCGCGGGTGTTAAAGTGACTTTCTGGCTAGTAATTGTGTTCATCTTACATTCTACAACTTGGGCAAGAACTAAGTCCCGCACAAGAGTTTGTTGTCTCTTTCGTCTTCCTCTGAGTCTTCTTAATATAGCCACCGCTTTCTACGAATTACAACTTCGTCTTTTAACGCTCTATAACGCAGTATATGTCTTGAATATACTAGATGTCTTGTACACTAGAAATAAGTGGGTTTTGGTCATTGTAAATCAGTCACTGTTCATGTTGAAGAAATCATAATTTAAAACTTTGACTTGCTTGAATAAATCTTTTTTTACAAACATCACATTTTGTTCATAGTTTGTTAATCACGTTCGTTTATGTACGGTCTCGTTTGTCTTGTTAAATGCCGTCCCATATTCACAGCTGATCCTGGAACTCTGTTGCCCTCCAAATAAATTGTTGGATGACCTTATCAAGGTTGGGATAAACCAACTTGTCAAAATCTAAATCGCAACATCTCTCAGATTGCATTATGGTCTGGTATATTTCAATCTCCTTTCTTTACATCACATTCATATATTGGTTCCTCTCCAGTGTGCTATTTACTAAAACGTCTTTTGTGTTAAGTTGAGCATTCCATGGAACGTTGTATAAGTTAAGTACGATCTGTTTTATATCGTGTGTCTTCAAGTCACTTTTCCCGTCAAGGCATCGTGTACTCGTCTTACTTTCTAAAATTTCGTTCGTTTAATACAAGCACGTAGCAGCATGCATCAAAGTTTGTTTGACCATGTCTGTCTTTTCTCAATACTACCAGTACCGTGCACATCAGTAACGCTCGTTTTTCTTCACTATTTGTGTCATTTAAACGATGTCTTCTCTCTGATTCTAGAAAGCATCTTTCCTGACAAACATCACATTATGATAAGGTTTCTCCATTCCATTTCGTCTGTCTTACCACTACCATATACATTGATAAGGATCGCTTTTCTCGACTATATGTTCTTTGTTCGTCGTGTAAAGTCGGAGTTTGTCATTTTAAATTTAAACTATTCTCTCTAGATTCTAGAAAGCATCTTTTGTTACAAACATCACTTTTTCATAAGGTTTCTCCGTTTGTGCGTCGTTTTGTACGTTCCAAATCACTTTCTCGGTAGTTTGTATACATCGTTGTGCTAATGTCGTAGGTTTTCGTCCATCCTTTTCGTTCAAGTTAGAATTTGTAAACAAGCTCTCCGGTCAACTTTATTATAAATACAAGACTGATGTTCACAACTGACAACCACCAGTACTGTGGAGTAAAAGATTTTCAATTATATAAAGACGTATTTTGTTGTAAAACCGATTGCGAAATCATCAAATTTGGTAGATATTCTAGAGAATTTTTCCACAATGCTAGTTTTTTCAGTGTCTAATTCCTCTTTAGTGATGCAGTTAATTTCTCAGGTGCCATCCTTTCTTTTCAACATCAGAAAACGATTGTCATTTGTATGTAGTGTCATGCTTTATTTTTAGACGAAAATCCATCTAATTTATTCATAAGGTTTTCTCTCATGTGTGTGTGTGTTCTCTTTTTGTCTCACCTACAAAATTATGAAATCTGTTGGTTTAAATATCGCGAGTCCGTCACTGTATATTCGTTTACAGTCTTGTCATATGTGTCAATAATAATTTCTCATGATTACATTCATAAGTTTTCTCCAGTGTGTGTTCCTTCTTGTGTTGGGGGAAACATAGCGGTTCCTGCGCTTAAACGTCCGTCAGTAGCAGTCTTCGAGTCTTGTATGTTTCTTTTTGCATTAGGAAAATCCTAATTGAACTGACATGGTTTTCCCAGTGTGTGTTCTTTTTATCTGATACCAAGTGGCTTTGCGTGTGTAAATCTTTTTATACGTTGGTCAATGTTACTGTTATCGTCCTGCCCTGGTTGTTTTTTCAACTGAAATAATCTGTGACAAACACCAAATCTCCTTCTCAACATCAAGTCTTCAGTATGTTGTTATGTTTACATCTTTTGCAAGTTTTCTATTAAAAACGTTCTTGTCTGTTCATGTTTTTTGACGAAAATTCATCTAATTTATTCATAAGGTTTTCTCTCCAGTGTGTGCGTGTTCTTTTGTGTCCAACCTACAAAATCATGAAGTCTGTTGGTGTAAATATCGCAGGTCCGTCACTGTATATTCGTTTGTCTTGTTATATGTGTCACAAAATTTGAAATTACGATTACATCGGTAAGGTATTCTTTCTAGTACTTTGTTCATGTTAAACGTCCGTCGATGGCAGTCTTATCACGTCTTGTGTGTTTCTTTTTGAATCAGGAAAATCCCAATTAACAATTATTCCAGTGTGTGTTCTTCTTTTATGTCTTACCAAGTGTCCTTACATTTGTAAATCTTTGTATCTAGGTAATCGTTACTTGTTAATTGTTCTGTCCCGCGTTTTCCCCATTCAACTGAGATCATTCTTGACAAACACCATTGCACCAACATCAAGTCTTCAGTATGTTGTCATGTAATACGTCTTTTACAAGTTTTCTATAGAAAAACTTTCTCGCGAACATCATTCACATAAGGTTGACTCCAGTGTGTTCTTCTTGTATAGTGGGCAATTGCTCTAACAGTTCGTCTGCAGCAGAGACACGTTTTGCACCTGCTTGAAAATTCGGCTTATAGTCTCTTCAACGAGACACGTGTTTTTAAGACATCTTATTTTAAAATTATACTCATCAAATCTGTTTTACGTTTTTTTTCCCAAAAATTCAACGTTTCTTAAGCGCTGAGAGTGCTCTAACTGGGCCGCCTACAGAAACCGAGCTCAATGCCGACGTCAATAATATTTGCATTCCTATATGCCACCCGACACATCTGAACGTCTGACATCACAACCTTTGCAGTTTGATACGTTTTGCAAGATGCACAAAACGTGTTAGGCTTATGACGAATGAAAATCAAATAAACTGCCATAATCAAATAAACGATCCATAATTTTTCAATTCCACCCGATAACTAATTTTTTTCTTGGGTATTCATTATTTTTATATGTTCAAATGAATGTGAATAAATGAAAATAAACGAAGTTTGTTCCATGCTGCAAAACTTGGTGTGTCTTCTTTTTTCAACAAGCCAATGGAATTACAGAACAAAAAAAAACAATTAAAATTTCTAATGCTGTACAAAATCAACCGAACAATTACAAAAACAAAAAGGAACAAACAAAACACAACACTATCGCCCTCGATACTCTTCCTTCACTTCTCATCGGACGCACTTCATCACAACCAAGAAAGAGCCCGAGTAAACAGTCGAAGACACGAACAAATTGCGGGCTGACCCGGAAGCCAATAATCAAGGCTTGCAGCAGCCGTAATAAAACAACCAATAATTTCAAAACTTGGCGAGTCAGAATCTGAGCTCAATGTAGCCCCAATGTCTTGATACACAATGTCAGTAGCTTCATTAAAATCTTGCTAGGAAATTTAAACTATTCAAAGTTTGTTATCACACAATAGTTGTACCTAACTATCCCGTTGCTGATACCCACCACGACCACCACGCTGTCCTCTACTACCACGGAAGTTGCCACGATTACCTCGGTTACCAGAACGGAAACCACCACCACCGCGCTACAAAACAGATTTACATTAATTACGTGCTTGCACCTACTGGTTTGTTATTTTGTGCTTGTTTGTTATTCTGTACTTGCTTGTTACATTGTTTACTGTTCCTCACCACCAACAACCATCTTTCACGGTTGTTCGCCGTCAACAACCATTGCTCACTGTTGATCACCGTCAACAACTATTGTTCACTGTTGTTCACCGCCAACAACCATTGTTCACTATTGCTCACCGTGAACAACCATTGTTCACTGTCGTTCACCGTCAACAACTATTGTCCAACACCAAACAAAAACAGTCGCTGTGCAAAAAGTTTCAACGATTCGTAAACAGCCTTATATACCGTCCTGATATCAACATTTTTTTATTCAGGTTGATAACACAGTAAGTTGTAATCACTGGCTGATGAACTCTATACTATTTTCATTTATGATTCACCGGTAGCATAATTGAGTGATGATGGCCGGTATCCGTAATCGATATTTTACTTTAACAAATAGAGTTCAGAAATGGCACTAATAAAATTTAAAAACATAATCTGTGGCTGTTTTTTATAAACACTGGTGAAAGTTTGTGATTTTATTTTGCAAATTTCTGATTAATGGAGGATTTAAAATGTTAGTTACTGGTTTAAAATGCGCAATGTGATGTAACGAAAAGAGAGGCAATCTCTGCAAAACATGAACATATCAGGTCCACAACAGACAATCAAAGAATGAACTTAAAGGAAGAGTTGAAGTGCCAACAACCGTTATTATTCCAGTTGATGAACAACTAGAATGAATATTTTGCAAACTACAGCTACAGAACTGCACCTAGGTAATCACAGTAGTACGTCTTACCTGGTTTTGTCCACCACCACCACCTCGAGAAAATCCACCACCATAATTTCCACTAGAATTATAGTTGCCACCACTGTAATTACCACGGTTACCACCTCGACCACCACCTCCTCGTCCTCCTCGGAATCCACCACGACCACCTCGTCCTCCTCGGAAACCATCCCGATCCCCTCGATTGCTTTCCTCTGGCGCACGGTATGGTTCAGGAGTCTCGTAAGCTAAACAAATAAAGGAACGTTCTGTGTTACTAGGAGATACATACTTCTTACAAGAGTTACCTTATCCGATAAATACCTCATCCGATAAATACCTCATCCGATTTATCCACCAGCTTTAAGCCCGTTTCCCACTTCAACCGTACCGCAGCAAAACGTAGCCTATTCTATTGTGTCCAGATCATTAGTTCTGCTTGAGTATTCACGAAACAATGAAATACGCTACGTTTCGCTACGATACGACTTAAGTAGAAAACGGGCCTTATACCGTAGGACAGAGATAGGTTTGTAACTGGCAATGGTTTTCATGGGTTACGTGGAAACAAAACACTAACAAAAGCATTACCCAGTTACGTATGAAACAGGATTTGTGAAAACAGGGCCTATATAAAAGCCCAACCCAAAAGCGACAAGAAGTAATATTTGCTCGTGATATAATAGTCGCCATCACAATCGGCCATTTGCCTCAACTAACCATTTAGTTGCATTAACATAAACATTGTAGTAACGGAATATCACTTAATAAGAATTCACCTTTATTGATCACTGATTAAATTAGATCAGTTTACAGCCTCATATACCGTCCTGATATCAACATTTTTTATTCAGGTTGATAATACAGTGAGTTGTAATCACTGGCTGACTAATGAAGGAAACAACAAAAACTAGCAGAAATCTACGCGAGTGCCAGTCCAGGTGCAGGAAACTGGGTTATCAGTATCCTTAGCACTGTCACGTGTTACCCTCGGAAAATAAGTCGCTAACAAATCTATAATAGCTTTAATGATTTCCAAAGCTCTGCCTTTGGCTCAAAACGCATATCAAGGCTTTAAGTAGTGTCGTCACGAAAATATCTCGTGCACTTTAAATTAGATAAGACTCGCTACCGATCACTGTTGGCTGGACGGCTGAATTGGTTGAGCGGCGGTCTAGAAACCCCGAGATGTGAGCTCAAATCCTGCTCAAGAAAACGAATTCTTCGTTGTTCTTTGCAAACTAAGCATTATCGCGTCCCTTGAGCAAGGGGAAAGCGTGTTACGGCCGCATTGTTTCAGGGTACATAACTGTTTGCAAGTTACTAAAATTATCTTGAACGGTCATTACCGGTAAAATTCATAAAAGCTTCTTTCTATTCTCCCTGCCGTCCTCGATTTTCACCGGCCGATAGTTTTGGACTTTTAGCAAATATATAACAATGTCACTTGAAAATATTCACGATTTAATTTGAACACGCAATTTTCGTAAATTGGATTCGAGCTTTGTCGTAGCAGTGTGTAGTACTTACTGGGCTCATCCCAGCCAGAGCTAGCTTCAGTTGGAGCAAAGTCAGCATCAAAACTTGATGTTTGGGGTGGTTGAGTAACATGGGTGGTTGACGAGGGATAAAATGGCGGGGCATCTGCATGGATACGAGATCTTGAACTGACTTCAGATTCCCCCAAGAAATTCAAGCCATGTTCATTTGAAGTGAGATCATCCTGGGGAACTGGGGTGGGTGGTGGAGCTTCAGCACTTGTTGTTGTATCTCCATTAGAAACCTCGGGCTAGAAAACAGACAACACCAAAAACGTTATGCACAATTTCCATGTTGAACTACACCGTAATACTATTGAATGAAAAATAATCAATAACTAGCTACAGGTAGAAAGACCACAATCAAACTAGTAAAATTATAAAGTTTGGTAGCGAATGGGTGGTGATGTCTGAAAAATATAGCTTTGCAAATTTTGTTTATGTTTGTATTAGGCAGCTGGGCTTAGGACCCGCGCTAGAACGTCAAATGCGGATGCGAGATGCCACACAAAGTTTGTTTGGCTCGGGAAAATTATAGAGCCACTCAAATTTCAACACTGTAACATTGATTTGCGCATATTTTCTCTGATTTAACCATCAACTGCGATGCTTCGCTCTTTTCGCAGTCAGGATCTACTACGACTTCACGCACTCCTCATCCTCAGCCCCGTGTGTTTCGTATATAAATATTTCATGGGAGATTGCTTCAACTCAACTGACAGAGGTTCAATCTAGAATCCTACTTCATATATCTACCTTGGTAAGTATCTCTAAAGTAATATTTAAGCGTTGTTCAGTAGTTCGCTTTCTCTTTAAATCGGGTTAGATATTTTCCAATACTTAAATATTCATACAATACCAATTTGGTGGCCAAATACGTGGTGTAAAGTCTTTCGAGATATTTGTATTGCTTTGCTAATAATTGTTATAACGTATTGGATTTACATTTTTTTGCCAGTTTCTCGCACGCATTCCACTCAATGATTTAAAAGGAAAATAAAAGACATTCAGAAACGACTGCCTCTACCATCTACGGATAGATCTTTAGAACTTCAATGATCATAAATTGAGCTCCCCCCCGGAATCCCCACACATTTGTCCTAAACAACCCTACCTCGTTATGTTGTACATCTTCAACTGTGGGTTGAGAAACCTCTTCCACAACAGGATCCACAGGAGTATCTTGAACACCCTCAGGAACATCCTGTGCCTCCTCTTGTGCCTCCTCTTGTACCTCTTCTTGTTCTTCAGCTGCTTCGTCAGATTCCTCATCCTCTTCTTCCTGATCAAAATAACCTGATGCACTGATTTTCGCAATTGCTTCAGAGAGATTTTTATCTTTATTACAGTCAAGGCATATTTACCGTATGGGATTACCGTCAGCCATTAGTAATGCGAGTTTTTCTTATTGCTAACATTCTGTTTTATTTTGTTTGTTAATATACGAGCATGTTTCGCATGTAAGTCGTGATATAATAGCCGCCATCACACGATCGGCTAGTTGCCTCAGACTAACAATTTAGTTGCATTAACTTAAACATTGTAGTAACGGGATATCACTTAATAGGAATTAACCTTCGTTGATCGCTGATGAAAGTAGATCAGTTTACAGCCTCATATACCGTCCTGATATCAACATTTTTTATTCAGGTTAATAACTCAGTAAGATGTAATCACTGGCTGACTAATGAAGGAAACGACAAAAACTAGCAGAAATCCACGCGAGAGCCAGTCCAGGTGCAGGAAACTGGGTTGAAACACAAACTTGTCGAGACTCCTACTCGTTAACTGACATAATAAATCAGAATGCAGTGCGCATAACTGTTACGTTTACGGTGGGGCAAGCGGTTGGCGTGTTGTGCCTCTCACCACGAGCGTGTTTTGCAGGTAAGTCGCGTCTTGCATTATTTGTTATACAAGGGAGCTGTCGTAAATATTATTGAAGGAGAGATTGGCTGAAATAATGCCGGGTGAAATTACCCCTGAAAACTTCCCAGGGCAACGGTAACATTTAAAAATCAATGATGAAACGATGAAACCACTACGCACTCAATGTTTACTCATATTTGACAAAAACATCGAGGCAACCCCCCCCCCCCCTTAAATATTCAAGAAGGGTGATGAAGTGCAACCTAATACCAAGGTTAGGATATTTATCTTTAACTTCCATGTTTCCAACACCCCCCCCCCCCCAACCCAACGGTCTAGCTTCATCCTTGGGTGGCATTTCTGAACTCCGTCAATGCAAGGATACAAGTAGTGTCATTAAAGTCTTTAGCTGAGGCAGCAAAGAACTCGGCGAGATGTTGACTAGCAGCAATTATTTGATCCTCAACAGAAACTTCAGATTCTTCATCTGGTGTGATGACTTTATACAGTTCATCAATCTGCTTTACAACAGCCTCACCCAAAGCCTGGAACGCAATTAGATATAATTCATATAAAACTACCTTTTATTTAACAAACATCCGTGTTAATATCACGAATATATATTGAATGGATAACGCATTTTAATGGCATTCCACAGTAAGAAGTGAAGTCGTGAGTAAATTTGCATATTGTCGCTTGAAACAAAGTTCTTGTAAATGACACAAATATGAAATAAATGTAAAAAAGACGCAATTTAGCAAAATATTTTAATGCGTTCGCTCAAGTCAGGCTTAGCCGATTATCCGAATGCTCTTTGTTTCGATGTACAGGTATTGTATGTCGCCTTTCGTTACCATGACGGCAGAACAAATTAATGGTTTTGATAATTATTTATTACAATAATCTACCAAATGCGCTGCACGTTGTGAGTCAGAGGTAGCCATGTTTTATTAAATATTTTGTGGCGACACTGCAAGCTGATACCGTTCTGTTACATTACGTTGCAATATTTGGCCGTCACGCATCGCATTTAAACATGATCACTTTTCGTTTGAATTCAACAAACTATATTTAGTGCCATGCAATTTGTTGATGGCTTTGCACGGAACGTTACTAACTTCATGATTTACAGCTGCTGAAACACAGACACAAATTAGCCTGTTCAACTGCATAAAACTGCTTTGTTTTGTGTTCACGTTGCAAACAGCGCTTGTTGAAGGTCAGCCGTAAGTCATTAGGGACCTTAAGATTTACGACGGGGCATCTCGACGACGCGGCTTATAACAAAGGATATTTTTATCGGCGACAGCACCATGAATAATTTGTGGTCCCAGGGGTATTTTCAAAAACGTAACCGTGCCTAATACAACATCAAACTGAGAATTATCACGTCCCTTAAGCAACGCAAAAGCATGCTACGACATAAGAAGTATATTGGAAGTCTAACTTATAGCAGAAAGCACATCGTTTTGGCCAACAAAACTGTTTGTAAGCTACTAAAACAAGCTTTAACTTGTTATTAAATTCCAAAAAGTTTCTTCCTGTACTTATATATTGACACTACGTCTTCGAACTAGCCGCGTTGTAGATGTTAAGCTCCCTATTGCTTTCCTACAACAGCTAATCACGGTTGTTTTATAGCCTTGTAATTCCACCTGCAGACCATTGGCCGCCAGGAGGGCGTCCCAGGACAGCTCAGAATTAACGCATAATTGCGGTAAATACAAACTTAAAACAATAATTGGAGTAATTAGTTCGTGATTGGATTTTTGAAACAAAAGACATCATTTAATCATTTTGGTGATTTGTTCTCTGGAAAACTAAATTCTATAGTTTTTGTTTTAACCAACCACTGAGAAAGCCTGTTAGTACGGGTTGGTGGTGACCTGTAGCTATTTTGAAGAAAAAGAAAATTGCTTGCGCATATAAAAAATAACGAAGCTTTAACTTTTGTATTATCAAAAATTAAAACAGCAAAATTATTTGCTGTATGCCGATGAGACAAAACTTATAAACATTACACCTCACATGGTGAAGTACAAAATAAAATTAATGCTTAATTAAGGGGCTGAACTATTTCTTACTTGTGAACAACAATGGAATATCGCAAACAAAGCGTGAACACCACAAGTGTTCATTCTGTTTTACATGAAGTAGAGATGAGGAATTATTATTGTGATGTTTTGAACTCACCACAGCTCCATTAGTACCATTAATAAAGTCCTCTCTAGCCTCGTCTGATAACTGGTTTAATACACTCTGCAGTTCCAGCACATTTTTAATCATAGCCAGTTCAGCATCTCGACGGTTGGCTTGTCGCAACGCTTCCTCTTTCTTTGCTTGCTTCTTCTGAAGTTTTGCTTGCTGAATAGAAAAATGACTAATTGAAAATGCTAGCAGTTTAGAAAAATACTCTTTTAATTAAAAGCATGTTGTGTAAGCCAGAGTAATGCTTAAGCCCACTGAATGGCAGCATCACTTGTTGCTTTGCATTATGCACAATCATGTAAGTCCACTTTTAGTTATTTCCTTTCTCCTACGCTACAAAAGAGACTAGTAAGCAGTCTCATAAAAGCTTGTTTATAGACAAATTTTCCATTCCGGTGGTGAGACTTTACTACCACATCGGATCCCGTTCAAAACAAGATGCAATAATGTTGTTAGGGCAACATTGATCCAGGTTCACTCGGGCTGTCAACAATATTGTTCACTGTTGGCACACCTGATTGCAGGTTGATTCAGAGTCTCAGACTTTAGAAATAATGATGTATGAAAATAACAGCAATGATTTTACACAAATCAAGACCAACCAATACAATTACGGAAATTTTTGAAATCAAAGACAGCCTCGGCAAACGAGTCTTCAAGTACACTTCATCCAGCATGACCAGATCTCGTATATTTTTTATCAGATCCAGTTGGACAGGCTTAGACACCCCCCCTGCCTTTAAGATTTGCAACATTCACAACAGGAGGGGGTCTCACCAAATCTAAGAAGCTTTGGTAAAAAATTGCATATATGGTCACACTGATTTTATCAACAAATGCAAGTTGCAATACGGTATGAAAAATATCAAATATACAGAAAATCATCATCTTTTCTCTTTG
Source organism: Muricea muricata (assembly GCA_963855995.1). Classification (NCBI taxonomy): domain Eukaryota; kingdom Metazoa; phylum Cnidaria; class Anthozoa; order Malacalcyonacea; family Plexauridae; genus Muricea; species Muricea muricata. The sequence continues at coordinate 4,541,481 of OY979716.1, forward strand.
ATGTATTTCCAAATTAAATGTCATTGATATATTGCCATAGCCCACTAGTTAAGTTTAAATTAGTAACACTGCTCATTTTATAATTTTTTCAACTTGCAAGGCAGTTTTTGCAATAGTATTTTTTAGTTGAGCAAATAGCTTGGAAAAAATGGTACTGAAACTGTTTACAACATTTATGTTACAGTATCTACAGAGTTCAGGGTTAGTAATAAAGTTAAACAAGCAAACATCAGTTCTTACCTCCAAAGCAAACTGATTAAACTGCTTCTGCAAGTCTTTAGCAAACTCCAAATTCAGTTCAACAGATGTCAGATTCGCAATGGATGCCTGGAAAAAAATATGCGATGTTATTCAACTTAAGTCAGTAGCTACATGTTAAAACGAAAAAGGATTATTACAAATGTAAATAATATTAAGGCCTGAGGTACAGGAAGAAGTGCAAAATATAGTCTCACACACTGGGTCTAATGAAATAAGGGTGTTGCCAGGTTATATTGAGAAAATTAATGTAACATTCTTAAAATATTTTGCAACATTCCTCTGAGAATGCCCACCAGCTTCTTCTTGCAAAAACTTAGGAGCAAGTCAGTTTTTCTTGCTCCCCATATATGATGACATTAAAAAGCAGGTATCTGATTTTATGTAAGCTAATTTCAAACATGCTTCCAGGATCAATGGCCATGATTGTATCCCAAGACACATCTGGCACTCAACCAGAGCTTTGCTGCACCACAAACAGGTTAACTAGGTACCGGTACTAAAAATTGTTCAAAGCTTTTTGCAAACTTCAAATAAAAAGACTGCTAATTTTGGTGATTTTACAGGCCAAAATTAGGTACCTAGGGTTGGAAAACTGGAAACACAGGTATTTTTTTCTTGGCTTCATGTACTTCCCAAGCATATAAGAGATCAAATTCAAAATTCTAACCTACAGATGGTATCCATTTTAACACTTTGCAAATACTAAAGTTCTAATAATTGCATAATGTTTGATGTTCTTGGGTATAAATATGTTTTTGGCCCTCCTTAGAGTCGGGCCAAAAACATATTTATGCCCTCGAACGTCAACTCTGTTATACCAAAAGCCTTTTTACTATTCAGCTATATCACGTCATCGGAGAACGTCTTTCTTCTAATGAAAATCCAAAAGGAAATGTCATTATTGTATCAAACACAATCTCGACTACTTGCGATTTTACGTTTGGTAACTTACATGTACAGCTGAGTTCAGGCTAGCTAGCCTAGCCTATTAAATTAATTATTAAAAATATTTTTATTAATGTTTCTAAATGTTGATTGAAAATTGCAAAATATTGCTAAACCACGGCAGCATTTAATACCCTGTGGGTAAAATAGTACTGTATTTACTTCTTTGATAACTAGCTAAATTAAATATTTTGCAAGTGCAATATGTCCACTAGCCAAAACTATATTTTAAGAGTACGCTCACTAAGAAAATTACATGGTAATGACACAGTACCATATCATGACGGTTACTGATCTGAACTGAACAAGTACTAAGTACTGAAATATATTTCAAACATAAACAATTAGAATTAACATAGCTTTTATTGGGGCTATACATGTGCCAGACAGATTTTGTCTTAACACCTCAACATTTCTTCTTGTATTCATTTTGTCCGAAGATGTCTTGTGTCAAGACGAAACATCACTGATCTAATATAAATATATTTAAACTTGCTTATGGCTCTACTAACAGCACTTACGTTGGGGCTTTGATATTTATTTTATGAATAGCTTTTATTGTCTTAATGTGTTGCATGACATAAAATGTAAAAGTTTGTAATTTCATCAGTTAAAGATGATGTCCACTTTATTCAGCTTAATGTCTTCTGCTTATAACAAAGTGGTCCCCATAAATATCAACATTCTCTAATTTTGCATCTTTAAATTAATACTCCAGATGGTCAATACACTCACTTACAAGCATATGTAGCAAATCACACAAATGACAGACATCCTCTTAGTAAATCATATTTTTGAATATGTAATGCAAACAAAGCATTTAATTCATTTACACTAACTAGACACTTCTGTCAAGTTCAAGTTATCATGCGAGTTTCCTATCCTTGTCGCAAATAAACAAAACCATCATTTTACTTACCAGTTACCCAGCTGCTATAGTAACAGTATTAACAAACATAAATGAAATACCAGCATAAATTCCTCACACAATTTCATAGCTTAACTGCAGAGCATGCAAGTTTAAAAGAAAACAGTATAGTAAAAACAGTACAAAGTGCTTGACACAATTTCAGAGATTAACAGCAAGTCATGCAAGTGTTTCAAAAGTTTACAGTATCTAGTAACAAATGCCATGTGATTATGCTGTGCAAAATGCACACAAATTTTTAGAAATTTGTGAGTAATTACCAGTAGTTCAAATTACAATATCAGGCAGCTTAATTGCGCTCTAAAATTTTCCACAAGATCGCTATTCTCCGCTGGTTGAGAAACGAAAGAAGTGGGAAATGTTTTCTCACACACTGCTGGGACCCAATGAAATAAGGGTGTTGGCAGGTGGTGCAGGTTAGGTTGAGTGCATTTTCGTTGTTGCTCGGCAAAACTTGACAGCAACTACCCAACCACCCAGCTCCTTGTTCAGTGTAATGTAAACAGAAAAATATTATAGCTGCTTTGGAGAATGGCCAAAAAAGTGGTATAGCAATATTGTTTATCATAACTGTCAGTACTGTACATATATACATGTGGAAGAGGTACTATACAACCATGACCGTAACTGAGCATTGAGTATTAATAAATGTCAAGCTTGCGGCCAATGCTGCAGCAGCTCCCAGCGATGTGTGAGAATAACTTTGTTATAATTCTCTACTAACGAATTTGGTTCGCCCTTAGAGCTTCCCACTGACATGCAACATTGTCTGGTGTTATGCAAGTAAAAAATTAGCAGAGCACAAATATGGAACACATTGCAGCTGAATGAGTCAACCCCCTCCCCCCCCCCCCACCAGTACATAATAGAGTGCTGAGTAAGAATCAGTAAGCCTATGTGATTTTTGAGTGTTTTCACTTTGAATAATTTCAAAAAGCTTCTGGCTTGTTAACAATTTTGAAGAAAACCAGAATAAACGCATCATGCCATGAGAAGTTTTAGAGTCGATATTGTCTTTGACTGTTGTGAAATCACTTGGAAATGACCCAGTGAGCACATAGCCTAAGTAAGAAGATCTGGGGTGGTTCAGGCTTAACCTGTTAACATAATACACAAACACTGAAAAGTGAAAGTAAATGCACGTAATTAAAGCTTGTTAACCTCACAATTATATCTTCATGAAGGGTTTATGGATTAAATTAAACATGAATTATGGTCAAAATGTTGACTACAATGTGAGGAGTACACTGTATCTTTAAAGACCAACTTGACATTACATGGAAATGACATTCCATGAGCAAGTCTATTTAAACATGCCATGGGTGAGACATGAGCTGGACAAAACGACAAAAAAAACAAACACATTAGAAATATTTTCGTACTTGCTGATCCTCGTTTAATTCTTTTCCATCAGCTGCAAGTTGCTTATAAGAGTCCAGTTTACCCTAAACAGGGAACAGATGAGCATTTTGTTATAGTGGAAAATAATTTGCAGGTAGGCGACTGTAAATTTAATATACATACAACAAACTTTATTGATTTTTTAAGAGGTTTATTAAATGGGCTTTAACAACACGAAAAAAGATTTTTAAATGCTTTTGTTTCATTTGCAATAGCAAGTACATTAACCAAAGATATGCTAGCCAAATACACGAGACTTTATACTCAAGTAGAGCGGAAAATGACAGCCCATGTAGACATTGGGAACAGACACACAGTACGAAATTTCAACATATAAATTTGTCGTGTTGTCTTGTACAAGTCAGTTTCGGACTGTACTCGTTTCCAGTTTAGAATCGCATTTAAAAATAGTTTACATCATACAACCTTAAGTCGAATTCTATTTCTATAAAGGACTTGGTTATTTTTACAAATACAAAAACGAAAATGGCTGCAGCCGGAATTTAACAGATAAGGGCATGTGAACAGCTTATGTTGTAGAGCAAATTTTTTATTCGATCTTGACATAATGTGACTCGCATATTGAACAGTAATACCTCTGCTGAAGAATAAAGCTGTGAAATACATCATAATACAAACCCCTCGTGGCAAAACGTATAGACAGACAAGCACCAAAATTCCGTCTCATATCGAACTGTCTCGCCGTTAAAATCCCTATTGTTTCCTAAAGTTTTAATATTTTATACATAGCACTTTCCCTAGAAAAGTATTAAACTATAAAACGCAGACAAAGGCAGACAAACACATCCCAGAAGCGGAGAAAATGAGCATTAACAATGATGCAGAACTCAGGGTGTTGGTTCACAAGACAAAATCTACAAACCTTTCTCTTCTCAAGATTTCGTACTTTCTTATCGATCATGCCGATCAAGGCTTTAGCACTGTCCATATTGTCGTTTGAAGCAACCTGGTTTGATCTTAATGAAGCTACTGGCATAATGTGTACAAGAGAAGAAAAGCTTTTTCTCAAACTTCTAATCACTCAATGGCGACCGAACACTGAGACTGAAGCACATGTATCCCTCCTACGTCACATGTCTTGCTATGACGTAACAACAAACAACGCAATAGGATCACTCAAAAGACGTTCGGCCACCTCCGTGATTAAAGAATTTCAACAGAGAACGAATATCATATGCAGTGTATACAGAGCAATGCTGTATTATGCATGTATTCTACATGAAATTCGTTCTTTGTTGAACAGGGAGAACAAATAATATGGAGTATATACAATATTAGTTTGCGTCGCTTAAAACGTAAGTGTCCCATATTTGTTCCAGTCTGCATTTTATTCTCAGTCCGGTTTCACTGTCCACAGAGACCGTGTTTATATGATGTGAATGGTTGGATAGTCGCCAAGGATGGCGACGATACAATATAAAAAATTACCAGTGTTTTACTTTTAGAATAGCTACTCCCATTTCTTAGTAAAACCATATTAAACATTGAAAATTGAAATTTTGTGCATGTATTCTCTATTCTACTAGATTCTCCTACATAGATTTGGTTATTATCTTTTGTGAATATCCTAGCTTTTGTAACTGGTATTCTTGTGTTTTCTTATTGTACGCCCTCAGTGGAAATCAGCTTCGGTTGACAGGTTTGGCGTGGGTACATTTTTACTATAACAACCTCTTCGCGGGAGACTAACCAGTCATTTTTAATGCAGTCTCGGTTGTGAAGTGTGCCAATTTATATGAGGGTGAACTTGAGAAATCATGGTGTCCCTCGGCACAGCACGAGCAGTTCAATGCCGAATTTGAAACTCGTGTTAATTATTTATTCTGGTGAGGATCCCTATAAGAGTCTATAAAGTCTATAAGTGAGAACTGGAGAATCTGTTAAACCAATATAAAACAGAATCTGTCAAAACACAATCCTACCCCCCCCCCCCCGATCTAAAGGAGATGCTTACCTTCACACAACGGTATCGTGTGACGAAGATTATCCTTCATCTGCGAGCTCAAGTCAATTTACCGTCGCAAATTCTAATCTTCGGCTATAATGGTCGATGGGATCGTCAAAAAACAACGATCCATCGAGAACCAAGTTGAAGACTTCTCTCGCGTTTGTCGGCTCCCAAGGCAAGTTAGGAACTGCATGAAGAAGTCAACCTACCTATTTTAACTGCACGTGGTGAACCAGGACATTTCGCTCGTGTTACCCGTGCTTCTCTAGACCATGCCACTTGCTGAGTAATGTTGATAATATGAACCACCATTGTGTAGCTTACGTCATATAATTGTTGACCCGCAGCTTGATGTACGCACGTTCTTGTGGACACAGGACACTACTAGATCTATGAAATCTTTTATTCTACCAATAATACTACACGAACATCGCACGAGACTGACCGACTAGCACACGAGAGAAAACAATTCCGCGAGATTCCGTCAGCTGTAAAAGGAACACTATGTACAAGATTTATTTATTTAAGGTTAAAAACCACCGATTTCTGGGCCACCTATGGTTGTTACAATAAATCACGTGACGGTGTGAGCAAGATTGCATGTCTTAAAAAGTCGAATCTTTTGCCTAGCCGCCAGAGGTTTGGCCACAGAGTACTACACAAAGGGCTCACTTCATTCATTTTCCTATGATTTTTGCGTAACGGCCTTTTGCTCAAACGTACGCTAAAGAGTGATGGTCACCCCCCTGAAAAATTCAAAATGGCCACGAAGTTCAGAGCCATTTTGAGATTGTCAGGGGGGTGAATGCCTCTATGCACTTGCTGGGATAAAATTTATAGCAAGTGCAACGAGGCATTCACCCCCCTGATAACTACCAATCCCGGCGTTACGCTTTTTTCGTCGAGTGATCCTCTGTGTAGTACTCCGTGGTTTGGCTATTTCATACTAGTAATACTTCATTTAAACATACTGTGATAGCCTAGCATAGGTTTCAAAGCAACTGAGCAAGTGGTGTGGGTGAAAAACAACCCGTAAACAAAAAATGCTTTTTCCGTTTCCCTAGCAACAAAATCATGATTATTTTAAATTGTAGAAATAACACGGAAAAACTTCAAATACAGCAAAACTACATAATGTAACAGTTAAACCGATGGTTATACTATAATAATTCGGAAAAAAAGTTTCCAAAATCTTTTCAATTTTTAAGTTAACGTTAACCCCCGCAAGGAACTATTCAAACTACGTAAATCTAATTATAATCTTCGAGGGACTGACGCACTTACATTACCTGGATTTAACACTGTTACGTATGGAAAAAATCATTTAGATATTTGGGACCAAAAATATGGAACAGTTTACGGGATGATATAAAGCGGCAGTCAATATTGTAATTTTTTAAGAAAAGTATTCGTAAATACAACTTTAGTTGATTTAATTCATAGATTGTAAATTTAGATAGTAAACATTTGGAAACTGTTTACCAGTCAAATTAAACTAGCACTTTGTGTTGTATATTGTAACAGAATCGAAATAAATTATTATTATTATGTTATTGTTAATTTCAAATATATTTGGAAAGTTCAAATAGTAGATGATAAACTACCTGTAAAAGAGAGGTTTATCACTGTATAATATATGTATGATTATGAAAACAAAATAAAGTTTCCATTATTATTACGTTGTATTATTGTATCAAATTGTTGTAATTGTGAGAGCACGGTTTAGGGCAAGGTTTACGGAATCTGGCTTACATAAGGATTATGGTTGTGGCTATGGCTACGAATTTTATTAAAGGTGTCCCAAAAAAAGAGTCCAACTTTTAAGCTTGATTGCTAAATGAAAACTTGATGATATAAAATGGCTATGGCTATGCTATATGTGTTTCGAACAGCATATCCCTTGAATGTACTTGAAGCAAGTAATAAAACTGAATTTTACATTTTCACATTCTCTAAAAAAGCGGACATAATTTGGTACTACTTGCGTACAATTGAAACTGGCTGAGCCTGAAGCTAATTGCTCCGCATGAAAGATAATTTATTATGTTGAAAGTGATTTTGTACCAGTTAACAAAATTACACAAAGAATATGTATGATTCAACATTACATAAAGATTAAGAATACGATTTTTTCTATTGAAATTAAATGTCCTTTGCACTCACCGCATCAATGAATGAAATGATTATTCTTCCTTTTGAGCTGTCTCAAAGACAAGACGTACTGTACGCTGTCCTAAACACAATTGTACTATATGCACAAGGTCAGCAATTGCAAAAGGGATAAAAAAAAATCATTCGAGCTCACTGCAGGCATCTTCGCTAAATCAAGTATACAAGCGTGCAGCAGGATCTCAAATGGAATGGTCGGGCGGTCTGCCCCCCGTAAACAATTTTACAATTGCAGTTTTGCTGCAAAGGCAGTCATTATAGAATTTAAAAATTCAATCAGACAAAGCTATTACAGGTATTTTTTGTAAAGTTGGTAAAACTACATACATGTGACATGTTATATTTTGTCCTGTTATGCAGATATGAAGCAAGTTCATCGACTAGTATATACGTACTTATGTAAATAACAACGATAGTCAGCATAATAATGACTTATATAATTATGTGTGGTTAATCTTTTACGATGTTTATTCCATGATCTAGTTCTTCCAGCATCAAGAGTGCCTACTAGGGTTGTTCTTGTCTACAATTCTGAGAGAAGTTCCGTCATATTCAAAGCCTTTGGAACTTGCCAAAATTTTGGGACCTCCGTGTATTTCCAGGTGGTTTTCACCTCCGAAGTACCATCCCGCCGAGCTGATGTAGCAGTGATCTTTCTTAGCCTGGCTGAACAGCTTAACCGCAAGTTCCTTTGTTAGCATTGTTCCTCCAGCAGTAAGAATACCAGCCTCGCTTACAGCAGCATTGCCAGAAACAAGTCCCCCTGCTGCAAGTGCTCTTGAACCACCGATTGCACCAGCTGCAGCACCAGCACCAGCAACACCAGCAAAGAGAGCGAGACCTGCACCAGCAGTTACTATAGCTCCAAGGGTGGTTGCAATTACGCCGAAAATTGGTAAAACAGTATCTTTAAACCCGGTGTCGTCTTTATCACTGACTGTTGCAACAATGGTGAAATGAACGGCTCCAGTATTTCTAACGAAACACTCGCCAGGTTTTACAAGCTCGTGGTACAGCACACCAACTTGACATAGTTGGATTTTAAGAGGAACAGCAGTACAGTTTTTGATTTGCACTCCACCCATTTCTAATAATGGAATATCAGCATAATCAATATCTTCAGTTGAAAATAATTCAAAAGTTTTTATTGGCTGAGAGTGGTGGATGCAATCGTCACATGTCCGTTCGGTAGTTGCCCAAATTTAGAGTTATGATAATAAACAATTATTGAATGAGGTCGAGCAGGATATGAGGAATTATTAAGGCAGAGGCTTGTTAAGGCAGAGGTTGTTAAGGCAGATAACACAAACCGAGGCCTTATAGTTCCTCATATCCTGCGAGAACCGAACTGAATAATTGTTTTATTATTTTTTTGAAATATTTTATACTCAGTTTAAACGCTTGCGTTGTAAGTAAGAAGACACAAGCTGCTAATAATGGAACAGCATGAAATTGTTCGGAAATTTTAATAAGCCACAATAGCGTAGCCAGCCCGACGATTTAGTCCCGCTATCCAAATATTTTCACGTTCATTGACTGCGAAAACAACAATTTCTAAAGAAATGAATCATTATAACTTGAAAATAACTTGCACAGCAGGAGTAACTTGTCCAGCTGGCTACGCCACTGATAAGCCAATCAGACTACAAAAAAATATTCTTAAAACAATGTGTCAGATTCAATATACGACGAAATGAGTTATGAATGTCGTTTATTTGTTTTCAATATACGACGAAATGAATCATAATGTCGTATATTTATTTTCAACCCCAAATTTGAGCAACTACCAAGCGGATATGACGATTTCACCTTTAGCTCTTAACCAATCAAAACTTATAAAATATTTTCAATAAATAATAACACCATACATATGACATTATGATGTAATTTGTTCATGTGTTGAAAACACTTATACGACCTTATGACGTCACACTAATTTATGCTGCTTATGCCAAATACAAATGGCTTCTGCAGTAGCTTGCGTCTTGTTTAAAAGGCAAGACTAGCAAAGTTAGTTCGTCTGATAATTCGTCTGTGTATAAACGTGGGCAAGTTCAGACCTAAACGTACTTCGTTTTGACGGATGATGCGTCCGTTTGTCCGCGTTTATGCACGGACGAATTATCAGACGAACTATCTTTTCAGATCAAGAGTAAGAAAGCAGAAAGTCGATGCAAGTCATCGCAAGTCAAGCATCGGCTTTCACCTACTCTGAGTCTTTCGCAGGAAGAAGCAGATATACAAAACACGCAGGTTACAAAAACTGAAATTTAAATTTTCGAAAGTAAACTGTTTAACGTTGTTTGATTAAGCTTCTTTCATGAAAGGCTTTCGTCTAAATACAGTATATTCTCTGTAAACGTTTCTGTTTTTGAAAGCAATAACGTTGACGTGTTTATATATGCAATAGCGTAATAAATACTTTGCTATGTGCATGTGTATGAAGGGCTTTACTTTGAGAGCCTGTAATAACTATTACATTATAATTGTGTAATGAAACAATTATTGAATTCGGCTTAAGATTTATTCAGACCTCGGTTTGCTTCGGCTGATAAATTTGACCTCGGTCTGGATAAATCTAGATATCACGCTCAATAATTGTTAATTATCTGGTATAAGATAGTTTGAGAGTCATTGATTCAGACCTTTCAGCCTGAACGGCCACAGAAAACAAACCCTTAATCCTTGAAAAATATCCAGGGACGTAACCAGAACGTTAATTGGGGGGGGGGGGGGGTATATTCATATATTCATGTTCTGCCCGACGAGTTTCTTTTTAAATCAAATTCAAATTTGTCAATTTGAAAAGAAATCTGTCGGGCAGAACATGAATATATGAATATACACCCCCCCCCCAATTAACGTTCTAGTTAGGATGACAAGACACATTTAAATATACCAGTAGCTCTGTCATTCATATGCAACGCTCAACAACTGCATGAGCTACAGAGGCCAGTTGCGACAACCGCATGTTTGTGAATATATAATGATACATGCAACAGTATCTCTTGTCTGTCGATAACTTTACGTAGTTAGTCTGGATAGTTTGTCTTGTGTTTATACTTAGACGAATATGATGATCTACATCTACTCCTCTTTGATTTCAGGCACCAGAAAATAAACTGGGATTTTATTTCAGCAAGCTCACTTCCATCTTATCCAGGAATGGCTAACTTAAGTTTAGGTATGTGACACTAACGAAACTTTTCATAGAATATTTACCGGGATATCAAGCAAGCGTTTTTGAGAATGCTAAAATTTCGTAGGAAAATTTTTGTTAGGAATATCTCAATACTTTCGCCAGAATGATTATAATGCATTTCGATCATTAATGTTGGTTATTAAGTATAAGTGATACAGCGCAAAGTGAAGAGGTGGATTTAACAAAATACGTTCATTTGTTGAGGGTATGTACAATTAAAGTTATTATTTCGATCACCCAATATCAACTATTATTCTGCACCGAATAATTAATAGATATTATTATGCCATACATATAGAGATTTACGCGAGGTAAACGGGTGAAACAAAAATCGTATTTTCACTGTGGAGAAGCGAATAAGCGTTTTCATTGGCCGTACGATTTTTTCACTAGCGAAAATTTATGGTATCAGCATTTTGATTGGCTATATACGGTTTTTCTCACTAGTGAAGAGAATCGTGTAGTTATTTTGCTCACAACATGGCCGTTGTGTTGGGGAAGGAGCGAGAGGGTATTTGGCTTTTATGTCTCAAAGAAGAAGAGTTTAATTTCCCCAATAAAAAACATGAAACAGAAAGAAGAACAGCTTTGACTCACTATTTAGGCCAAATAACGGAGAAACAAATGGTAGGATTCTGTTTTGAGAGTTCAATATTTTGTTTCGACATTGTTCGCCTTTGACAGGTTTCCAGTGTCAAAATAATCTCCATATGTTTGGCATAAACAAATTACTGCATGGTTGGCTCGCTTGTACGATTTTTATTATGCACTTGTTGTGAAAGATTTCTAAACTCACTCGTTCGCTGCGCTCACTCGTTCGTTTAGCAACTCACTCGTTCGGTGCATAAAAATCGTACAAGTGAGCCAACCATGCAGTAATCTCTATTTATTTATCGAAAATATTTCAAGAGTTTTGATTGGTTAATACATAGACAATCTAAGGAATGGACTGTGTGACAATCCGTGATACGCTTTACTTTGGAACCCTGTAACTTCCCTTTAAATACATTTCAGGACTTCGTATTTACATATTTTAAACAAGAACAGAAATGTGAATGGAACTATCGACTTTTAAAACTTTTCAGAGAGATAAACGAGGCGGAAAATCACCATTTAATGTTTCCGTAAACCTTTTTCAACAACAACAATGGCGACATTTCTGCAGTCAAAAAGAATGCAAACATTCAGCGTTGGGTTTTAGCTTTGTTATATCCATAAAGAATTTTAAAAGTCGATAGTTCCATAGAGATAGCCGTTCTTGTTTAAAATATGTAAATAGAAAGTCCTGAAGTATATTTAAAGTGAAGTTACAGGGTTCCAAAGTATAGCATATCAGGCCGTATCACGGATGTCGCGTCAGCAACATTGATACTTTAGCTTGCGTTTCCAGTCCATTCTGTTGATTGTCTATGGTTAATAGCTGTCGTTGAAATCGTCATATCCGCTTCGTAGTTGCCCAAATTGGGGGTTATAACTTCACCGTGGTATGTTGAAAACAAATATACGACATTAGGAGTCATTTCGTCGTATATTGAAAAACATTATAATATAGCATTTTTGAATCGTGAACGCTGATTGGTTAAGAGCCGTATTTACATAACTCAATGTAAACACAGAAAATTTCCGGCCACTTGCAAACACGCGGAAATTTTTTGTATCCTTCGTGCTTTTGACATTGCTATATTATAAAAAATTTAGAACATATTATTTTCCTTGTTGATATACAGTTCTATCGATCCACACTCGTCGAAATTGGAAAAACTCGAAATTGTGTGAAAATACTCCGCCCTTCGGGTGTCCAATCTCCACGAGTGTTGACATAACTGTATATCAACACGGAAAAATGTTTTATATTTCTTAAATGTAACACGATATGACGTCATGCTAATTTATGCAGGTTTTGTCAATACCAGGAAAATACAAATGGCTTCCTCAAAGGAAAGCCTTTTAATAAATAATAAAACAATTATTGAATTCGGTTCTCGCAGAATATGAGGAATCATTAAGGCCTCGGTTTGTGTTATGTGCCTCAGCCTTCGACTCCGGCAGATAAGACAAACCTCTGCCTTAATAATTCCTCATATCCTGCTTTACATCATTCCATAATTGTTTAGTAATTTTACCCGTTGCTACTCCGTTGCCTGAGACTTGCTTGAAGGCCACAAAATTCTAAATTTATCATCACGGTTTACGATCGAATTGAAGAGCATTATTCGTATCATTGTGTTCCAAATCCGAATTTTTAGAATTCAGGTACAAAATATTTCATGGATGGATCAATTTATTTAATCTATTTCGTTTTTAGCCTTCAGCAATCGTGGATGAGGCGACATGTGCGCGATGTAATTTCAATAAACTAGGAGCGAAATGTCAACGCAATATGACGTGGCAATGGCGAGGAGAATATTGTATGCTCTAACTAACTGTTGAACTTGTATACATTTCCTTAATGCTCTTCGCGCCTTGATTATATATTTGAAAATTGTTTATTAAAAGTTCATTCTTCTACGACCGAAATTAGAAATAGCTTTGCATAGTGTTAACAAGGGCGTTTGCTACGTATTAAATAAAGTTCATTCAAAGCCACAGATGAGTAATTATGTCTTCTTGTTCTTAGCTCCAGCAAGTCGTAATGAATATCAAACAATCAAACAACAGCTGGAAGTGGAAAAAGTTCCAGGTACCGTTCAATTCCAGGAAAGTACCGGTAATGCACATGGCAAAAATAAATGTTTTTTTAGCCATATTTTTTTAGTAAGAGAAATACCGAAACTGATTTTGTTTTTAAACTACTGGTCCGAATTATGTCTTTGAGGCAGTAAATGACGAATCTTATGATTTGTATCAAGCGTAACAGATCGAAACAATTAGCTAAGAAGTGACTTCGCAATTCAGCTTAACACTAACCTGGAACAAAGATTCAAGTAAACAGCAGTATGCCTTTTGCCAATTCTGCTTTGAGATCCACCAGCGTCTCAGAACTGGAAACGATCGCGTTTATATATACTTGCAGGGGCACGTTCTCTTTTTAAGTGCTCTCCTATAGATAACTATCACGTTTATATATACTTTCAGGGGCACGTTTTCTTTGTCTTTAAATTATATACTTAGCAATTTCTAAATTACATTTAATTGAATTAATTCAGGAAACGAATTAAGTGACGCCCTTCGTTATTTACACAATTAAACGAATGTTTAAACAAATATACTGACTGCAGGAAAATTTCCGATCATTATGGAAGAGCAATACTTGTCAATAGAAAAAAGGTACTAAAACTACTAAGTTTCTAGATCTGTTGAAATATATTCAGCTTTGCTTCCAAATTTACATTAGATTTATATAGCTCATCACTACGCATAATTACAAAGTTTTAACGGGTTCCATTTTAAATAATATTAAAACAGCAAAACGGATTTATTTTCCTTTACCAGAGTTGTTTGTCGTCAATCATACAGCGCTTTATTCTGTGATACTTGCTTGAAATGCTGAATATTTTCAGCTAATTCAAAATGTTGTCCTTTCAGTTTAAACCTTAAACTCTATACTTAAGCTCCAAACTCGCAAATCATAATAGGATTCGCTACTCGCTATAGAATGATAGATAGAGTGAGTGGAGTACCAATATTACAGCGTTTGCATTACTATGCTGTTTTGATTTTACAAATAATAATTTGAAATCATGTATTGGCAGGGACGAGCCAAAACGTTGAAGGAGGGGGGGGGGGGGAGGTGGTGTTCTCTGTGAAAACTCATGATTTTAATAGCTTAAGAGAACAGTTATTTCTAATAGCGGAAGAAGACGTAGCACTTCGCGGATGAACAGAAATTCACTTAATAAAATTATTGTTTTTTAAGGATATCTTTTAATCGGATCATTAAATTAAAATATAGGACGTTTTTTACATACCAGCCACACAGCCGTTAGCCATATACAAATATAAATAATATATATAGTAAAAGCACATTTACTTCGAGTGGCCACTTTTATTAAGGAAACAGAAAACAAGTTTCCGTAGTCTGATTGAGTTTAAGCATCCTGTATGGCTGGTATTTAAAAAATGTCCTATATCATAATTTAAAGTTGCGTTTTTTCAAAACCTTTTATCCATAATTATATCCGATTAAAAGTTATTCTTCAAAAACGAAAATATATACACGGTACATTCTCTGTTAAATTCTTGTGGGACATTCCTTTTCAAAAGACATCTTCTTTGTGTCTTTAAATTATACTTAAAAATTACCAAATTACATTTAATAACTCAGGAAGCAAATAACACGAGACTTCGTCTTTTACAACATTAATTAAACAAATATGTTAATTTGGCTCGCCTGACTGCAGAAGAATTGCCGATCATGCATAATTAGCTGGCGAGAAAATGTGCTTGGCCCCTTGGGCGCTAAATAGTAATTACCACGCTAAGAATTTTTAAAACTTTAAAGCAGGAGCGGTTTTGCTCCTTTACATCAACGAAATGTCGCATCGTGTTCACCGCGGCCTTTAAAGATTCTAATAAAACGCGAAGCACTGAAGATCTTCGCTAGCTTCGTGAGAAATTCACTTAAAATTTCCGTTTCTAAAGGTAGCTGCCAATCAGATATAATTATAGATAGTTTTTTAAAATAATGCAACATCAAATTAATATAGGAAGCTTTTTGGATATCCGTGACGCAAAACGGCCCACGTATAACAGCCCACGTATTCTCGCAAGTAGTTCGCTTTATTTCGTCGTTGCTTTGACTCTTGGTTCATAATAAATTCTTATTGACCGTGTCCTCGGGAAAGCATTGTGCACCGTCGGCTTCACCTCGGGGAACATCGACAGTCTGAGTCCACTAAACGGACGGTTATACTTAAATAGACAAATGAATAGACAAATAGTCTAGGTCCTGTTTAGGGCTTTGTATGTGTTTCCCTTGCCAGAGATAATCTCAACTGCTTTAGGGTAAAATGACCATGGTGGTCAACGTGGCATATGTGCCAAAACCCGAATCCGGTACAATAGTGCTCAAAATGCTCCCGTCTTAAAACGGGAGAGTCGACATAGCTCTGACTTCTGAAAAGCAAAAGCAACAGCCTTTCTGAAGTGCCTATAGTATTAAAAGGGTTGCACGGGTGCTTATTAGAAGCAAAACATTGTTTAACTCTGGTCAATAACTATAATATCACAGTATAGAAAACATATATTTGCCGTCTTCTGAATGCTGTGCATTTTATCTCTGATTTTGTATGCTTCGACAGTTCACCAAAAATTATTTTTAATTTGGTATCTAAAGACCAAATAGCTCCTTAGCTAGCCCCTTAAAGGAATCAAACTTGTTTGTAATGCTTCTGATGTTTAGATGTATAAGGGAGAACTTGTTTTTGTTGTGTATTTCAGCATTTTTTCTGCAAATTCATTTGGTAAACAATACGTTCAATTTTGTTCATTAATCTCCAAAGACTTATCTAAATTCCCTTTGTCTTTGCATAAAGCTATGTTGTCGTTATATGCAAATGGTTAAATTTCAATTGACTTAGTCTATCCATATCTTTTTGTGTAAACCCAATTTCGAATTCTTGATTAATTTTGGCAAACTCATGGTCATCTAATGTTTCAAAAGACATGTGTCCAGTGGCAGTGACAATTTTGTTTATATAATGTAGACATTATAGAAGTTTAGTTAGCATTAATAGCTATATAAATGTATGTAAAGGATAAAAGCCGAAACTCAAATAATGGATTGGGTTGAGGCTTTTAGACTGCTTAAAACCTAGCTTTAATTTTTAAATGAATTTATGTATGCGTAGGTAATAATGGACGTCATGCAGGAATGAGCATGCAGCAAATATTGTCAAGTGCGAAGTTGTTGGTTGAAGTTGTAAGAGAATGGCGGAATGTAGTGAAAGCGAAGGAGAATTGTTCATACGCAGCAGGGGTCGATGAACAACTTATCGCAGAAAAAACTGGGCATCGTTCAAGTTCTGTTCGGGCATATAAGCGTACAAGTGATGAACAGCAGCAACAGCTGAGTAAAATTCTGCATGGTGATCGAGGGTAAAATGGCGATGATCGAGGGTAAAATTCTGCATGGCGAAGAAAGTTAAAAAAGACGAGAATGAGGAAGGGGGAAAGAATACGGAAATTGAAATTGAAGCGGGAGATATAAAAATCAGTGTGAAAAAATGTTGAGTGTTATAACTAAAACGATTAAGTTTTGGTGTGTTATGTCATGGATGACGAATAAATTAAATTAAATGTATATTGCTATTTATTGAAAAATAATGGACAGCGTCCAATATTTAAAAAATAATGGACGATTGTGAAAAATAATGACAGCTAGCAGTCCATTATTAAAAATAATGGACAGCTAGAACAATAGAATTACTAATTAGCTGGGTTTTAAATATATATACAGGGTGAGTAAAAAAAAACTGAAGCTCTTTCAAATTCAAATTAGCTGCGAATTTCATTACGGTGTATTCCCATGGGTATACAGAGAACAGATCGTGATTTAGTACACAGTACGTAAACCAATTCTGGCAATTCTTGCACGGCTAAAATTATGCATTTTAACTTCCACTGGGAATTAGATTTTGTTTTAGGTCAACGTCTGTCAAATTGCAAGAATGCAATGCTGCTAGTTTGAATTTCAATAGTATCAGTTTTTTTACTCATCCTTTACTGTGTACTTAGTCACGATCTGTTCTCTGTATACCTATGGGAATACGTAAAGTTCGGTAATGAAACTAACCAGTTGATTTGAAAGAGCATCAGTTTTTTTTTACTCACCCTGTATATATATATTCAATATATACAGTGGAACCCCCTTAATACGGTCTCCAAGGGCCCGAAATAATATGGCCGTATTAACAGATAATATCAAATTTCAATTAGTTGACCTGCATCTAAGGACGTAAAACCTCATTAATATCCTTAACGGGACGAAAGACACGGAAAATGGCCATTTCTTATTGGCTCTTGCTATATCACCTATATGCAAAATATGGCTAAACTAAACATAGTCATATTTGATTGGCTATGGCATGAGCTGTCTTATATGCTAATTAGTTGACCTGCATCTAAGGACATATGCAGACTTATATTCATTTATGCAATGTCTTTCGTCAAAATCCAAGATCTGATTGGTTTGTTTATGACCATATGCATTTAAGGACATATGCAGACTTATATTCATTTATTATGCAATGTCTTTCGTCAAAATCCAGGATCTGATTGGTTTGCTTATGACCATATGCATCTAAGGACATATGCAGACTTATATTAATTTATTATGCAATGTCTTTTGTCAAAATCCAAGATCTGATTGGTTCAAGTTTAAGCAACAAGCAAAAGCATAAAATGTAGTGGCGTAGTGTTACTATAAGTTTTTTTGACACAGTCCAATATTTCTTAACCAAGTAACAGCCTACTTGAGCAAAAGCCACTTTATTTATTATCGAAACTGTTTGTAGCCCGCCACCATGTGTGCTATGAGCGAAAATGACGCAGCGCATAAGCCAGTAAATAATTACTTGGTTTGCAACCGAACTGACCAAGCGATAAATTACATTAAAAATAACTTTTCCTCGGAGGTTTACGAATAGAAGCAGAAAGACTTTTCTTTTGAATTTGCTTTTGTTTACCATATGTAGATCATTTTCAATAGTTTTTGGGTTTTTTTGGGACACCCTGTAGACTGTTACGTCGCACACTTCACTGCATTTGTTTGCTTTGTCTTTTGTTTGAACTTGTGCTTGTGCATAATTATGTTGATACCGTAATTAGGACCAGGGTTTTATAATCATAATTAAAATGAAAGTTATAGTTAATCTGTTGTTGAATTGCACTCGATACATGAAAAAATCCTACTTTTAAAACAAACCTAAATTGTCAATTCCACTGATGACATACCAACATCAATCCTGCAAAATCTGAGAAAAAATGCCACGCTTGTGTAGGCCTTTTCAAGCCGTAGAAAGAAACCTACTGTACGACATGTACAGAAGGAACGGTGCACTTTGGGAACAAACGCGGCGTTAATGGTAGGTATGTAGATTGTAAATAAAACTTGAAATAATTATATTATTTAAATTAAGAAATATAACATTTAAATCAACAATTTCGTTCTCCATGATCACTTCGCGTGGTATTACAGGCGGAATAAGGCCTGTTATAGACGTAGAATTTTTCATGCATCGAATGACATTCAAATTGCGAAGAAAAGCAGAAAGAATATTCTTTTGAAATTCGTTTTGTTCTCTCGTAGTTTATGCTCGTAGTCTTATGCTTGTGATCGTGATTATGTCGATGCTGATAACGCATACTTCACTGCATTTTTTTATTTTGTCTTTTGTTTTAGAATATCAAATGCTTCAGTTCTTGTACTTTCCCTATTCGTGAAAAATAAAGACTACTTTAGATATGTGACATGTGTTAATTCCTTCATGCCATGTTAGTAACCGAAGTTTGCAAAATACGAACTAAAAGACTATACATAAGGCCTAGGCCTAGGCACCGGCGAGGGTATTCAGTCTCACTTCATACTGATTATAATACAATCATGTATTGTACGTAGAGAATTCTTCTCTTCGTATTTTAAATTTGCCCGCACCTACGAAAAATATTGCGCATATGAGTACAACAACAAACTTTCACTAGATCAATCGATTTGTAAAGTATAATTTTAAAACATTATTTTACACGATACAAACAGAAGACAGCTATGTACTGATCTACATTCAATTTATTCAGAGCCATTGTTGAAAACCAATGGCAACGAAGTATTTTGCCTAAAGCATGCAAATTTAATAGCGCCAACCAGTAAGAATTGGTTATTTTGCTTATACTATGTCTCGATAATATATTAATGAGGCAATAATGAGTCTATATGTCCTTATAGATGCAGGTCAACTACTATGTTGTTCTGAGTTAATCGTTTTGTAATTTGCATGGTCAATGCATGCAAATGATTACTATATGAAGAAAGTCATTTTGACGGATTATGCTTGCAACTCGCAGTAATCTAATGACCTATGGGATTTGTGATTAGTCTTCACTATTATAACAGCTACAATTTGTAGAAAATTTGTAGATGAAAAACATACTCTAGCTGCGTGTTTGTCATACATTGTACATTTGGTGAAGCATATTTCGCTCAGCTTTACGAATTATAATCTTCGAGGTTGTCTTGGTCTAGCTCTTGGAGGCATCTCTCAAATGATTTGTTTTGCACGCACGGAGTTTCAAAAACTGCAGACTTATGATTTGCGTATTAACATTTCAGTCATTGTGCACTTATTATATTATGGGGATTTGAAAATACACCATATTATCCAAGCTATAGAAATTTCGCGTATTTCATAACTGCCTCATTGTGTTTAATATGCACCTTTCGGACAATTAGTCCTATGAACTTTCCAAAACATACAGAATGTGTTCAATGTGATTACATTGCGTGTCATTATACAGTATTGTGAGTTGGGATGTTGTGAACTGCCCGCTCTACACTTTTGCAAATGTTTGACGATAATTCTTGAACAATATAATGTAAGGTCTAGTTTGAAACATGCATCACAGCATTAGGTAGCTAATACTTTAAAAATCAATCATTTTACTTTGTTCATTTTATCATGATCATACTATTTACGCAACGAGATCTACATAATTTAGCTAGGTCGCTCGTTCAGCCCTTCTATGCACCTTATTACCACATAGCCTTCATGCAACCAATCAAGTTTGAAATTTTAACGTACGCACATTTGTATAACTGAATATAAGCACGTTTACATCCTTACATGCAGGTCAACTATTGTGACATAACTCGTGTTAAAAAACTCAAAAGCACAGCAGCAACACGATACCACAATACCAATTAATAATTACATAAGTTCATGAAAATTTTTAAGTAAGGTTAACGAAACACTCAAGATTTGGTAAAAACGTTTGCCGTACTATTGCTTCTCTTTGACTGCAAAAACTGTAAAGCATCTTCAAGGTTTGCTACAGCTTCCTTATAGGAAGATACTGCAACTTCTTCCTCATTATAATCATCATTTGCGTTGTTGTCATCGTCGCTAGCGTTGATATCAATAGTTGCCTGGTTGACGATCAAATCGCTAAAGAAACTGTCTTCCCAATTGTCTGGTAATTCTTTGCAAACTGGTGGGTCATGGCGTTTACTCCACTCGCTTGATGGGCTATGTCCTCGACATTGCTAATTTCACTCTGAAGTTGAGCGAAAGGGTCAACAACACTTTTCGCTCCTCAGGGGCATTGAGTTCACCTTCTGAAGTAAATATGCTGGCTCAAAACTTTAATAAATGGCTGGGTTATAGCTATTTTTCAGTCATGTGACATGTCAGTTACTGTACAGTAATGCTTTATGGTGGTTAACTCCAAAAATACATAGTTATTGGATCGAGTTAAGTATTCATCATAGGTATTGATGTTGTGTTTGGAAGCATGTACATAAAATTTAACAAAATTTGCTTGCTTAAGACACTAAGCAGCAATATGTGTAAAGTTAACCACCAACTGCTGTCCTATGTAAACATTTTGAGTGAGCTATGGCTACTAAAAGCTACTCTTTGTAAAACCTAAATTTAACCTGGAAACACCTAATATTTAGGGTATTTAGGTGCATGATTAGATGAATATGTACTTGCTGTAATGCACTAGTCAGAGTATGAAACCCCTATTCCCCCAACCCTCAGTTTAGAAAGACGTTTAGGTATTGTTTAGTTTGCAAACAAGAAAATTCACCAATGAGGCCCTGTTAGGGGGGTCTTGAATATACCTTATACCTATTATCAAGAGGTCATTTATACCTTATACCTAAAATGGCAGACACATTTACACCCAAAAGTACCCCAGCAACTCTTGTTTTCTTTTAGTTGCGTTGTACACTATTTTACCCCCTGCAAAAGCATTTACCGGGTTGTTTTCATTCTTTGGACATCACCTGTGACATCTGTGAATTTAGAGAGTCATTTTGCTCGAAGTTTCCAGTGTAGAAGCGAGAATGTGACAGTTTAATTGAAATTATAATCCGAAAATCGTGTAGCAGTAACACTTACTTTTAGCAGATTTTATATTCTCACAAACACCGCCGTGGAGCTTCAACTCTGCAAATTCAGGTTGAGGCTGTCGAGATATTAGAAGCGATCAGTATTGGTAACTATTGACAAATAAATGCTCCCAAATGCCTCGAATAGCTGACACAAAATGTCTTGTGGTCAGTTTTTGTTATACCTAAAAGTATAGCGCCAGTGGTGATTAAATTTATACCCAAAAGTCTATCGTTATTCATACTTTATAACTAGAATACTTTGGGTAAATATACCTTATACCTAAAACCCCTAACAGGGCCTCACCAATGAAAAGACAAATAAGCAGTTCCCCAGAAAAGTCTCAAATAAAACAAAAAATACATTTACTGGTGCATGAAAACCCCATCATGGAAACATGATAGGCTATAATACAGTAAGAAATTTTTGAGTATATTTGAGATTGCTTCTCTGCTCCTGAAGCTCTAATCAATTTATCTCAAATACATCTGAAAATCACATATTCAATAGATTAGACTAGCCATTATTTATATTTGCAATATTCTTTATAATTATATACGGACTTACTGTTTAAGTCGTATAAAATGATTCAACATTTCCATACTGATAAAACTACCAGTTATCCAATAACATGCCAAATGCCAATGATTTCAGAGTAGCAAACCCTTTTTTGTCGGGTGACCGGTATAAACATTTGAAAAACACAATTGAAATAAATTTAACAAACTCTGTCAGTTTCGGTAGAAACACTGGTCAAAACTGACGAAAAATAGAAATGAGTAATTATCGTATCAAGATTCATTAATCATGACAATGTCAATAATATGATTTCAGTACAAAAGCTAATTACAGTTAATAATGTATGTCGTGTCTGAGTAGTTCATAGGCAAAAATATTACATCAGTGACTTAATGAATCATGGCAGGCATATATTGGCATCGGACCATCGGTACATTATGACCAAAGTTACTAAACCACCTTTGACTGTCAGCGTACATATTTCGTAAAGTACTACAGCCATGCACTTACAGCTCTACAATTAGGGATCAGTGTTATGTATATATGCACATAACACTAAGGTGAATATATTATTGACTGTATCATACTTGCTCTGTGAATTAAGCTATGTGACTTACTTAGTGATGATTATATATCTTTTTACCGTGATTTCTCTCCTTCCTCAAAAATAAAAGAAAAACTTTGTAATGCTAACCAGTGAGTATACTGTATTTATGGCCTCAACAAAAGATTTGTATAACAACCTCATTCATATTGTGCCAAACTGCATGTGGCATTGTGCATTTATAATGCACCTATTAATGTTTTTGTTGTGAGGGGGAAGGGCAAGCATCACCAATTAAAGGATTTGACAGCCTTTCCAACGTTTTGGAAAAGATTAAAAATCCCGTGGTGATGCCTGCCCCCCTCCCCTCATAGGGAAAACATTGATAGGTGCATAATAAACTTTACTTATTTCAAATTAATATTCCAGCTGTACTATCAACGTTACATACATGGTATGCGGCTATTAGCCATTCCTGTTTATTTCAATTTCAGTACAAAACCCCATAGACCTCCATGCACCAGATTGTACCTGTATGTCTGTATTGTTGTATGTATGCTAATTAACGCACAAAACTCATCTAAAGTTGCACAAAGTTGCCTTAAATCGCACAAAGTCACCTTAAATCGCACAAAGTCACCTTAAATAGGCCAAAATCACCCGGCTTATTTTGTAAAATTTGCTAAAATCGCCTTAAGTTGCCTTAAGTTGCACAAAGTTACGGCGACTTTAGGTCCCAGAGTAGGCCTCTGTATTATTCCGAGATCAAGTCGCTGCAAGAGAGATGTGGTGTTTGCAGGTAGAAACACGACATTTATTTGGGTAAATTTCTCGAGTTCTCGTCCAGATCTTCGGGGTGATGAGGCATTGTCATGATGCAGTCAGTATAATCTGCAGACTGCTAACCGGACGGAGAATAAATGCGTACTATAACGTTATAAGAGCATGGGATAAAATGCAGACTGGGATAAATATGGCACACTTACATATGTTTTATTAGAACAACGTAATATTGTATATACCTCATAATATTGGTTCTCTGCTGAAGAATTTCAACGGTCTACACTCCGCAGTCTGCAGTGGCTGGGTTATGATGTGAATGGTTGGAAAGTCACCGAGGATCGCGACGATACAATATAAAAAATTACCAGTTTTTTACTTTTAGAATAGCTACTCACATTTTTTAGTAAAACCATATTAAACATTAAAAATTGAAATTTTGTGCATGTATTCTGTATTTACTAGATTCTCCTACATAGATTTGGTTATTATCTTTTGTGAATATCCTAGCTTTTGTAACTGGTATTCTTGTGTTTTCTTATTGCACGCCTCAGTGGAAATCAGCTTCGGTTGACAGGGTTAGCGTGGGTACATTTTTACTATAACTACCTCTTTGCGGGAGACTAACCAGTCATTTTTAATGCAGTCTCGATTGTGAAGTGCGTGCCAATTTATATAAGGGTGAACTTGAGAAATCGTTGTGTTCATGAGCACCAGCAGTTCAATAGTGAATTTGAAACTCGTGTTAATTATTCATTGCGGTGAGGATCCCTATAAGAGTCTATAAAATCTATAACTGGGAACTGGAGAATTTCTTTAACCGATGTAAAACTTGGTCTGTCAAAACACAATCCTACTCCCCCCCCCCGATCTAAAGGAGATGCTTGCCTTCACACAACGGTATCATGTGACGAAGATTATACTTCATCTGCGAGCTCAAGTCAATTTACCGTCCCAAATTCTAATCTTCAGCTATAATGGTCGATGGAATCGTCGAAAAAAAACGATTCATCGAGAACCAAGTTGAAGACTTCTCTCGCGTTTGTCGCCGCCCAAGGCAAGTTACGAACTGCATGAAGAAGTCAACTTACCTATTTTAACTGCATGTGGTGAATCAGGACATTTCGCTCGTGTTAACCGTGCTTCTCTGAACCATGCCACTTGCTGAGCAATATTGATAATAACAAACCACCAATGTGTAGCTTACGTCGTATAATTGTTGACTCCCAGCTTGATGTACGCTCGTTCTTGTGGACACTAGTAGATCTATGAAATCTTTTATTATAACTTAATAATCAACGTCTAATACTCAAAAGTGTGCCCAGTTAGGTTGAGTACCGCTTAGTTAAAAGTGTTTGCATCAAAAGTGCATAGTGTAACCTGTAGTTAATTTATACAAGTGACTTTTTAGTTCGCGAGAATACAAATGCGTTTGAGGCATGTCTCGTACCCAAAGCAATGCCTACGCGGACATGGGATGCGGTATTGGGGATGGTATTAATCTAGATGTGATTGGCATGAATCGATCATCTTATGCATAATCAATCTCCACAATATATCAATTAAGAAACTATTCTGATTACGTAAATCTAATTATAATCTTCGAGGAACTAATGTACTTACATTACCTACATTAACAATGTTACGTATGGAAAAAATTCATTAAGGTATGGAATAGTTTACCGGATGGTATAAAAGCTGCAGACAATATTGTAATTTTCAAGAAAAGTGTTGGTAAATCCAACTTTAATTGTTTAAATTTATAGATTGTACATTTAGATAGTAGACATTTAATTGGAAATTGCTTACTCAGTCAAACTAGCACTTCGTGTGCTATATTGTAACAGAGTCGAAATAAATTATTATTATTATTAATTTTGAATATATGTATGGTGGCCGGTTGTTCTCATAACAAATGGAACACGATAATATTTTTCAAAACATAAAATATTAAAATAAAATCCAAATTAATTTAACAATTTATTTTTTTAGGAAAAATAAAAAATAAATTAAATTAAATATTATTTAATATTCATTTTAAAAATAATATACAAATAAAATATATTAACATGCGATTATCATTTCGAAATTAAAAGCTGCTTTTAAAGTATTTGGCCTATCGTTCTCATCAAAATTAAAATCGATTTTAAAATCGCTTTTAATTTAACGGCCTGGTGTTCTCATAGCCAGCAATGTAATTGATCAGCGGTATACTTTAAAAATATTCCAATATGGCGGCTATATCACTGCGGAAAACTGCTGAAATGGAGGTAAACGTCGGTGAACTTTAAATCTGCCGCTCTGAAGCATCAACCCAAATCATATACAGCAATTAGTGTTGACCGAGGAGAAATTAAGAAACAATTGATAATGTTGAATTTGGATTCCATTAACATCTGGAAACTGCAAACACAGTAGTCTGCTTCAAAAAGGTATGATTCCAGACTGGAAAGTTTGCAAAATGCGCAAAGGAGACAGATCGTTTACCGAAAACATGCGCATATAAATTTTGAAAATTGTGCAGACATGTGTCTGTCAGAACCAACTTTCGTCATAATTTCAATTAAGCAATGTTTAAAGCAGTATCTAGTTATCTTTAGCGAAATTATTTTAACTCATAGAGTCATAGTGTCAATATTTTTCACTGATCATTGTGCTTCAGTTTGCGCATATCTGCACCAGTCTTCTAAAAATGTGCATATGCAGACAGCCAAGGGTCTAAAGTGCACAAGGGAGAAATCCCTTGCGCAGTACAAACTTTCCAGTCTGGGTTTGATTTTAAATATTATATTTCTAAAAATTAATATTTATTTATATTGGCAGGTGATCGCAGGTGGCCTTAAATGCTTAATAATAGATCTAACTAGTCTGCTTTAAAAATACAAGATATCAACTCGTATTAAACCATTGCCAAATTTAGTATATATAAGGCCATTTCATGATTTCTGAGCTCCTGACTAAAAACAACCCCTGCGAGTTGAATATGTTCTAACCTTGGGTTACTTTTTTCGTACAATTGTACAATGTATTTAGAACTAGACAGGGTATGGCAGAGGCTGCAGGACCAATAAGAAACTCTGAATGGAAAGATGACAACACCCTGAACAATGACCTCCAGTAGTATGTACTTCAAAATTTGCGTTGAAGAGAAATTCTAGACTTTATGCAATGAGATTACCATCAATATGCATAGAGTCTAGGTACGCTGGATCGGAGACTCGATCATTTTAGCATCAAGTATATCAATTATGTTAGGCAGTGATTAGGCAGTGATTATGATCGGAGACTCGATCATTTTGGCATCAAGTATATCAATTATGTTTGGCATCAAGTAAATCAATTATGTAACACTCAATTGCATCAGGCAGAAACAGCTGTACGCGAAGAGATAAATGAACCAGGACAACTGCTCGGCTATAGAGCAATGCACAAGAAAATTCGGGAGCAACACAATCTTGTTGTCCCCAGGGATTAGTGTACGACATGATGACCTTGGTGGACCCAGAAGGCTTGGAACGCCGAGGAAATGTTGGAAGGAAGAAACATCATAGAGGACCTACAGGTACATTTACCTCTATGGTAAAAACAATATAAATTGCTGTAGTCATGGGAAGCTGAGCCTCGTGTTATATTACAACCTTGTCCCCATGGTCATCCTGGTGATGGCATGTGGAAAAAATGAGACTCACCCTAGTAAAGGATCTTATAGATTTTAGTGCGTGTGATATGGTGAACTTGCATTGCTGCTCACTAAAATGACTGTATAGGTGTGCACAAGGTTGTGAAAACTTTACATGCCATGATTCATTTTAGTCAGCAGTAACTAATGCAATTTCACTATAGTATAGCACATGCACTTAAATCTCCTAGATTCTTGGAGATTTTTGCAGCCTTTGCCCAACCTTATCTCCAGGGTCATCCTGGTGATGCACATCCTGATGGTGGCACAGTATACGAATTTGCTATTCTGATTCTAGGAGGTGACATTGAACTGAATCCTGGCCCAAATCAACAAATCAAAGTAGCCTTGTTTAATGCTAAAAGTTTGGTGAACAAATCAGCATCTCTTGAAGCTGATGTTTATTCAAGAAACTTCGACGTAATAGCAGTCACTGAGACCCATCTTGATGATACAGTCAGTTCGTCCGAATTATTTCCGCAGAATTATCGGGTCTTCAGGTACGATCGAAACCGTAGTGGTGTGTTAGTTACTGTTAAAGACAACATCATTTGCAGTCAGAGGGATTTATTAGTCGGTATAAACGCTGAACTTTTAATGCTTGATATTCATTATTCAAAGAACAAGTCATTTGTGTTAGGAGTGTTTTACAGACCACCATCTGCTGATTCTGAATGCCTTGAAATACTTCAAAGGAACTTGGATAGTTTGTCCAATCAAACAGATATTTTGCTGGTAGGGGATTTTAATTTTAAAGATATTGACTGGTCGAATAATGTATTTTTGAATAATTCGTCCAGTTATGAACTTTTTGCAGACATATTAGCTGATAATTTCCTAACTCAAATGGTTCTCCAGCCAACGAGAGAAAATAATATATTAGATCTCGTTTTAACAAATAATATAGACTTGGTTGTGGACGTTGAGGTCGGAGAGCCAATATCGGATCGAAACATTATTACATTAAGAGTTAATGTTAATCCTTATCGAAATCAATCCTCCAAGAAAGAATTTTATAATTTTGACAAGGCTGACTGGTCAGATTTAAATGAACTATTTAATAATATCCCTTGGGACTGTGCTTTCATTTCAAATGATATCAATGATGTATGGAATTCGTGGGTTGACCTTTACAATACTGCTGTTGATCAGTGTATTCCTAAGAAAAACAAGAAGAAAAATCGGCGTGCTCCTTGAATATCGGATGATATAATCAAAATTGCTAGATAAAAGAAGCGTTTATATAAGAAAGCTAAAGCAGGAGATGATGCTAATTTATGGTCGAAATATAAGAGCATAAACAACATGCTCAAAAGGAAATGCAATGAGGCCCGTTGGGATTACTTGAGGAATTTAGCAAATAATATGCATGCTAAGAAAGAACACAAACTCTTTTGGAATTATGTCAACTCAAAACGCGGAGGTTCTAATGACTTAACAGTTATTAAATTAGACAATGGAAACACATTAACTGATGAAAGTGATATTTCTGAGTGTATGAATAAATTCTTCGCATCAGTCTTTACGCGTGAAAACATCGAGAATATTCCAACATTTGCACAGGCCATTGCAGGTGATAGCCTCAGTTTTCTGCACTGTACAACTGATGAAGTTGCGCAGTTACTCAAAGAATTAAATCCTCGCAAGTCTCCAGGTGCTGACGGCATCCACTCATTGATCTTAAAGAATTGTGCAGATTCATTAGCCGTATCACTGTGTATGATCTTTAATTTGTCATTTTCATCAGGCAAGATACCGGACAGTTGGAAGGAAGCTGATATTATCCCCTTGCACAAAAAGGGTGAAAAAAATAAACGCGATAATTATCGTCCTGTTTCATTGACTTCAATTCCCTGTAAGGTGTGTGAGAAAATCGTAAGGCAACATCTCGTAGATTTCTGGATAACTAAGGATATATTTATTCCAGATCAATTTGGCTTTGTGAAAGGTAGGTCTTGTCTGTCACAACTAGTAACAGTCTTTCATGATTGGTCAAGCAATAGAAATAGTGGTCTATCAACGGATGTTGTGTTCTTGGATTTTTCCAAGGCGTTTGATTCGGTCCCACACGAACGTCTATTATTAAAGCTCCATTCGTACGGAATTAGAGACCCGCCATTATCATGGGTGAGAAGCTTTTTGACGAATCGCCATCAACGTGTGGTAGTACGGGGGAACCATTCATCCTGGACATCAGTACTCTCTGGGGTACCACAGGGGACGGTTTTAGGCCCTGTTTTATTTATTATTTACGTCAACGACATAACACGGAACTTAACATCACAGTGCAAATTAATTGCTGATGACATGAAAGTGTATAAAGTAGTACGAAACACCAACGAAGATATGCATGCATTACAGCAAGACTTATATTCTCTAGAGCAATGGAGTACAGAGTGGCAACAACAGCTGGGCATTTTGTCGTCGCTGTCTAAAATAGCGCGGGCGCATTTCTTGAACTTAATTTTTTTTCTTCGAGCAATGAAAACACGTATTTTGAGATAATTTTTTAAAGTCTCTTGTTGATTTCTTCATGGAAAATAAGACGTTTCTCAACAAAATAAGTCACAGTGTTTGTATGCAACGATATAACAGCGTAATCGAGTGCAAACGTGCGAAGAAATGCTGTTTGGAAATTAGCGACAAATGGACATTTTCCACTCATGGTCAGAATTTCAGAGGCAGGGTTTAACTACATGGAAACAAGCAAGTGTTCTCATTTTACTGTTGGTAGATGCTTAGTAGCTGTTTATTTCACAGGTATGCTCAGTAAGTTGTTTGTTCTACCTTATCAGGAATCATAAGTGTCTGAAAATACACAATTTGAAGAAAATGATATATATTCCTCTTGTAGATTCGCAGAGTATAGCCGTTGCCTTTAATTAAAAATTGTATTTTATGAAAGTTAAATCCTACTTTGTTCTATTAAAGCTAGAACCATTCATAGGAAAAATGCGCCAGATGTGGCAATCAACAAATGCATTTGCTGTAGTGCAGATGACATGTGATGACATGTTATTTAAATTGCTCCACTATTGGCTTACTATAAAGTAAAAATAGCTGCAAAATGATGTTGAAGAGAATCGAGTATTGCTGTTATGATATAGGAAGTGCTGTACTGATTTGTTCAAATTTAGAAGTCTCGTGGTACTGTTTAACACAGGCATGTTTGCCTTGTGAAATCCTGTAGTGACATGGCATATAAATGCAAATATCTCAAAAGTTTGAGTATTGCCTTTCTCTGAAATATGCCCTAAAATTATCTTTTCATATCAAGTGTCCCGGTAAAATTAGTGGGCATGCTGGGAAAAATGCCCACGATATGTTTTTTTTACCTAAATCATGTACATCCAGTAATCTCATAATATTTTGCTTCCTCTTTCTAGTCACATAATAGCTATATATTCACTCATTGTAAATGAAAATTTGATACAATGTTGCTTGCACCCTGATAAAGTAATGCAAGTCTTTTGTACCCCTTTAATTCTATATAAAAGTTGTAGACATGTGTCAAATTTTGCACTTGGCTGTTAGCATGTTACTGCTAAGGCTTAAATTATGTTGCATTTATTGAAATGATATTATAAAACAATCTAAATATGCTTTTTAATTGCAATTTTCATGAAGTAATCCCAAAAGTTGTTATACTGGTGTACAATTGTGCAGTTTTTTATGTGCAGCATATGCATTAATTTGACAAATTAAATTACATTTATTTTCATTATATTTTATGCTTTATTTGTAATAACATTGCTTAAATCTTCCAAACCAGTCAACAATGTCTTTCTAGCTTGTATACCTATGTTTTTAATCCGTACCTACTTGGACTGGACAAATGATGGGTAATATTCATTGACTGAATTTTCAAAAAGTACGAGCTTGCCTGTATTCATAGCATAAAAGCAAAATAATAAAGCAAAATAATAAATTTTTAAGTTAAAACCTTTGTGATGGATCGGTTAACGTTTTTCATTAAATATTAAAGCATTTTTGTTCATTAAAGTGGTCGTTCTATTGAAGCCAGGCAAATCCAGAAAACACTCTATCACAGAATAGAAATAAACAGAAAGGCCACTCGAGTCGGAACGTTTGAAGTTTGTGTCTCCACGCATGTCTCATTACGCATGTTCATTATGCAGGTTCTGGCCAGTCAATTGCCTTTTCTGGCCAATAAGAACGCTGAACTGGCCGTTCCGCCATTATTCTGGCCAGATAACTGCATAAAAATAGGGGGACATGTTGCACTGCTGAGTGGCCCTACTGTTTATACTGTGACTCTATTCATACGCCGCCATATTGAATTTCACTCCCTCGCCCCAGGGATTGCGCGCTAAATTTGGCGCATGCTCCGCACAAAATGCCCAGCTGTTAGTGGCAACTAGACTTTAACACTAAAAAATGTGAAGTGATGCGAATCTCAAAAAGGAATGATAAATCAATTCCTGAATACAAATTATGTGGCAGCATACTTAAAACAGTATCTGAGTTCAAAGATCTTGGCATTTATATTACATCAAGCTTGTCATGGAGCTTGCAAGCCACTAAATGCGCAAATAAAGCTAATAGTCTTCTTGGATTCATTAAACGGATTGTTGGGCCTAAGAGTCCAGATTTATTTTCTAAACTGTATAAAAGCTTAGTTAGACCAATACTTGAGTATTGTTCGCCAGTGTGGTCCCCTCATCTGAAGAAGGACATTGAGATCCTAGAAAAAGTACAACGGCGTGCTTCAAGATTTGCACTTGGTATTGGTGCTAAAGATATGCCATATGATGAACGATTGAATCGATTAAAATGGCCAACATTGGAAAAAAGAAGACTTTTTTCATCTCTATGTGAATGCTATAAGACGATTAACAGGCTGAATGGTTTAGATCCTCAAGAAATTTTCATATTTGCTGACAAATTTAGGCAATTAAGATCTAACCATTGTTTTAAGTTAAAAACAAGATCTGCCAAATTAAATAGCTATAAATATACTCTTTTTTTATACGTATTATAGACTTGTGGAACAATTTACCAAAAGAGATTGCAGAAGCAGATAATTTAGGAACTTTCAAGAAGTATCTAAAGAAACGTGTTTTCTAAATTTATTGATTATATTACATATTGTGTATAGTTTTTATAGATATTATTGTTTATATTCACTATCAGCTTAGTGTTTGGGAGGTGGACTAGAAAGGGATAACCTCTTCCACCTCCTTTCACAATTTTTCATGTATTTGTTTGTATACGTATATGAGTAATAATGTATTTATTCTTTGTATTGTGATCAATTGTGAATAAACTATTATTATTATTATTATCAGTTGCTCAACAATTTACTAGTGTATTCAAATGTATACACAGCCAAGAATAGAGAAATCAGAAAATACAAACAGCAAATTGCAAGCTGAACTGTATGTAAAATATTAATTACAGATGTAATGTTGAGTGATACAACATCTAAGTATGGGGCTAATATATTGGTCATATTGGTTAACATGTCACTAACATGTACACCTTTTAACTTTTTCACAGGGTCCTAATCATACACATTCAGGGGATGAACATGATAAGCTCATGGATTTCTCAAGTGATACCTTTTCTCTTGCAGTCTATGGACTGCAAGATGTATTCAGTGGATTTATATTGTTTTTAAAACTTTGAACCTCAAATTCAGATCCGAAGTTAATAGGAAGATGGTACCTTGAACATATTTTCAAATCAAGAAGTATATGTAAGGTATTATAAAAACCAAATAAGAAGCTGCTGTTACATTAGCTGGCTAATTATGTATTCTTTACAGTAAGGGTCCTTCTAGATAGAGATTCTAACCCCGGTAATTTCTCAAACTTGTAATCAGTAATAAAGTGATGTTGAGAACTGACACACTTTTGTGGTATTAGCATTACCCCAGTCAAGGAGGGACTACGCATGTGCGCCAATATGGCTGCCACGAGTTATAGAGCTCCGAATTTATATTTGTGTATTATTGTATTTTTTGGTCTTATTGGTGATTTTAACTTCTTAAAAGTTAAACTAAATGAAGAGGAAATTGAAGGTGGAGTTTTGGTGATCCCCCTGTTGTTGAACACTCATATTTCGTCAGCATATACGTTAAATCAGAGACTGCGACGACCTATCGTGTCATGGAACCGGCATGGTTTGACTCTGTTAGCCGTTCCAGAGCGCTCAATTCTGCTGGATATCACTATATTTATGGACGTACATCCCCAACCTGGGCCTATTGAAATTTTAAAGAGAATTTGTAGTGGACATGTTAATTTAGTAAGTAATAACGAAGCACGAAAGAGTTACATCCGTATAGATCGAAGGAAGCTTTTGTCCTTTCGTAATTTCACTGCAAAGCCGTCTGAAAGCATACTGACATATCTTAAATTGGAGGGAATCTTAAAATATAGAGGTCGACGCGCAGGAAAAGACAAGACAGACAAACAACTAATAAAATAGCTGTAGTGAATGGTCGTCGACCTTTGGCTGAGAATAATCGACAACGGACCGATCGCAGTAGTTTGATTCGCATATCCTGCATTAATAATACCACAGCCCCCTCAATTAATGAGTTTGCTGTCTCTAAGTGCTTGTTTACTATCTGTGGTTTATCAAAAGTTAAAAACAGAGTACAGGCTGTAGTGGCGTTGGAGGCGGACTTTCGAAATCACGATATTGATGTTGCAGTAGTTTCTGAAACCCATCTCGCAGTGAATATATGGTGGTGTGGCTATATGCGTGAGAAAGAATCTGAAGGTCTTGGACATTTATCGTTCTAGATTATATGAATTAATATGCTTGACTTTGTTGTTGCTCTCTGGTCATCATTTGTTGATTTGTGGTCTTTACAATCCGCCTAAGCATACATATAAGGAAGCAGATTTAATGAATTATTTAATTGATTTTGTTGATTGTGTGTTAGAGAAAAATCCTGATACGGTGATTGTATGTGGTGGTGATTTTAATCAATTGAACGTGCGTGACTTCGAGATTCTGTCAGGATGGAACGCTCTAGTTGGTTTTCCAACGAGAGCTTCTTCACACCTTCAGTTGGTAACTGTGTAGCTAATCGTCCCGATTTGTTTGGAAAGGCTTATTCTATTCATATGCTAATGAAAACCGACCATAAAGGCTTTGTTGTACCTTCTGGAACTAAATTAAAGCCCCTTAGGCGTAAGCTTCAACTACGCGATTGTAGAGAACATAGAAAACAAGCTTTCTATCGAGATTTAGCATCACAGGACTGGAATGAAGTATTAGCGGCAGAAAATGTTGATATCGCAGTTAATTTCATGGAGGACAAAATCAAAAAGCTTATGGATAAGTGTATGCCCATAAAATATGTTAGAATGTCAACTAAAGACCCTGTTTGGATGACTCCATTAGTTAAATCGTTGTTTAGAGTAAAATCAAGAATTTCTCTTAATAATGAAGAACGCTTGAGATTGATTAACAACAGAATTTCAGAAGTAATTAGTGGAAATCGGAGGAACCCTAGGATCATGATCGGAAGTCAGAGATGGCGGGAAAATGTTGATAGTATATCACAGCGTCGAAATTCCTCCCAAATTTCCTTGAATCCTGATTCATTGGAGAGACTTAATGATCACTTTGCTCAGATATGTTATGACGATAATTATATACCACCCAGCGACGTGACGATAGGACAGGGAGTGGAAATTCCTAAAATGTCAGAAAACTATGTTTGGAATATCCTATCTAGAATAAAAAAAGACAACCACCGGACCAGATATGTCGCCATTCTGGGTATGGAGAGACCACTCAGAGATTCTAACGCCAGTAATTACGCATATTTGGAATCTGTCATTGTCTACTCACTCATGGCCAAGCTCTTGGAAAAGGGCTAACATCAATCCCTTACCTAAAGAGACATTACCTGTTGAGGACTCACACTTTCGTGGCATTAACATAACCCCTGTAACTGCAAGGGCTTTTGAGAAGTCAGTGTATCATACACATGTTGAGAGCATCCTTGAAAAATGTTTAAGTGTCACTCAGTTTGCTTATAGAAAAGGGGAAAACTGTACAAATGCCCTTATATCAATCCAACATCAAGTTTGTAAATATCTAGACGAAAGTGATTGTAAAGCGGCTCGTTTATTTGCAATGGATTTCAGTAAGGCATTTGACTCAGTCAAGCGTAACCTACTATCTGATAAATTAAAACAGTTACCATTGAATCCTTATATTGTGAACTGGTATCATAGTTTCTTGTCAGGTAGACAGCAGCGCATTTACTTTGATAACCACTGCTGTATTTGGAAAGAAGTAAATAAAGGAACAATCCAGGGGAGTGTTAGCGGGCCATATCTTTTTAACATTTTTTTGAACGATCTTGAGACAGAACTTAATGGTATTCAATCTCTATTTAAATATGCGGATGATTCTAACATTGTTGCTCCTGTATGGAAGAACTATGACAGTTCAGCTGATATGGTCAATGACTTTTTAAAATGGTCTGGAAATAACCAGATTTTATGCAACCCAAGCAAATGCAAGGAACTGACTTTTAAAAAGAAAAATAACGATGATATTTACGCAAAGATTAGGGATATTCCTCATTGTGATAACCTAATACTATTACGAGTTAGGTTACAAAGCGACTGTAAGTTTAACGAGCACGTAAAGCGTAAGTTAATGAACGTGAACAAATGTTTATATATTTTAAGAACGTTAAGAAAAGAACAATATAATCAGACAGAAATAGATCATTTATTTAGATCTTTAGTACTGCCTAATATTACATATGGGCTCTCCATTTATGGCGCTTCTGAATCAGATCTTAAGGTTATACAGCGTTTTTTGGACAGATGTCACAAACGTAATTATATCTCATTTCCGATCAGAGTACACGAGTTATTACAAAAGCAGGACACAAAATTTTTTGACACAGTCACCACCTCTGATGATCATCCTCTCGCTGTAATTATACCAAAGAAATCTGCGTAAGAAATGATGCCTCTATCCCAAAATTAATGTGCAGCGTTTTAAGACGACATTTGTAAATAGACTAATTTTTAATTATAATTTAGTGTAATAGTTCATTTGATATTGTAACATAAGGTATGTATTTTTATCTTATGATTGAATAAAGATATATAATAATAATAGTAATAATAATAATAATAATAATAATGATAA